>OX375866.1:94122620-94248769 GCA_947359475.1 Heligmosomoides polygyrus bakeri
ACTTGTTAGATCACTCGACCTCCCTTGCTGTGGATGATGCGACGTATCTCATTTAGGTCTGATCCCTCAAACGTCATTGATCGCTAACTCAATTATATAGTGGCAGATAGATAGAAGATAGATCGATAGATCCCTCGTCGTAGGACAACGTTGTCATTTCTTCTAACTCCAGACAGTTGTTATGCAACGAAGGGGACCTATCATCTTGTTCCAGGCGCTCAGAAAGGCTCGCAGTTGTCGCTGTGTCAAGCAGGAGGAGGCTGCGCTTCCTCTGCTGCTGCTGCAGCAGCATCTCATGCTCAATTCTAAATGCGATCCCTCGTCGTAGGACGACGGTGTCTTCTCTTCTGACTCCAGACGGTTGTGGTGCGACGAAGGGAACCCGCCTTCTGGATTCAGGCACTCAGAAACGCGGGCAGACGCCGTTGCGTCAAGCAGGAGGAGGCTACGCGTCCTCTGCTTCAACAACATCCCACGTTGAACAGCAAACGTTGCCCGCGCGAGGTACGCGGAGGCGTCGCAAGGGCTTCCATGAGATTGCGCGTAATTCCACGAGGCGTATATCACCCAGGTTTCTAACCTGACTGAGATACACCTCATCATCTACAGGGCTGGGAGCTAACTCAATTATATAGCGGTGCCTTGCTGTGGATGATGCGGCGTATCTCATCTAGGTCTGATCACTCAAACGTCATCGATCGCTAACTCAATTATATAGTGGCAGATAGATTTATTTCCGACTGCTCCATAAGAATAAAAGCTTTACTAACAAGTGCCATAGCTCGACTAAGTTCCCTTAGTTCTTTAAAAAGTTCCCAGATCGTACCCTGACGGGTTACTGTCAAATTGTGGTTAGTTAGCTAATTCATCCTCTAAATGCAGTTGTTCGTGTTGAGCTCCATACGAGGCTGGTAGGTGGACTTTTACTGGCCAGCGTTTCGGCGAGATCGCTATCTTCAAAGCCTAAATGGAATAAAAGCTCGACTAGGTTCGTTTAGTTCTTCAAAACTCAGCTATTATTGTGGATCTCACATCCAGTAATCTGAAGTAGCAGCTAATTAGAAACCGCCTTATGACAGTTTCTGCACGATGCCTAATAGCCTTGTCCGCCCAGGTTGTAAAAAGGGGTGACCGCGCCGTATCTGGTGTGGTCTACCCGATTTCATGCCAATCTCCCGGAGAAGAATACATCAGGGAAACTGGATGACGACTTCATGTGAAGATCAAGGAACATCTTGACGGGAAGGAAATGCTCGGAGATTCTTCAGCTCTAGGCGGCCATAGAATCCATTGCCACGAAGAGGTGGATCTCGGGGTCAAGATGGAGATTCTGGGGTACGAGGTTCAAACATCTGTGTACAACACACACATCTGCCCTTGAGGCATTCTGGATATACTCCAGAGAACCAAGGTTAACCGGAAGGGAGAGTGTGCTTATATATAAAACAAGAGCTTAAACCTAACCTTAGTTCTCATATCGCCCGGTTAGAGGGAGGTGCGGGTTCGAGTCCTGCCTGGCGCTAGAGGTTTTGATCGCAACAAAACATCGTTATGACAGCTCATAGCCTCGATACCAGCCACTTGAGGCTTAATGAAGCTGATTTGAACTTAGTTCTCATATCTCGAACTGGGAAAATTGCCGCACCTCGTCTATCCTACTCACTTCCATGGTCCTTCGGTGGACTACCGTCAGGTACAGCGCTTGAATTCTCACTCCCTCACTCACCCACTCACTCGCTCTCTTTCTCTCTCTAGGTCCCTTTTTACTAAATTTGGCATTGCACTTTGTAGGGTTGGGCAACATTTTGTAGGATATCTTAAAATTGGTTTCGCGCTTTTCAGGCTCTGAAAAAGGCGATCTCGCCGGAAAGTTGGCCAGTAAAAGTCCGTCTACCAAACCCGTGTATAGCTCAACAAGTACAGCAGCATCTTACAATGCCTTTCAGACCTTTAACCTGTTGAGTGACTTGTGTTTCCGAATGCATATTAGATTGGCTGCTTCATTGAAGCACTGTTGCACTCCAGCTGCTATCAACTGCTCTTCTTTCAAAGAATTGGCATAGCGTGTGCGCGATGTTGTTAAAACTGAGAATTTTGCTTTTCGTGCTTTAAGCCTTACGTTTGAGTTTCACCGTCTTCCATTTTGCTATTAGGAACGGGTGCAGTTGCACTAAAGTATTAGGAAAACACCATACTGAAGTGCATTCTTCTGCTTCTTTCATAAGTCCTGTAACTCCTTGCGATCCTCCGTTCTCAGGTGGTCAGCCCGAACAGCATGATAGGCACATTATTACGGTGTGGTTATGATGACTGCTTTTGATGAATAGCTTTATCTTTTAAATTGGAAAAATTCATATGCTAAGCAGGAATTTGTTTCGGGGAAGACCGCTATTCATCGCAGTATGTGTATTTTTTAATCTATTTTTTAGTGGAGTAATTGTTATCTATTTTTTTTAGTGGAGCGTTGATGGAGCACTGATCGCTTATCTGATTTTGAGCTATGTGAATTTTCCATCGTGGAGGAATTTCTTGAGAAAGTTCCTTTTCTCCGTCGGGTTTCTCTTCATGATTTTCTTCTCGAGGTACATATGTAAATCGGACTGAGTCACAAGGAGTTTTACGAGTTTGCATCTTTGGTACGCTTAAATTCAATTTTTAAATCGAATTGAACCCTGTTTTAAGCTAGAGTTGAACATTTTGAAATCAAAGCGAACTCTTCCAAGTCTAAATGACCTTCAGGCAGGTTAAATTACAGACATGAAAAGATGATTAAAACAATTTTTCAAGGAATATTCGGCATAACTTTCTTTAAAATTTTTAGTTTACCTTTCCAATAGGTGCAATAAATGTATAAAATCGTTATTTTTAGAGAAAAACTAATAAATTAAAAATTGCCTTAAAGAACAGCAAAGACCCCTTCATGTGCCACCTCACCGCGGTGAAGGGGTGAACATCACTTTGTGATGGCTAACGGCACAAACGGTCACGCAGTACGCGACGCTTGTCGTGTATGGGCGGCTCTCCTGTATCCCTGGCCAGGAACATGTGAGTAACCAGACCACCGGTACGGCTCAAACAACTAAACCCGCGCCCCAGTCCTCCGCGCGCCGGAGGTGGACTTCTACGACGTCGGTTGCATCCACCTCCGGCGAGGGGCCATCTAATCTCGGAGTTAAACTATCAGGACGTCATTGGAATCGGACTACCGGAAACTCCCTCCCACCACGACACGGAAACTGCCTATTCGTCTGCACTTATAACTGTCGTTCGATCGCATCTGAGCAGGATCTTCGGACACTGCTTTATAGAAGCCGAAACATCAAATACGACGTTATCGCCCTGCAGGAAACGAAAGGCAGAACGGAAACCATAAGAAGGACCGACCACAACGAGCTTCTCATTATCGGAGCAAAGGTGGACAAAAAGAATATTGGCGGAGTTGGATTTCTCGTCAATTCGACAGTGCACCACCTAGTAGACTCTTACAAGATCATCAGTCCGCGAGTAGCTGTTCTTCGTCTGGAAACCAAAGATCAAGGAACCATCTCCATCATAAATGGATATGCTCCAACATCTGCGGCCACAGATGAAGAAAAGGAGGAATTCTACAAGCTGCTCGAAAGGACTGTCAACGACGAGAAGAGCTACTACAAAGTTGTCGTTGGTGACTTTAACGCTATCGTCGGTACGAATGATCACGACGAATGGAGGCTAGGACCACATGGAACTTCCTCAGGGAACGAAAACGGAGAGCGCCTGATAGACTTCCTATCCGCGTGCCGTCTCTACCATGGAAATTCTATGTTTAAGAAGCCTTCAAACCGACGATGGACCTGGGAAAGCCCAAATGGAGAAACGCGTTCGGAGATCGACCATGTTCTTACGAACAGACGCTGGAGTCTGTTCGACGTCTCCGTGCTGCCTTCATTTGACACCGGCTCGGATCACCGTCTTGTCCGTGCGAAGCTGACTCTCAAAAAGAGGATGTTCAAGCGTGACACCCATAAACCGGCACCGGTGAGGATCCCCACATTCAAGTCTGAGGAGTTGGAATATGCGATAAAGTCGTATGATTGGAATCTTCTTGAAGATCCATCGGAAGACTACGACCTTCTCTCCAAAGGACTGTTGAAATGTGCTAGCAGCTCTTGCGAAGCCACATCGCCGTCTGCTTCAAGACTCAACGCACATGCGATTAAGCTCTTGGAGCAAAGAAGAGCTGTCAAACTGGATCCTAATGCTTCCCATCTGGAAAAAGTCACCATCTCAAAGGCCTGTCGAATTGCAGTGAAGGAGTCCATTCAAGCCTACAGAAGATTGAAGCTGTTAGAAGCGGCTGGGAAAGGTTCAAGCATAAAGCGCTGCAAACGAGATCTCTGCGATCAGAAGGCAATAATGTCAGCCCTCGTGGATAAGGATGGAACAACGCAAACGTCTCGAAGAGCGATGGAGGCCATCGTTCAGGAATTCTACACAGATCTGTTCCGTTCTTCCATCACTGTCCCGAAATGCTTGATGCCACCAGCTGAGGAAGTACCTCCCATTCTGGAATCAGAAGTTGCTCATGCTATCAGAAGGATGAAGCTGGGCACTGCTCCCGAACCGGACGGCATTTCTGCTGATCTCCTTCGTGCGGGTGGCAGTGCCGTCTGCTCACTTCTTGCCAAGCACTTCAACCACTACCTTCGACTTGGTAGGATTCCGGACTCATGGAAGGAGTCGAAAACAGTTTTAATCTTCAAAAAAGGTCAGCAGGAGGATATCAACAACTATCGACCCATCAGTCTTCTCTCGGTTGTGTACAAGATCTTCACCAAGATACTGCTTAACCGCATGGAGCGTTGCTTGGATGAATATCAGCCAGTGGAGCAAGCAGGGTTTCGCAAGGATTTCTCCTGCATGGACCATATTCAGACTGTCTCACAGCTCATCGAAAGGAGCCGCGAATACCACCTCCCACTTGTTCTTGTCTTCGTGGATTATCGGAAAGCGTTCGACTCTGTGGAAATCAACGCCATTCTGAACGCCCTTGTGCACGCTGGTATACCATCGCCCTACATCCGACTTCTCGACGAATGCTTCTCGAACACATCGACTACCATCCAGCTGTTCGATCGAAAGCTTAAAATTCCTATCGGGAAAGGAGTACGGCAGGGAGACACGATTTCTCCCAAGCTATTCACAGCGGCACTTCAGGATGCCATGAAAGACTTGAACTGGGACGATAAAGGCTACCTTGTCGACGGTAAACGGATCAGCAACCTTCGCTTCGCCGACGATATTGTTCTGATCTCTACCAGCACGGCAGAAGCCGAGGAAATGCTGAACGAGCTCAATGTGGCAGGTATGAAGATTGGATTGGACATGAATATGTCCAAGACACAATTTATGGTCAACCAGTGGTGTGACACGGGACTCGTAAGGTTAAATGGAGTCGCTCTGCAACAGGTCGACTCCTACGTCTATCTGGGAAGAGAGCTGAACATGGATAACGACCTCGCTCCTGAAATCGCCCGCAGGAGACGCGCAGCATGGGCAGCCTTCAGTTCGATTCGCGAAGTCACCGATCAGGTCAAGGATCCCGGCCTCAGGGCCTCGATATTCAACGCCTCTGTACTGCCTGCGATGTGTTACTCGACGGAAACCTGGCCCGACAACAAGACAATCGCCAGAGCGATGCAAACTACGCATCGTGCACTGGAGAGATGTCTTCTAAGGACAAGCCTTCGTCAGCAATGGCAAGAAGGCCTACGAAGCTCGGAGCTACGGGAGAAGTCGCAATTAGCAGACCCGCTGCAGTACATGAAGAAGTCCAAATATCGCTGGGCCGGACACCTGCTTCGACGAAAGGACGATAGATGGAGTCTCCGTGTCACAGAATGGCTCCCGAGAGACCATAAGAGACCACTGGGACGACCGCCAACGCGATGGGCAGACTCATTCTCAAGATCTTTCAGAGAGCGGAGTCTGCCTCACTGGATGCAAGCAGCCAGAGATCGAGCGGTCTGGAAGAGTTGTGGTCCCCGCTGAGAAGACCTCCAGCCGACAAAGGACCATCAAAGTATCAAAGTAAGTAAAGTAACAGCAAAGAAGCAAGCTTAGTGCGCATTAAAGGACCAGATCGCAGCATGCACTCAAAAAGTTCGCCGCAACTTTCGTTTGATCGATAGTATAATTGCTTCTTACGTAAAGCACCTGTGTGAGTATATGTGTGTTCTTTAAAGTTCTTTTTGTTGTATCGTTAACAGGTGTCAAACTCTACGCAAGTAGAAATTGTGCCGTCAATCGAATAAAAATCGCGACGTCTCGGACGAGGGTATGGCGCAATCTTTTTGACACTAAAAAATGACCGCTTCTCTCCTCTTGGAAACAAGGTTTAATCCATTTTTTTCGAAAGTAAATTTTTTAATAAAACTTTAAACAATGCGTTCACTTATTGGATAGGTGACCTTTTTGGAAAGTCTCTAGTTGAATGTAAAAGAACCTCACTTCGATTTGGAAGAGTTCGCTTTGATTTGAGAGGTCGAAGAATTCAGGCAGAACGCGTGTTATTCCAGCATTCGATTCCGATTCCTTCGACAAAACTAGTGGACTGTACATGTTTAAATTTTATCCCCCAATAGCTGCACAGCATTTTCCCTAACCAAAGATCCTACCTTTCAGCTACGAATTCTCCTGTTTCCAAAAATGGGAGGATTCGATTGCAATTCAAAGAGTAGGTATACTTTGATGGGGAAAGCTGTGGAACTGGGTAAATGTAACGTTTTTATCCTCTTCACATACGTGTGCTAAGTAGTGGTCTTCGCTAACCTAAGTTCTAGTTCAAAGCTCTAAGTCGTTTCATTTAATTTTAGAACACGTTCTTTAGTGTGTTCAATTCTTAGATAGTATTAGCCCGAACAAAGGTGAAATATATAGCTTTCTCGAAAAAATTGCGAACTACGCGCACTCTGCAGTCGGAGATCTTATCTGCCTTTCGTATGAGCCGCTCCTGAAAAAGTCGCCATTCTAGTGGTGGTCCAGCGGGATGCATCTGTTTTTCAGCCAAATGCTGGCAGTCCTCTGGTTGCTAGTCGTGGTTCTGTTTAACCGTTACAGAACGCTGCATGCGCTTCTATGAAGTGCTTTACTCGTGGAGGCTGCAATATCAGCTTGTGCTGCTCTATTTTCTTTACTCTATTTGTTTTCGAGGATATAATGACGACGATGCTTGCCATATGGAGCTGGAATACTGTAAGTTCTTACTGTTGTCAAAAGATCTACATATCTCTTCTGCATAGATTCCAGCTCTATTTGTAATTTTTTTAAAGTTGTGTATTAGGTTGGAAAAAAGTTTCTTCCCACTTCGAAAATTTTTTACCGTTCTCCTTGCAAACGCACTAGCCAGTATTGATTGCTGATTTCATAGTCCTGTCACACTTGTCTACCGTTCGCACGCGGACACAGGTCAAGACCCTTCTTGTACTCCGTTATCTATCCAATCTTCCGAACACAATGCCAGATCAACCTCATGGCCTTTTCGGCACGGCATTCTTCACGAATTCATTGAAGGATCTGCAGCATGTCAGGCAGCCGATCAAATTAACCATATATATGGCTTGAGATCTACGCTCATCGCGCCTGTTATGAGTGGTTCGGAAAGTTTTTGAAGGGAGATTATTCACTCGAGGACAAAGCATGGTTCGGAAGGCCAACTGAATTGGGCGACACTGAACTGCTCCATCTTCTTCGTACCGATAGTAGGCAGACGACACGTCAACGGCAGAGAAGCTCAAAGTGTCTCATAGGATAGTGGGAATCCATCTGAAGGGTCTTGGCTTTGCATGGAAATTTTATAGCTTGGATTCCAGATGCTCTGTCAGACATTCATTACAAAACCACATGTTGCAGGACTCACAAGAGAAACAATAAAAGAGCTGGGCTGGGAGGCAATGCCTCATCCACCGTCTAGCCCTGAGCTCGCCACTACCGACGACCATCTCTTCCGTGCTCTCAAACAAGAAATTGGAGAGAAATATTCTGAAACGGATGAAGACCTCAAAAATTGGATTCAGCAATGGCACGACTCCAGAACTGCTGTCCTTTAAGCGAGAGGAATTAGAAAAGTACCCAGTCTCTGGAGAAGTGTAGTGGAGCAAAATGGAGTTTATCTCAATTGATTTGACATTGTAGTTGTGAGGTAATAAATCTTTGAAAAAAAATGAAAAGACTTTTTTCAACCTAATATTTAGTTGACATAGATGTCAGAAAAGGCATGGACTAGCATATATTCTTCTTTCATCTTGCCAAAAAGGTGAAATAAAACAAGTGCGGGTTTCTTCTACTGTAATTTAGTAATGAAAAAACCGTCACCACACTAGATGTTCCATGTTACTGTAGGCGGGAGACTCGCAGGACGATTTATACGATTAGTTTCGGGACAATGCTCAGCTCATAGCGGCACATTCATCATTAAACAAATGCTGCTATGGTGGCTTGCCTTTTCAATTTACATCTCTAATCTTGTAACCGCCTTATGATTAGCTGTAACAACGATGCTTTGTCGCGATCATAATTATTGCTCCAGGCGAGACTCGAACCAGCACCTTGGAGGGAATCCTCTACGCCATTACACCACCGGCGCTATTTGATCGAACGCAACATCCACGGGGGGGGGGACGGTCAGGAGGTGCACCCGCCCCTACTGGGGACGTGCGATCTTCCTCTCATCTCCCTTGCCCACCCACCCCAACCCCCTAGGCTTCACCAGGAGTCTAACGGCTGCCTTACGAAACCTTTGACATGCAAAACAAAAGTTTTTGGTCCGCAGAACAGCGGTGTACCTGCTGAGGCCACGCCCTTCAGCAGGGCGGCGTACCTCCTGTCGCGCTGCAGCTTCTCACTGCTCACACGGGGCGACAGGACCAGAAGAGCCTAGCAAGCCCTGCGCTGACCTCCACAGCCTCAGAGAATTCCGTTTAACACTATCGATGAGAAATGAATAATCTTGTGGTGTGGTTAGTTACTTTTGAGATTTTTTCCCTTCTGAGGTGGAAAACAATTCTATTTCAAAACCTCGAGCTTCCCTAGCTTGGGTTGCCTTTTTTAGGACAATGCATACTCATTTCTGAGATGACATTAACCCCCTGCCAGTGTTGTGCTGCACAGACGTGTTCTCTGGAATGTTCAATAATGCCACGTGATTTACGCAGCATAGCACCTATTTCCTCTCATCCTTTTTCTGTCCTTCAACACGACCTTACTCTCATATCTCGTTCTCTTTATGACGGCTCCAACATGATAATTTAGGTCGATACAGTTAATGATTAGGAAACAAAACCGGACAAAAAGTTTGTTTTAGAATACCGACTGTTCCTTCGTCGGTATTTCATCCCTCCTCTTGCCGAAGTCTAGCAGAAGAAGAATCTCAGCAAATCCTGCGTGCTCTCTGCTGTTCTATCTGTTCTATACTGTTTAAAACGTGGTCATAGTCAAAAGAGTCGGCTTCAAGACTGTGATCCGCCCAACAAAGACTTGAATGAGCGATTCTTTGTGTTCCTTTAGTCTTACGGTCCAGAGTTATTCGCCACAGAACAGGACTGAAGGATTGAATGCACCATTCGCTCAAAAAAAAGTTGCTGTCCGCCAAAAAGCTTGGCAGAACCGAACGTTCATGAACATGTCTTGCAGACGATTGGATACCCGATAAAAACGAATTAAAGCAAGACGAAGAACAAGATGGGTGGACGACATCGCCACATACCAAGGAACCAGAACAGAAGAAGCCATGCCAAACTGGACCGCTCTGATTCAAGGGTATTCGGACAAGAACGCTGAACTTTTCGCCAAAGAAGCACGTAGATGCTGGTTTGTGTGGCCGCAATAAAAGAGATGGAATAAATAAAGAAATAACAAAACAGAAGGGCAACTGTCTCCATCAATGTCACCGCTCCGCACGTTACGTTATCCTTATGGATAGACAAACAGTATCGTCTCACTCTTCGACTTCAGTACAAAAAAAAGTCGAATTACGGCGTAAAATGTCGGGACGACCCCGAATTTTTTAAATTTGGACTTGGCATGTGATGGTCATTGTGCCGACTGTTTCTATCAGAAACGGCAGTTTTACTTTCACATCAACATTCAATGAAAATGCACGGCTAACTGCTTTATTTTTTCTGTCCTTTGCGATATCAGGTTTTTGTGTTAGGTTTTGCTACTTCCACGACGGTGGTGTGAGAAACACGGGAAATCTGCTCAGTCAATCAATTCAGAGAAGTCATCTCAACGGAGAAATGTAATAACTACCGTATTCCAGGACAAAAAGCACTGCCACTTTGCTTTTCAGTTGATAATAGCAGCATGGTGATAAGATCGGTTGGTCCAGTCCGAGGATTCAAGAGCCGTTCCGGAATGGTGCCGCCATTTATTCGCTTCAGAGAGGCGTTTCTGGTTAGCTGTTCACGTCGTCAATAATTTCTCTAAGAATTGAATTATCTCGCATTTAGATTTCACGTAGCAACAAATTGGCGTCTTGTCAGATCGAGAAGATTATGAGCACTTTTCGAGCTGGATTATTCTGCTATTTGAATAAGAAGAAGGAGTTCATTGAAAAAGGCAGAAAAATTAGCACTGAATACTGGTGGGACACGTGAGTTTTGGAATGTTTAATTACGTTCGTTGTTTTCATAGTTCTCACATCTTCTTAATGACGAAAAAATTCATCCAATACAATACTGCTCTTTTCTTTTGGTTTTTGGGTGAAGAAAAAATACTGCTGTATTCGCCGTTTTCCCACAGCACCCTTCAAGTTGGCTTAAGAAAATGTTACCATCCGATTCTAATGTGGATGATCTATAGAATGATCTAGGTATCATCCAGTGGTCTTAGGAAGATTAAGTTTTGGTGACCATAAAACCTGGGTAAGTTTCGAGGTAAATTCTACCTCGCCAGCGCGTCGGAGAACATTTACCTCTATAGCAAGGTTTTTGCTCCACTGGTAATTTCTGAATCAATGCAATCTTGCCCTGGTAGCGAATCAAAACCCTTGCTTTGGCTGTCATGAATCAGAAACGGAGGTAAGTTTCCGGAAAGTGGCAGGTAAGCGGCCATCGAGGAAAATCGCGATTGGATTTACCTCCGGCCACGTTCATGAATCCGGGTCCTGATGAGGGAAACCGTCCTCCTATTGCTCGAAATAATTACACCGATAGGGCTTAGGTTTTATAGGACTCAAATCTTTCTTTTACTAAAACCATTGCATGTTACCTACATCGTCGGATAGATCGGCCGCCCCACATTCGGAATGTAACTTTTGCTCTTTGAATAGGCTCCTTTGAAGAGTGTTATGGGAAAACGTCGAAAACGACAGCTATTTTTACGCCCAAAAACCAAAAGACAGTGGCGGCATTGCATGGTTGTTTTTTCTACACGGTGGCAAATAAGTTCCTAAAACGATATGTGAGGTGATATCTCCAACAGCATCCGTCAGAAACCAACAAAGGTTCACCAATTTCTTAACCAAATCAGTAGAACACATGTAACACATGACGAAAGCCTCGAGTCGGAGGATAGCCTTCCGACTTTTTACTGAATTCCAAATGCTTCAAGAAATTCTGCGCAATGGTCGCTAAGGTGTCGTTACAAATATCGTTTCAGACTTTGAGCAGATCTATGCATATCAAATAAATTGTAATATATTATATAGCATAATATTTGATACAAATGCTCCGTCACGCATATCGGCGTGCCTCGTTCTTACGCGCTTCGCGCGATGTTGCAGTATCACTAGCTAATTGTAAGGGTAACCACATTAAACTAGCTGCTCTGCTGAAGCAGCTTTCTTCCCTCCCTAGGAGGGCAAAAGACAATTTTTGAGAACCTTATGTTATGTTCCAAGCTTGCTCTACCTTCGTAATATCAGGTGAGTAGTCGTGAGGTATGAAGCCATCCAGACCCCTTCCACTGAACATCGGTATCATCTAGACGGTTCAGTGATGTCGATAATTGTGTCTCAAGAAAAAATCAGTATCTTCGTCTTACTAGGTCCTTCGACAATTCTTCTGATGCCCGTGACCCTGCTCCCCACTTCACTCTAGCGCCAAGTTGACTACAGGCACCTTCACTTCTCATCCTCAAACGGTCAACCCCAGTCAAAAATCGACATTTTCGATAGGTACTGAGCGTCTGATCGATTTTGGTGACACGACGAAAATCCTCTTTGTCAGAACCGAGGATTCCCATCACTTCTAACGCTATGTTGAACAATTTTTTATTCCACTCCGAACCGCTACAGCAGTGTCCCTCCCCCCTCAACTCCTTGTACCCCCTTACTGAACTCATGTCCCTTTACTGGTGCTGGTCCAGCACTAGATTGATTGCGATCGATACTTCAAAAACGAATTTCAGATTCGTGTTCAGCAACCTCGATTACCTTTAGGGCTGAAGTTCTCAGGCTCTGGGTATTTTTTATTTTCGCGCTACGTAATTCCCCCCCCCCTTATTTTCCCCGATTTTATGACTAATTTATAACTCACCGCTTAGCAGAATCTTACTATACAGGGTGTCCCAAAAAATCTATACACTGTTTGAAAGGTGATAACGTTGCTCACAGTAAAGATACTGCAGTGATAAGGGCTTATATAAAAGCTTAAGAGAATAAAATTTTTTATTCATATGAGCGGCATGGAATGCACCGTGCACTCTTCTGAAACTGCATTTTACACCCGATTGATTGTGTTTCGCTTGAATACGTGTAACAATTTCTTCAGAAAGTGGCCGTTTTGATTGATTTGTACTTCTTTCAAGGCTTAAAATTTAAAAACACACAACGGCTTGCTGAAAATGCAAAATGTCCTAAAAATGCAGGTAGTGCTTATACTATACTATTTGATAATATTTAAAAGGTTCCAACATTGCTGCTAAGGAAGCACTTGAAGATGTTTGAGACTCATGTGAAGGTAATGTGCGGTAACGGATTACTGTGGCGTGCAAATAGTCAAGATTGCGCCATGGTCCTGCCTGAAACTCTGCATTTCGGACCTGAGTTTCAAACATCTTTAAATACTTAATTAGCTGCAATGTTAGAACCTCTCAAATAGTACCTGCATTTTTTAGATACACTGCATTTTCCGCAAGCCATGTTGTGTCTCTAAGTTTTAAACCTTAATAGAAGCACAAACCTATCAAAACAGTCACTTTATGGAAAAATTATAACATGTATTCAAGCAAAACACAATCAATCGAGTGTAAAATGCGAACTTTCAGGCGAGTATATGGCACATTCCATGCCTCTTATATGTCAGAATTTTTCTATTTTTTTAAGCTTTCATATGAGTGCTTAACTTCTTCAGTTCCTTCACTGTGAGCAAAGTTATCACCTTTCAAACAATGTATACATTTTTTTTGAGACACCCTGTATATAATCCGTTTAATCCGTCGGTCACGTTGTCAGTCACGGGGAGGGGGGACTGAAGCCAAGAGATACTTACGAAAGTGCGGCGTATGCCGGCCGGGCTCTCTTTGAGCTTAACCAGGACCATTGCTGATGAACTTTAACCTTGGCACCGGATCACCCAAGTTTACGATATATTAAGCGGTCAGCGGGTCAGGGTAGGAATGGGGATCAGGTGCAGAGCGTCGAGATTCAGAAGACTGCGGCAGACGTCGTTCAACGTGCGTAGGGATTCAGAAGACGTCCTGAAGACGACGTCCAACGTGCGTCAGGAATCAGAAGACGTGCGGCAGACGTCGTTCAGCGTGCGTCAGGATTCAGAATAAGTGCCATAGACGTCGTCCAACGCGCGTAGAGATACAGAAGACGCGCCGAAGACGTTCCCTACATTCGTAAGGATTCAGAAAACTTGCTGAAGACGCCTTTCTACCTAGGTAGGATTCAGAAGATGTGCCAAAGACGTCGTCCAACGTGAGTCAGGATTCAGAAAAACGTCGACCAACGTGCGTAGGAATTCAGAAAACGTGCCGCAGACGTCTAACTTGCGCAGGGATTCCGAGTAAGGAAGACCAGAAGATAGGGATCAACAAAGGGGCACCACTACAGGGAGGTGGGGAAAAAGGGGAACCAGTATTTTCCCTAAATACTGTCCAATTTGCGGCGGGTTTCTGAAGACGGTCACAGAAGTCGTAGCAGGTGTGTTGGGGTGCAGAATTGTCATAGACGTCGTGGCAACGTGACAACACGTGAGTCGGTACTCTCGGGACTCAGTGTCACATGTGCGTGCTTGGCTCTCACTCCGTTTCGTTGCCAGCACATAGGTAAGGAAGCATTAGCGGGGAGGACGGGGGAGGGGGAAGGGGGGGGGGGAAGAGGTAGGAAGAGTGATTATGGGATTCGGAGGAGTATTATTATTTGGACAGTAAATGATGTCGACCTGTTTTCCAAGAACTTCGGATAGGGAGTCTCATGATCTATTTCTCGCCATGTTGAGAACGGACACTTTGGAGAATAAATCGAGTACATGCGATAGAGGATGGATGGGCTTCATAGGAGCAGTGAAGATTCTGGCCTACCATATCCCACTGAACTAATCTATGTCGAACCGGTTTTTTCAGTAAGAAAAATAAAGGCCTAAAGAAGAAAGGAGGAAGATTGGTGTTGTTCTATTCTCGGGGTTTGGGGCGAAGACCCCAACCAGACGTTTAGCGGCCGTTAGACCCCTAAAACCTATAAAATATAACCTTGTAGTCGCAGAAAACCCCCAGTAGGCCAATTCGGAAAATCCACGTAATTGACTACCTTTAATTCGAATCACGTGGCTTTCACGATGAATAATTTGAAGGAAGTGCCATCTATGTGGGAAGTACGGCAGATTCGCGGTTTTGGTATACACATGTAACACACATTCTTTTTGCGAAAAGTATGCCGATGTAAAATCAACGTTCACGTTCATTTTGTCTATTGTACAACTATCGCGAACCCTGCACTGACGTAATAATGTGTTGTTCTGAATGATGGCAAGATGCGTCCTCGTTCGCGACCTTTCTTTTTGTCGCTAGTCGCCACTAATGTTTTGATCCGCTGCTCGATTGGATCGGAACTTCCCTCAAACAACTATTAGGGGGGGGGGGGCAAAAGTAATGAGACACCCTACGCCGTGTCCATATATCTCGTGGCTGGAGTCTGGTTTCGTGCTTGTTGTATTTGTATGTTTGTATGCTACTTACTGAAGCCCATTTGAAAAGTCACCACTTCCGCTCTTTCCAGAAGCATGCCAAAACCCCAGCCTGTCTCATGCCGAAACCCCAGTCTGACGAGTCGACCTGTGTCGCTCAAATCTCCCCCAATTCCCAACCCCGAGCAGCCTGGGCTCAATATTCACGCAAGATGAGAAGTACGTCTTCTACCTTAACCCTGCCAAGCAGCGAGTCTGGGTGAGGCCTGGTGAATTGTTACCGACCTTCGTTCGGCGAGATGTTCACGGCGAGAAGCATCTCTGGAGCTTTTGGGTCTGCGCCCATGGATCGGTTTACCGGAGGCTGTTTCCCAAGAGCACCGCGATGAACTCCAAGGCCATGGTGAACGAAATAGAGGAGATGGGCGGGCGACTCGCTCTTATTCATTCGCAGCGCTTCAAGAAGGTTCTCCTCTTCGACAACGCCGCACCCCATCGGGAACAAGTAAGCACGGATAAGCTTGGCCAGCTGGGCTACGTTCACGTGCCTCACCCACCGTATTCGCTGGACATCTCTCCATGCAACCACCACTACTACTTGAGCCTACAGGACTTCCTAGTCGGAAGGGACACAAAAACCCAAGCAGTCCTTGACAACCATATCGAGCAGTTGATCAACACCAGGCTCGAGCAGTTCTGGAAGGATGGGATCAGGAAGTTGGCTGAGCGATGGCAGCAAGGTCCTTGCCCTTAATGGCAAATACACTCCTCAGCATCGTTGAGTTGTAATTGAGTTATAAGGAGATAAAGATTTTTTTTTCATTTTGTCTCATTACTTTTGGCCCCTCCCCCTAATACTTCTTCATAAAATTCACCCACAAATTTTTTAGTGGTGGCAGGGATACGAAGAGTTACAAAATTCACGACGAAAATTTATTCTTTATTAATTTTGAGTATTTTTCTTCAGCATAATAATTGATAGTAAATAAATAAATAAATAAATAAATAATATGGGAATAAATAATAATAAATAAATATATAATAATGGGCGCGTGTAGCGCAGTCGGAGGAGGCGCCGGCTGTCGCGTGCACCCGATACCCAGGTTCCTGGTTCGGATTTCCCGCCCAGGCCAACCAAGCCTTCCATCCCTCCGGGGTCGGTGAATTGGTACCAGACTTGTCTGGGAAGGATAGAGCGCTGACTTGTTCATCGGCTGGCCACCGCAAATCATTGTATGGCCAAATACGCATTTAAATCATTTCTACGACATCCCATAGAAGTAGAATGCGTGGCGCATCCCAAAAGGAATTGAGTAACGCCGACCTTTATCCTTTACCCTTTATATAATAATAATTATTATTATTTCTCTTGAGATGTGTCCTACGTAGGCCAGTGATATTATTTGTTATCCATCAAAACCGAAACGAAAAATTATGGCTACTTGCAGCTGTGAAAAAAACTGCCAGCGGAAAATGTTATATTTGCTCATCTACGATTTACTTGGTTTTAAAAACTGTTCTGCGATTTCTACAGTGTTTGGTGTAAAAGCCTTTTTCAGACATCTTCTTTTTAACTTGTATAATTTAGGCTTTGCGACGACCATCTGCACGAGAAAACATTTAGTGATGTCGAAGGTGCGCTTGGAAACGATCGGATAGTATTTGCCCTTGTTCGAGAACCTACAGCACGGTTTTTGAGCGGCTATCTCGACAAATGTCTAACGTATGCCTGATTATGTTTTTCCATCAAATTATGCCTGTTGCAGTGCAATTGCTGAATGAACAAATTAAAAGTTGAAACCGTAGATATTTCAAAGCGTCGTTTTCATCGCATGTGTGGAACCGCTCTGGTTTTTGTTAGGTTGCAAGGAAATAATCCCTCCTCTTGTGCATATGTTGCAAATGAACATGCCATCCGAAACGCAGGAGTTTTTTCTGAGTCTCCCTTGCTAAAGTGGGCGCGCGCTGTCGTGAAGAAGGGAGATTTTGTCTTGTTTCCCACGAAGAGCTGCTTCAACGGGATCTATCTGCAGTGGACATCGCTAGCGACAGTAACGTTTGCACGTAACAGTTTCCAGTGAATGACTCCTTTGCGATTCCACCAGAAACTGAGCAGCATCTTTTTGGGTGAAGTTCCGTCTTCCCGTGGGAATTCCTGCTTCGCCGCGACTGAGCCACTGATGCTTTCACGTGCAGTTAACGTGGACTTCCCACTTTTCGCCGCAAGTCATCTGGTTCGCGAGCCAAGAAAAATTCAGTCGTAAAGTCAGTAAGTTCATTCACGCATCCTGGCGCACATGTAGCTGGTGGTCGCTAAGTTCATTCGGTATCCATGCACCACATCTACATGTCTTCCCCCGCCCACGCAGGTGCTGAGCTACGATAGTGTGACTGCACTCGAGTTAATCTGCCAATTCACGGGCGCAACGTCGGGGATCCTCCTGAACCAGCTCCACAAGCCGCTCCCCCTTCACTGCATCTGGCCTTCCACACCGTGGTTGGTCCTCTCCTCCTAGCGACAGTCTCCGTTCTTGAGCTTCCGAAACCATATTTTTGCAGTGTCGAAGGAGACAGTGGTGGGGCCCATCGTTCCACATATGTTATCCACCGCGACTTTTGTACTGCTTCGCTTTTCGAACTAATAAAGCAGAAGCAGTCGAACTTGCTTGCAGTCGAGAACTGTTGTAATGGTATATGACGGCAATAGTGGTAAATGTAGGCCATTGGTCTGCCTATATACGCATTATTGGGAGAAGGTTGCAGAACACTGTTCAAAATTTTTACGGAACGCCAAACTGAGTCGCGAGTACTCTTCTTACAACCTAATAGATGCCGTTAAGATCATAAAAATGTAATAGAATTCTGAAAACAGCCATAAATCAGCAAATTGCATATTTAAATAGAAAATAAGGTTATTCAAAAACATTTGGTTTTTTCAACTACTAGGGTGCGATCCGAAAGTGTGAAATCGACCTTTCTCAAATTTGGATTGTTTTGGCTGCAGTTTCGCTGCTCCATTCATATCTAACATTTAAATCTGGTGTCGATCTCTGATGTCGTTACAACGGCGATGAGACCAATAATGCTGTTGGAAATTTTATGAGCTCCGACATTGATGACTGTTTCCGATAAATGTTTGCCCCATGTGAAGGATAGAGGGAAGCCGAGTATTATCAAAAGTTACCAATTAATCCCTAATTCGTTGAGAGCGGAGATTCTCATCATTCTCATCTCGTTCTGTAAGATCCAATATTCCTTTTTTTATGCAATAGCTAAAATGTAGTGTTTCAGAGAAGTTCCTCCTTATTGGGCCAGTCGATGCGCATGCTTTTGCTGCAAAGGCAATATGACTTGTTTCCTTCACAAGCTTAAGCAACATCTGCTCGATTATCAACGAGGCAGAAAAATTGAAAACCAAACAGATTTCTACTTTGTGCGCCATTTTGCACCCATGACTTGGTGAGTAAGATGTTTTTAAATTTTCTTAGTACTTCGAAGTCCATTTATCACAGGGTCTCTTAGTCTCTTGCCAACTCAAATAATAAACAAAAAATCTTCCCTATCAGTCATTGTGAATTGTAGCGTCTTTAATTTTCTAGTTTCAATTTTCAATTCTTCTGTATAAATTGTAGGACTGTTAGTCCTACACTTTATACAGAAGAATTGCCCTGTAGAAAAAGAATCGTGCAAAATTCCAATTAGAATAAACGAAATTAATTTTTTAGCACTCAATGAGTTGGAGTTGGAAAATTCCGCCTTGAAGCAAAATATCCGGTTTTTCTAATATTTTGCCGGTAAAATTGGAAACATGTGGTTGTTCCGCATGACTCGCCGTCAGATTTCGCCTTGTGGACACTAGTTTTGCCTTATTAATTTCAGGTACTGCAATTTCCGAGAGCATTTACACACCACGTACATTGTGCAATTCGAAAAGGAGAAGCGGCATCACGTATCAAATGAACTCAATAGAATACTTTATAAGGCCGGAGTGCCGAAATCGGATCGGATGTATATTCAGAAAGAGATTTTCAGTAAGTAGTTGCTCAACAACAGCTCTATTGGATCACAGATTGTTTCGGATAAGATTGACGGTTGCAGACCCTTCCGTTCCTCTGAACGAAACCCAACCTTTCTTATCCTGACGTCATTCAGCACTTTATATGTATTTCTTTGGTTTACTTGCAAGCGACATTTTTAAGTGGATTGGTCACTTTATGTTTGATGCTATTGGAAGTTTCTCTAGTGGTCTAAAGATGACTTGCGGCATCGTGCTTGCACTGTAATCCGCCAATAGCTTTGCTCACCTCTACATAAGTAACTAACTTAGGCCATATAACAAGAAACAAAGCGACAGAAAAGTTTGCACCACGATCCACCTCTAGAGCTCATGTATTAGGTTGTCCCATAAGTCTTCGCCGTTTTTTCAACGATTCGCTGCGGATTTCGCCGGCGGTCTCTTGCATAGCGCTATACAGCTTTCGATAGAAATGGTTTTCTCTTACAGAGCATGCATTGCATTTCTTTTTTCATTCTGAATTAATTTTTTTCAATTTTTGGGTCGTTAAAGTGAAAAGTGGCCATCTGCGCAGTCGCTTCTCTCCCCTCAGGTTTGAAATTTTTGCTCAGATTTCTATAGCATTTGGAAGGCAACGCTTTGTACTACATGAATTCTTCGTGTTGGTCTCATTTGCTCCTTTGTCCTTAGTCTATTTTTAGGTCATCAAGTTGGGACGTCCGACTTCTCCGTCCGAATTTTTACCGACAGCTCCTGCTCTGTGGTAGGACTTCTGCGTTTGGCGTTATATGTCGTTCAGAAGAGAATGTCTTGCTAAATAAGAATTTGTGTTGCGTTTATTGGCTCATGCTAATTTCTGTCGAATATCAACAAAATTCCAAAAAGTGAAAAATCATCTTTACCAACAACTCCTTCTCCTTGTTCAGTTGTTGATATTCGACAGAAATCAGCATGAGCCAATAATCGCGACACATATTCTTATAGAGCAAGAAATCCTCTTTCGAACGACATATAACACCAAGCAAAAAAGTCCAACTGCAGAACCGGTAAAGTTTCGGATGGAAAAGTCGGACGTCCCAATTTGATGACCTAAAAATAGGTAAAGGACAAATGAGCAAATAGCTCCAACACGTATTCGAGTAGAACGGAACATTGACTTCCAAATGCTATAAAAAACTGCGCAAAAATTCCAAACCTAAGCGGAGATACGCAGATGGCCACTTTTTCACTTTTTCACCTTTCACTTTACCGATGTGCTGGTAGCACAGAGGGACGCGAGTGTGGCTCAGTGGATCGCAGAAGGTTTATCTCCTAGCGGGGCGGCAGCCGCTCACCACAATTTCAGACAACCGAGTGCCCGACAAGGGACGGGACAAGAGAGCCATGCGGCGTCGCTGACGCGACACTCCCGCCGGCACAAAGTAAAAATTAATACAAACTTCAAAGCTACAAAACATACATGACTATAACCCACTTCTACGACTATAACTCAACACTTCGAAAATCTACAGTTTCAGTTTCACCACTGTCTTGTCGTCGTTCTTGCTCGCTACCATTCAGGCTCGCTTGGCGGAGGTCGACATCGTGCGATCGCGTGACGGCGCCTTGTGTGTGGACATCGCTTGAAGTTGTAGTGTCCCGTGGTGGCGTGGTGAAGGCGGATATGGCGTATTGGACGGAGACGGCGTATCGTCGATGGCCAAGCAGTGGGTGGAATAGGCTGCAGCGAAGTCAGACGAAATACAGCGACGACGGCGGAACTAGAGACGGCGAAGCAAGGCTATGGCAGGACTGCGAATACAGTGACGACGGCGGAACTGGGGACGGCGAAGCATGGCGATGGCAGAAGGGCGAATGCGATGACGGCGAAGTCGGAGGGGAGGGGGGCGGAGAAACAAGCCGAAGGCGGGCTTCAGATCGTGCGTCTCTTGGTAGACGGTCCACCTCCGCGAGAGGAGCACAAGATTGAATTATGCTCCCCGCAAGTTGCAAGAGACCGCACACTCCTGCCCATGCTCAGTACGGAGACATCTACCACACAGCCTGAGTTCAGAAACTCGCATCGCACGTGCGACGGAGTCTGTGTAGCGATGACATCTCGACGAATGGTGGCGGTCAATATTTTCGGTAACAGTGCAGAAAATACAGTTTGAGGTTGGGGTGGTGCGCTCTAGAA
The DNA here is from genome assembly GCA_947359475.1 of Heligmosomoides polygyrus bakeri. Taxonomy (NCBI): domain Eukaryota; kingdom Metazoa; phylum Nematoda; class Chromadorea; order Rhabditida; family Heligmosomidae; genus Heligmosomoides; species Heligmosomoides polygyrus. The sequence goes on from OX375866.1 coordinate 94,143,922, forward strand.
TAGTACGAATGTCGTCTTGTAGCTGAGCTACTTTGGTGAAGAGGGAATCCAGGCGTCCTGACATGATGATCACCGTCTGAGCAATCGAGTCTAGGCTTGCCTGCTGTTCCAACTCCATCAAGCGCATCTCGTGATCAATATTGTAGGCCATCGACGGTGAAGAAATGATTGCGTCTCAGCTTTAAGAGGGATCTGTTGGGGAGGTGGAGAGATATGCGATTTGATAATTCGAGGTATTATTGATAGGAGCAGTGAAGGGTTTGCATTCCACTCACGTGTGCGAGAGCTAGCTTCAGATGACACTGAACCAACTTCACGATGAGGTGCGCGAATAACCCGAGAACTTGCGCCGCTAACTTGAGAAGAGATAGAACTACTGCAGGGCCTAGCATGTACGTGAGCAAGGTAAGTCCAGCTAGAGTACACGCAGCGGCGAGCGTAAGTTTCCAGTGCTCCAAGAAGACAATCCCTAGTGGGGCGAGGTCTGGAGGATGTAGGTCTTTAAGCCAATCTGTTTGCGGGACTCGTCTGGTGGTGTTTTTAAGGAACGAGCTGTACAATTTGTTGGATGTGTGATAGTACAAAATGCCGTCTAGAGCTATCGAGGTGTTTACTCCACCACATATTGTGTAGCACCTTGAATTGATCACTACCTCATCGAACGCGATTCTTATTGTCGTCGAGTGGTTAGAGGGATTGCACTCGATAGAGAATAGCCTATGAGCACAGACTACAGTTGTCCATGATGGTATGGCGCTACAACATGAGATGTTTACCCCACTTCCTTGTTGGCAACTGTAGCACCCCTCCAATCTGCTTGCATGGACTGAGCATGGTATCCGGGTGTTTAGATGAGCACTCTCGAGCAGCCGCTGCGATGCTATTACTACAGAAGTTTCGCTATCGTCTGTTTCTGCTACTACGTTGTTCAGCTCAGTTGATATCGTCATGTGTATTGTTGACACCGGCAGCAAGTTGTCAGAGCGTTTTCGCAACGCTGCTATTTCGTTATATGGGCAGCGGCAAGAAGGCACAAGGCCGGAAACATCGCAGTTGCAGTACAAAGTATTTTGGCAGGATGAGAAGTTGCTTAGTGCTTGATTCTTCAAGAAGTATATTGCCGGAAAGTTGAAGTTTTCGGGTAATACGAGCGTTTCGTTTTCACTCTGAACGTATCTTCTTTAGAAAAGGATGAAAGGTTTTTGAATTGAGATTAAGGACAGAGTGAAGTTTCCGAATTCTTTCGAGGAATATGCCAGCAGCGATACTACCCCTTTTTGTATATGGTTGTAGGCTTGCACTGAGACCTCAAGGATCACTTCTGTCTGCCATGCTGAACATCTGAAGATTTCAAACACTTTTTTAGATACAGGCGTGTGAGTAATGCGGTAAAACGTGCAGGCGCGGAATGGAAAGGCACCCAGACAATTGGTACCGCTACACTGTATTGAACATGCCGTGTACCTTGGATTCGGGATGGTATCGTTCAGTTCCGGGATGATTTTATTGGGATCCATAGTTTCGCACCTGTTGCCAGTGCATGAGCCCATTCCGCGACAGCGCGTAATGTGATTCACTTCGTGTCTAGTGTCTTTTGACCAAAACAGCGATTCTTTCGTACATCGAAGACGTACCGGCTTGCGTTGCACCTTTACGTACCCTACACTAGAATTTTCGTGACGCAACTGTATGCAAAGAACACGCATTACACTATTGAACATTATCTCGTGCCGGAATTCGTAGTGGAATATGTCGCGTTGAGTGCATGTTAGCTCTGCTGAATACCGCGTATAGCCTTCTGACATGACCAAGCTCTTGCGATGAGCATTGCGCTTGCTATCAGCGCTGTAGTTGTGGAAGCGGAGAGCAAGGCTGGTTTGAAAGAGCTTAACGTAAAGGCCGTGGGATTTTGCGGTGACTGAATAGGTTGTAGTACCGATAGAGCTATGTTTGTTGTGTTCGAAACTGACTTGTGCGACGATGTTGTTTTCGTCAACAGAGTAGCCCATGCATTGAAAGCACCAACGCTATCACTGCACAAGTCATGATTGTTGCGGATTTTATTGCTCCCGTGAGCCAGCACTGAGGATTTCCCAGTAGCGCTTTGGAGAACAAGTTTGACACATGGCTGCAAAACGACGCGGGAGAGCAGGAGCGTACTTCGATTTTGTTCAGTGTTAGTAGTTTAACCGCTGTTGGCTCATGCGTGGGAGATTGTGGTAACGTGAACAGTAACTGCGACTGTTGTTGACTAAAATTCTTGCATGCATTGTCGAAGCCAATAGCAACTCAATAATGAGTTGGCAATGCACAGCGAAGTCTTGTAAAGGACAATAATGAAACGACTACGAGACGTCCCGCAAGAAATTTCTCGTGCTCTGAAAATGGAAGGGTCTGAAGCGTATATATGAACGGGGAGGGCGAGTCATCCTACTATATATAATCGGCTAATGTCACGTGTCCGTCACGGGGATCCGTCGTGTCGTGATAAGAAAGCCTGGATTGCCCAGAAGGAAACGGAGGCACAAACAGCGGCTACTCGTGGTGATTCAAAAGTACTATATCGAATTGTTTCGGAGCTAACAGGAGCAAGACTCAACACGTGTGTCCCTATAAAGGACAAAAACGGCAGACTACTTGTCAGTGAAACTTAACAAAACGAAAGATGGGTCGAACACCCTTGCGAAGTGTACAACCAGCCCCATCCATCCACTACGCCTACGTTCGATGACGAAAACGCCTTAGGAGAGCTGAACGTCAACACAGGATGCATAACGGTTGAAGAAACAAAGACAGCAATACGATGTCTTAAAAACAGGAAGGCCCCTGGTCTTGACGAAATTGCAGCGGAAATGTTAAAGGCTGGAGGCATGCCGATAGCGAAGCAATTAACGCCGCTCTTCAACAACTGCTGGCACCAACACAACGTGCCAGAAGACTGGAAAAAAGGCCTAGTAGTCAAACTGCCGAAAAAAGAAGTTTATCGGACTGCGGAAAATGAAGAGGGATCACCTTGCTATCGGTGCCAGGCAAAGTATTCTGCACCGTATTGTTAAGAAGGCTTCGAGATGCAATTGACGATCGTCTGCGGGAGGAACAGGCTGGATTCAGAAACGGAAGATCGTGTTGCGATAGATTTTTACGCTACGCAACATAATCGAACAGTGCCTTGAATACCGTTACCCGCTCCACATAAACTTCGTCGATTTTAAGAAGGCTTTTGATAGTGTCCACCGACGACCTTCGTCGAGATATTCAGAAGTCTATAGCAAAACTCCATGCGCTGTGTGAAGACAACGCTTGGAAATATAGTTTACTTCGAGGTCACCACAGGAGTCAGGCAGGGATGTGTTCTCTTACCATTGCTATTCAACGTCGCCCTCGACTTCGTAATGAGAGGAACGACGGCCAAAGTACAGGAAGGCATTCCTTGGTTTAGAGACGACTTATGGACCTGGACTTTGCTGATGACATCGCCGTGTTCGCTGAGGACAACGATAAGTTACAAAGAATTACAGAATGCCTTAGTCAAGAAGCAGGCAACATCGGACTCCGAATTAGTCCCGAAAAGTCAAAGGTCATGTGCGTAGGAATACGAGCTCAAGGGACGGCATCTACATAGGATCGGACCGTTTGGAAGTAGTGAACAGCTTCACTTACTTGGGAAGTATGATCGCCAAGAATGGAGATGCTGAGACCGACGTTCGCTGTAGGATCGCAAAGGCGACAGCAATATTCCGAAGGCTCAGGCCACTATGGACGTCGTCCTCTATTTCAAATAGCGTAAAGCTGCGTTTGTATTCGTCGATAGTCGTCCCAACTGCAATGTACGCTAGCGAAACATGGAAGACGTCAACTAGCATCATCAGACGGGTCAACGCGTTCCATTGCAAGTGTCTGCGGCAAATTATGAGGATACGTTACACGGACCACGTGACGAACGAAGAAGAATTACGGCGCTGTCACTCAAGAAACCGTTACGCAACGTCGACTCCGCCTTGCCGGACACATCTTGCGTATGCCGGAGCACCGGCTGCCGAGATCAGCCATGCAATGGACTCCGCTACGAAAACGAACTAGAGGACGCCCAAGACACACGTGGCGTCGCACGCTCATGAATGGCCTAAAGATTATGAACATTTCTGGCAGGAGTGCGAAGAAATAGCCCAAGACAGGGCGGTGGAAAGACCTCGTCGCCCTATGCGCTCAACAGCACGGGAGGAACTAAGTACTAAGTAAGTAATTGTCGAAGCACAGAGGGAAATGTTCTTCTGGGGGATCGATTCTTACTGTTCCGTTCACGCAAATGATTAGTCTTTGTACTGGACTGGCAATGCAGCAGTTTGCGAGCATTAGGACTATCATAATGTGCTGCATAAGCGCACTCTTTTTCAATTGAAATCTGTTCTGAGAAGGAATTGACAGCTCCTGGTCATTTTCTGTGAGCTGGTTGCGTATATCAGCAAGCGCCTTTGTTTTCGCTGAGCGAGACGGCCTTCGCTCAAGCGGCCGCAATTGATCTGATGTGGGTGGCGTGTTCACGTTTTTTGATTTAACTTATTTTCTTTGCTCGGTGACATAGGCCGTACGGACTTTGTTCTGATTTCTAGTGGGTACAACTTTGTTACTGGGCGCTGAATGGTGGCATTTCTATGGGGGAGTTTTATTATCGCTGAACGTACTAGTCCATCGGAACTGCGAATGAGCTCCACAATCTTGCCCATCTCCCAATGTCCTCGAGGAGTACGCTCCTGTTCTATCAGCACTACTTCACCTTCTTCTGGGACTGGTCGAGCGTTATGCCGATGTTCGTTGAAAATGGTTTTGTGAACGTTCTTTGGTGAGATATTCCATATTCCATGTCTTCCAAAACTTATATGCCAGGTGTTCTGATGAATGTAGGGCTTCCTTGGCTTGCGATACTATTTGTATGCAGTTAGGGTCAAACGACGGATCGTTACATTCTTTTGGAGTTCTCTCTACTGGTGGTAGCGAGAAGCATAGGTTTCCTTGCAGGAATTCTATAGGACAGAGGGGGATTGAACTTGTGTCTGTCGCACTAACCACCGTTAGTGGTCTCGTGTTGATGATGGCTTCTATGCGGATGAGAATGGTGTTCAATTCTACAAACGAAAGTTTCTTTCGCCCTATAGTCTTATGAAGCGCGTTTTTTACGGAAGCGACGAGTCTCTCCCAGACTCCCTCATCCATGGGGCTCCGGGAGGAATGAACAGCCACGTGATTCTTTTTTCCGCACTGTAACTAACGGTAGATCTGCCAGTGGCTGGATTTTCTGCGAATAGAGTGTCAAGGGTGGTTCAGTGGTAGAATGCTCGCCTGCTACGCGGGCAGCCCTGGTTCGATTCCTGGCCGATGCACCAGATGTGTTGTTAGCACAGAGGGACGCCTGTGTGGTTCAGTGGATCGCAGAAGGTTTATCTCCTAGCGGGGCGGCAGCCGCTCACCGCAATCTCAGACAACCGAGTGCCCGACAAGGGGCTGTACACGAGGGCCATGCGGCGTCGCTGACGCGACAACCGAACTAAAAATTAATAAAATTCAGGATAAAAAAAGAAATGCAATACATGTTCTAATAGAGCAAATTAATTTCTTTCGAAGGCTGTATAGCGTTATGCAAGACTGCGAAATAAACAATGACTCAATGAAAAAACGGCGGGGACTTACGGGACGACCTAATAGAATGGAAGGAACACGATCGTGCACAATGACTTGTCTTGTGTGCAAGCTGTACTCTATATCTCTTTTACGCTTCCACACAAAAATGCTTACCAGGGGACTGTCTCAGGAGTATGTCCGAACGGTGAAAATGAAAACCACTATGAGAGTCTCCATCCTTCACATAGTAGTAAAGTGGGTAGCATTTTTGCAAAGTCCTTGGACTCAAGGAGCTAGGGACCCTCAACGTTTGCTATTGGGTTGCATGCTCCCGCGATAAACTACCATATTCGGCCGAAACCTTAAAAATGGATGTCAAATTCGCGATCAACGTTCCAGATAACCTTAGACAACGCTTGGGTGATATTTTTTCCTCCCACCTCGATCTCGACCAATGAGGTAGGAGTTGCGAAAGCAAGAATCCGCAGAAATTATAGTGTCGCATTTAGAGAGGGCTTCTGATGAAAATCTCTCACTGAATACGTAATTGTCATCCTAAAGTGGAGTATAAGCATAGGAAAAGCTGGAAAGGTGACAAACACTAGACAAGGAATGAACATTAAAAATGCAAAAGTACGACAAGGCGTTGGAATCGAACACTTAAAACAGTACCTATGAACCACCGCCATGACCCGTTGAGCCACCGAGATGCTAGCACCGGTACGTTCCACCAGCTTTCTCATCTCTACGCACAAATGTGTAATGTGCGTGCTGACAGTGCAACTCAATACTAGACTTTTAGGGCCGCCAACTCCTTGTGTTAAAGGACTTTGCAAAAATGAAACCTACTTCGCTACTATTTCTACGACGGAAATTCTCGTGCTGGTGTTCATTTTCGCCAATGAGACACGCCTGAGACAGTTCTTTGGTTAGAAAACCGCCCACCTAAACGCCTCCGCGCACTTTTGCGGCAACGCGGCACGCAGCAGGCAGACGGCAAAATTGCTGCATATATTTTTGTCGCCATCTCTGGTTCTCTGCCCTATGCTTAAAAATATGACTTCCGTGTTGCCGCGAAAGCGTGCGGAGGCCTTACGCGATTCCGTCAATGAATAAGGACAGCACATCCATCTGCCAACTGTTGGTGATTAATTAATCTAAATTGATGAGCTCTGTGAATACCAGAGTAGATCACAGAGGTTTCGCGCGATTTCATTGCGTAATGTGAATCACTTAAACTATCTATGTGGTGCAGTGGTTCGAAAATATCAGAGCCCACGTTTTAAGATCTGTTCAAGCTGGAGCGGCTGGTAGATCTTTTCTATCTTTATCCAATCTTTTCCTAAGTTTTGGGTTTTGTGAGGAATAAACCCAAAAAGCCGCTGTTTTCGTCGTTTTCTCAGAACTACCTTCAAAGTTGCCTAATCAAGAAACAAATATTACCATCCGAGTCCAACCTGAGTGGTCTATCCAGTGGTCTAGGAACATCCAGTGGCTTAGGAAAAACAGATCCGGTAACCCCTAAAACCTGACGACGTCGACCTTCTTCTTTCGCTCGAGATAATTGCACCGACGGAGCCTAGATTTTATAAGTCTCTAATTTTTCTAAAACGACTGTATGATACCTACATGGATAGCTACATACCTTAATGGAAATATCACCACACTTGGATTAGGATGGTAGCATTTAATTCTTAGATGGACCACTTTAAAGGGAGTTATGGCAAAACAGCGGTTTTTTGCGTTTATTCCGCTCAAAAACCTGTGTATAGGAGCGGTGTTGCATATGCTGTTACAGGATGTTTAGTGCTGACCAACCCTTGCGCTAGGCCTATCGGCATCCAGCCGATATCACAGGGGTGAGTTCTGATAGGCCTCGAGGATAGCGCGGATGCTACGGACGATCAAATAGCAACGGCATGGTTTAAAGTGTAGCATCTGAACGGGAGAGCAGAGGCTGCGTGTGCGTGTCCCACCTGGTGCAAGAATTTTGATCGCAGCAAAAGATCTTCTAACACGTAAAATCAGAACTTACGCTCCGTGATTTTCAACACTTTTTGTCAAGAATTCTGTGCGTTCTTCTATTGTACATTGCGTAGCACTAGTGTACTGAGAAGCAGACCTATGTTTTTGGAAACGTTTTTGTAGAATTTTTTATTTAGGGCACCTTCCACGTCATTCTACGTCTGGAATAAAAAATCAGTCATCGATGGTCAAGCAAGAACTGTTTAGTAATGATGAAATCCTAGAGTTGTTCCTAGAAATTTATTATTACGATTTTGTAGTGTTTGATTTTGAGCTGCCTCCTGGTGGTAAACGAAGATTTGATCTTACTCTTTGACAACAGCAACAGCTCAAATGAAAGAGCTGTCGATCTTAGCTGATTACTGAACAGAAGTCGAGAAATACTAGGCACAGCTTTGTGTAGGAACAGATTTTGTTCTGATATATTCACCTCTCTCCTTCACTCTGTTTTCACGGACGCATTCTGAGATGTTCCTTGATTCCTAGGAATCTAGAATAAACATTAAATACCGTGTTGTGAAACTACAGCACATGCACAAGAAAGCAACGCAAAAGACGCGCATATTATTGGACCAAGCTTCTGACTATATGCTATTTTCTTCGATAGATCCAACAGACAATAAAAAAGTGAACTTAATCTTTTTTGATGAGTTTTATCTGACAGCAGTTGCTTGCTCCCTGGCCTACAACTTCAATTCCGAAATTTATTCGTTTCGAGAACAACAATGTCAACTAGCATTTGTGTGTTGCTTCCGCGCGCAGCGGCGGCGTTGTTGTCTCCCGCTGCGGTGCTAGATTTTTTGCTATTTTCCCAATTTTCTTTGTTCTTCCAATACTCTACTACTACTTGAATGGCTATTCATAATCGTAGTGTCTCTATCTTCCGCATCCTACCTTTTATCTTGTCATTTAATTCACCCTTTATTGATTTTGTGGCCGATTTATTAGCAATTTTGTGATGGCTCGAGGTCAAAAAGGGAAGTCGTGTGAAGTATTCGACGGATATGGGCCGTTAAGACGATGGAGAAAAATGATTTTTGTGCAGGAAGACTGGAGAAGGCCCTTCAAAAAGACCCTTAACAAGATTAAGGAGATCACTGTACGCCAACAAGATATTCCCTCAAGAATCGTTGGTCTCGAAAAGAGAGTTTCTTGTCTAGAACGAGCTGGTCCAAAACTAAACCAGAATACTCTTTGTGTGACAATAGTTGGAGCGAGAGCTGATGGCAGGCGAGCGGATGAGAAGATGAGAAGATTAGCATGGATTGGAATACCGAACAAGGTGGGGAGGCTAAGACAAGGAAACTCGACGCTGAAGCACTGAAAGTTATTCAGGCCTCCTGTGACAAAACTCATTGATGAGTTTATCAATCTACCTGATTAGCCGAGAGGAGTGAATGACCGCGGATGTATAATAAAGATCGATTTGCCTTCTCAAACTCCCTCACTAGGAAAACAAGCGAACGAATTGAATGCGAAGTCTGGAAGGCTGGACTATGTTGTGCCTCGTTAGGTTAGGCTTACCATCCATTCTCTTCACGAGAGTGAATACTCTACCTGCTTTTCTCTTTTTGATCGCTCAGTCAAAAACAAACTCCTAGATCTCAATCCTTTCTATCAGATGTTCCTCTCCGTTCATTACACAGTTTTGGTGTAAACCCCATAACGTAGCTGACAGCAATCTTGTGGCTGACCACATGCTTTAAGTATTTCGGTGCGACAGAGAAGAAGACAGACCGGAGGTTGCGCAATGGCCATCATAAGAGATACAATATAAAAGGCTCATCTCCACTTTTAATTTCTTGATCTATGTCCAGTGCATCTTTGTTCTGCGTATCTCACTACACATGACACCAGCTATTATCGCTCCTTCCTATCGCAGCCCAACATACCCGTACCAAGAAATCGAAAAGTTCGTATTTCCCTCGAACAGCTGAGTGACGATTGCCTTCCTCTTATTATTCTTGGAGACCTCAACCTCCCTGAAATTGCGCGGGATAGCTTGGATAAATTAGCGAAGCCAAATTGCTTCAAAAGTTAAGGTTTACTCTTTACAACATTCATAAAATCATGGATGTTGGAAGAAAAAGTTTTGGATGTTACATTGTTACAGATGTTACAACATTTTGATGTTATTCTAACGAATGCCCATGATCTGGTAGAACATGTTTTTGTTGACTCGCCTTTTTCAACGTCCGATCATGCGTCTGTGATATTCGCTTTATCGGCATACGATAAACAAAATGTCGAAAAAGAGAGGTCAATTTCGAAAAAGGTGATTACAACACTATCTTCGCTGGATAAAGTGACAACAGCAATGCGATTCATTTGAGACATTTGACTAGTGTTATCTAATGTTCAAAACCAGTGGCATAAGCTAATTTCATATTCGTTCCTCAAAACCTTGGTTCTAAAAAGACTTCGCCATTTTCTCGATATCTGACTAAATTGAAAACCAAAGTTGACCGCCTTTTTAAGAAGGATAATCACTTAAATGATCCAGCGTACCTTCAAGCAGCAAATAGTTTAACCCTTTCACGACAAGCGCGACTTTAACGTGACTATCGCGTGGGACAGCGCGTGTTTTGCTCGCACATTGTCCGACGACGTCGTCGGACAATGTCCCAGGGAGCGCACAAAATTTTCCGGCCAATCGTGGACGAGGGATGTAATACGCGCGACAGATGTGAATATACCAGCAACCAAAGAAGATTCTTGAGGACAATGATAGATGTACATGCCAATAAACTGTGTTTGTATTATTATACCATCAAGTAATCCAAAACTGTTTATGAAGTATTTTTATAATGGTGTCCCATGGCGTCGTTTCTTGCATTATTTGTTACATATGAATAAAACACTAACCAATGAAGTTTTCCATGAACCATCTTGACCATATATATTAGTGATCACAGTGATTAATATTGTACTATTAAATGTTTGATAACTTTCCACGGACTGTTTTTATAAGGGTGTCCGGCAACGTCGTCGGGCAATGTCGTGAAAGAGTTAAAGAAGAAACTAGCTAAATTAGCAAAAATTAGCAAAGCGTGAGGAAAATCTGCACTCACGCGTTAATGCATTTCTAAACGTTTCTGGAGGCACTGCAACTCTAGAAGCAGACACTATACCAATGATTTATTCAAATATGGGAGAGCGTGTGAGTGGGATCGCGAAAAGGCTAACGTTTTAGCGAATTACTTTGAGTCTTTCAATGAGAAAACATCCGCGGGACATCCTCTGCATCCCACAAGTCCTAGACATCATATGGTTCCATAGACATAAGACGAGAAAACGTTTATCGCATGATAAATGCTCTTCCCTGACGCAGTTCAGTTTCTCTCGACAGTCCTCTATACATCTTTAACAAAAAAGCTGGCTTAGGACTTACTCCTGCTCTAACATGCTTATTCAATCGCATTCTTTTTAAAGGAGAAGTGCATTCCATTTGGCGGGTAGGTTTGGTAGGGCCTTTTTATAAAAAGGGCAACCGTAATGATTTCAAGAATTACAGGCCAGTTTGCCTCACCTCATCTATGAGTAGGGTAATGGAAAGGGTTGTCTTCGGTTAACTGCAAGATTTTGTAATTTCCCATATTTTTATAAACCCATGTTACCACGGTTTCCTTCGAAAAAAATCTACTTCTTCAGCTCTGCCTTCATCAACGTTATGGCACCATGCCTTGTTTAGACAAGACAACGAGAATGGGGTACCACAAGGCACATGTCTTGATCTTCTACTGTTCGTTTTGTACATTGATGACTTGCTCTGCATTCTGCCACCTAAAGTACACTGCTCTATGTATGCTGCTGATATGAAGCCTTTTTGCAGTGATCGCCCTGACGCACTTCAAAACGCATTTGATGCCATCTCGTCATGTGCGCATGAGAACGAGCTAGACATTCTTCGTCTTCGTCGTCGTCGTCTTCTTCTTCTTCAGCGTCTGTCCCGCTTCATAGCGGGGTCCGCTATCCTGGTGTCATGACGCCACGTCTGCCGATCCAGCGCTAGATCAGAGTGGACACCAGCAATCTTAAAGTTCATATGTAACGTGTCAGACCAGTGCTGCTTCGGACGCCTTCGAGACCGCTTTCCTACAACCTCGAACTTAAGGCCTATCTTGCGGACGCTATCTTCCTTTCCGCGCAGAACGTGTCCGTACCATCGTAAGCGAGCTTCGCGCATCTTGTCCGCTATCGACGCGACACCATACATCTGCCGAATAGCTTAGGATGCGTCCATGCGCGTAACTCCAGCTGTCCAGCGCAGCATCTTCCATGACGCTGAGGTGCGTTTCAACCTCTTTCGTCGCAGGCCAACACTTAGCGCCCTTCGCTACCGGCCGGACGACGGTTCTATATATTTTTCCTATCGCAGAGCAGGCCAGTCAACGAGCGCCACTCGGACCAGGCTAAACTCAGGCGTGGGTTCACTTCAATCATCAGATTGCCATCAGATACTACCGCTGATCCCAAGTACTTAAAAACCGAAGTGCGTGGGAGCTCGTCGCCGTTAACCTTGATGGAGCCGGAGTCATTAACATCCGTCGTTAGATACTCGGTCTTCTTCACGTTCAATCTGAGTCCAAACTGCTCCAAGCGATCACACCAAGCTTGCACCTCTTGCTCGAGTTCATCTTTATGTTCGCAACCGAGCATTACGTCATCAGCATAAAACAGGGAACTGGCCTCTGAAGATCTCGTGTAATGGCGTCCATCACGACAACAAAAAGGAGTGGGGGGAAGTGCAGAACCTCGGTGTACCCCGACAGATCGAGGTTCCAGCTCTTCTCTATCAGGAGGCGAGCAGCGTGAATGGCATCAACAGTAACACACCCAGCCACGAAGTCGCACTGATTGCTGGAAAGCTGGACGATGTCAATTCGTCCATCGAGAATTCGCTCAAAGATCTTCATGCTGTGCGAAAGCAAGCGAATCGGACGGTAATTGGAGCAGTCTGCAGGACTGCGTTTCTTCTTCCAAATCTTCTTCCAATGTGCCCGTTATGGTCTCCAGCGACTATGATGACATCTTTCGACGGTACCTCTGCTGTCTTCTCATTAAGTAGGCTCCAAAACTCATCCTTGGCTTGCTCAGAGCAGCCGGTCTGCGGAGCATACGCAGAGAAGAAGTGATAGAGTCGCTCCTTAGCGGGGACACAATGATCTTCATCAGTCGATCGTCAAAACGTATTGATGCTTACAATCGAGTTACGAAATCGTTCGGATACGATTATTCCGACACCACTGGTGGTCCTGCGACTTCCACATAGAACGGCCTTGAAGCCTCGTCCTATGTCCCTTGATTTGCAACAGGACCAACTCGTCTCCTGCATTGCACAGAAATCAACTCTTCTACGCTCCAGTGCTTCAGCCAACTCGCACGAGCGGCCCGCCAACGTACCCACATTCAGTGTAGCCACGCGGGTCTTGCTTACGTTACGGGACTTTCGGACTAGCTCAGTTGCCCTCCGATGCCGTCCTCGCATCAGGGACCCTCGCATACTTCTTATACTCGCCGGGCTTTGCGAGTGGGCGTCGGCTCCCGCGGACGCCGTAGCACTATCTCGAGAAACTTGAACAGTCATACACCATGTGTTGTGACGTGGGTCTTCGTAGGCCGGCCTGTCACAAGGGCCTGTCGCTTGCAATCGAGTATCCGTGTTCAGCTCGGCTCCCCAAAGCGAGCAGTTTCCAGTGACACCACGTGTCGCTACCAACGAGCTGGACATTGCTTTGAAAAAACCAAGGTTGTGCCCATAATTTGGATAGTACTTACATATTTTCAGTTTTCAATGAATGGTAAGGAAGTGAAATAGGCAGAGCTCGTTTGCGATCTTGGAGTAACGTATTCCTATTCCGTATCTTTTGACAATTACGTAAATAAGAAAGTGCATTTGGCTAACTCTAGAGCAAACTTCATTCTACGAGCGTTTTCGATAAGAAAAGTCGAAGTCCTCTTTCAATTGTTTGTAACTTATGTTTGCCTCGTATTAGAATGCTGTCCTATGCTATGGAGTCCTTTCTCCCGTGCTATGGTTGAGAGTATTGAAAAAGTCCAAGCTAAATTTACGGAACAAATTTTCGCCCGAGAAGGGATGTTTTTCATGTCATACAACATGATAGGCTATCGTATTCGGGCCAAAACACAACTGTCCTTAGTGTCCAACTGTCCTTACTGATGCTGTATCGCACCCATCTGATCAGCCATCTCTGGGAAACTGACGGATTGTAACCAGCCGTTTTGCACTTCAAATACTCGTCCAGTGTGTTACCTATCAAATATTCGTTCATTTGCGAGAAACATCAACGGTTTACGCTTTTTGCTGAGTCAGTCACATATTAGTGTCGTTGCATTGACTGAAACTTGGCTTAATTCGAATATAGACGAAATCTCTCTACTTGGTAGCCTATGCGACGCATATGACATGTTAAGGCGCGACCGCACAACCAAGAGAGGGGTGGTGTTGCACTACTAGTAAGAAAGTCCCTCTGTCCTCAGCTCATTTTTAGCGAAACCGTGGATAACAGCTATGAGGTACTTTGCGCGGATGTTATTATTGGAGGTGAGAGCATTCGCCTGGTGGTAGTTTATAGAGCTCACGGGTGCACGAAGGCAAACTCGGGGCAACTATTCAAATCGCTGAGTGACATGCTGTCTTGTAATCACTCCTGCGTTGTCTGTGGAGACTTCAATCGGCCTGACATCAATTGGTATCACTCACAAGATCTTCAGCGATGCACTCCTACCTGAAGGATTTTTCTTGAGCTATGTCTAAACTTCAGGCTCTCACAAATGGTTATCAGTCCTACTCTAGGGCTCAATACTCTTGATCTGGTTCTAACAAATGATAGGTATGTAGTTCGTTCAGTTTGTGTTGAGGCTCCAATAGGTACTAGTGACCATGCCATAGTACGATTCGAACTAAACCTTGCAATAGCCACGAATGATGAGCCTCATCGCTACAGGAGGAACATTAATTTGGCTGATTACGATAAAATTTGCAACTACCTATGCAATATTGATTGGTACGGTTCTCTAAATTTTGTAAATGGTGTAGATGAAAAATACGAACTCTTCTTGAGTGTCCTTCACCACTGCATTGATCTTTTTGTACCAGTGGAAAGAGTCCCACATAGGATCGCTCGGTTACCAGCCTATTTGGGGGCTCTGTTCAAAAGAAAATGTGAAGCGTGGAAAGTGGCTAACGCTAGTAGAGGAAGCAGAATTACCTAACTTCGGCATAAGTTTACCATGATCAATAGCCAGTTTGAACGCAAGCTTAGGAAATTTTACAGCTCCGTGGAAAGGAAGGTTGTAGAGTCAGGTAATAGGAATGACTTCTTCAGGTTTATGAGAAATAGGTTACAAGGTAAGGAAAGGGTTCGTACGCTTATAGGGAGTGATGGTAGCATTGCGAGAACGAATGCTGAAAAGGTTGACCTTCTGGCCGACGTTTTCGAGCGTTCAGTTAAGAACGTTCAAGATTCGCCAGAGCACGTAAATTGCACGGTCTTCCCACTTATTGAGGATTCTTTTTGGTGCAGTAAGACCGAGATACTTGAATTGTTACTAAAATGCTCAAAATCATCGTCCGTTACGCCCGACCATATACCCCTTTCCTTCCTTCAAGCCCACCTGATTGCAGGAATACCTTTACAACCTCAGCTTTATGAGGGCAGAAATACCTCTTCGTTGGAAAACATCCTATGTGACTCCGTTACTTGAAAAACCCCGTATGAGTCGCCGGAAAATTATCGGCCGATCAGTATAACGTCAGTGTTAGCAAGGGTGTTCGAAAAACTACTCAAGAAGAAGATAGTTGGTCATCTCAATGACTACAAAGTTATCTCTTACTGTCAGCATGGTTTCCAAGAGAGTAGATCTACAGTAACGGCACTGCTGTAGTCCCTTAACGACTGGACGAACTGGGTGGATAATGGGCTTCCTGTGGATGTAGTTTAATTTGACTTTGCTAAGGCTTTCGACCTGTTTGTCACAGTAGACTTCTGGTTTTGATGCAGGAGAATGGGATCCATCCAAGAATAACTGAATGGGTTTGTGAATTCATCAAAGATCGAAGGTTTATGGTTCGATTGAATACATGTTTTTCTACGCCAAGGCCAGTGCTTAGCGGTGTCCCTCAGGGTTCTTTCGCCCGTACTTTTTAATAATTTCACCTACGACGTTCCCACCATTGTCGAGAGTACGGGGCTAGTATGCAGCGCATTTGCGGATGACCTGAAATTGTATCATCGTGTGGTGAATGAGACAGACAGAGATTTAGTCCAGGATGGAATTAATAACGTCGTGTGCTGGTCCAAAAAATGGGCGTTGCCTTTGTCGGAGGAGAAGACAAACATACTTCACATAGGTCAAAAAAATGCACGCCATAAGTACACTGTAAAGGGCAGCCCGGCTAAAAAGGTGAGAAAAGTCAAAAATCTTGGCTTTATGATTAATGAGGACCTCAATTTTGATGATCATTGCGTTCAGATCGCTGCAAGGGCGACTAGAGTTATGCACAGCATCTTCGGAGCTTTGTACGCGAGGAGGACTGAAATTCTGTTGCGAGCTTACGTGATGTACGTGCGCCCAATCCTGGAGTATGGTACGGTGGTATTCAAGCCCTATAAGAAAAACGTCATCTTCAAGCTAGAAAGCAAGCTAGTTCAAAACAGCTTCACAAGGAAGCTGATGACTAGATCGCTAGGGTTCAACTACGATTCTATTCCAAATAGTGAGTCGAGAAATCTTAATTTTGGCTTACAAACCCTAGCGTCAAGGAGGCGGAAGTTTGACTACATTATGGTTTACAAAATTATATTTGGAATTGCACGTCTAAAACCCAGCACGTTGTTTTGTTTTAGGAGCTCTACCGCTAGGGGTTGCACTCGCAGATTAGCTCTTGCCAGGGTAAAGAAAGATGTAAGGAAGCACTTTTTTGTTAACCGAGCTGGCTCCCAATTTGACGAACTCAGCAAGAAGCATCCCATACCTCTTAAACTATCTAGTTTTAAAGCCTTCTTGGACAAGTGCCTCTCTGCAAAACCTCCAATTCATAGCCGGTTTGCTGTCCATCTCACTTCTGTTGTGTTGATTTGTCTTTTACTCTTTTTTTGTCCATGCGTTTCTTTTTTTTACTTCGTACTAATGCTGTGTACGTTTGTTTGTGTCTGTTAGTTTTTCGGCAACTTACACATGGATTTTTCATGTAATAAATGATGATGATGAAAATACGTTAGAAATGAGAAGAAACTATGAGTTTTGCGACCCATTAATTAATTTCAGTAATTTCACTTGAAACGGCTTACCACTGTCTGTAGTTAATTCAGATCCTTCTTTTTCTTTTCGAGAATGTCAAGAACTACATGATAAGTCATAGCTGGTACTAAATAATATCAGATTTCCCTTCTCGGATATTTTTCACGAGCTTTCGTCAATTAGCGCTGTTTTGCCCTTTTATAACTAACATTGATATATTTTTATGATGTTATTAATATTTTTCCTTTGTTGTATGTTCGTTTTTCATTCCTTCTTTCTTCGTATTCTCCTCTTACATCCCATGGATTCTTACCTGAATAATCAGCCATCGAGCCGCTGTGAGGTACAGCGGAGTTTGGCGGGCCTATTAAGCTGGTATCTGAAGTTCTCGACATGCTCTCGAAGGACTTGCAGTTTTGGCGGCCACTGTCCTGCTCTGCTGCTCTCTTTCAATACTTCATGCTTGCTTTATTGCTTTCCATTGCTTTCCCTCCCCCGTCCCCTCGAATCACGAGTCGAAATTTTTTCTGTTTGTTAACCTACCATTTTTTGAGTGTTTTTGTCTCCGAAAACACATCCAATCAAATCAAATGTAATAGCTCCTGCCTGCCTTGAAACTCTAGATTACTTCTAGAGAAAGGACGCTAAACTACATGTGGCCATGTGAGATCTGGAACAGGAGTGGAAACGATGAACGACAAATACATTGTGTTAAAATCGAGCGACAGACAGTGTTCGCGTGCCTGGCTGGGGTCGGATTCATCAACGACTTACATAACCTTAACAGAGAATTCACAGCGGAAAACTCAGATAACGCAGCTTATCACTCACTATATCGCTTTATAAGCCGCGCTGTCAGGGATTTCTGCTGTAATTTCCTCTGTCAAATTGGTGGAGGTCGTTGATGAGTCCGGCCCCTGGTCTGTATTATACATGGGAGGAACGTAAGAGTCACAGTACAAGGACAGTGTATACGGTATGTGTTTGCGTTCCTTGTGTATGAACCTCAAACGCTAAATAAAGCATCTCAACATGCCTTAGATGCAGGATGATGTTTGATTTAGACCCTTTGCAACTTGCATTACACGTATGTACGCGTCAGTTTGCGTACAATGTGGGAAATTCCACGTCACCATATCCGACTGCTACGCTTAAGTAGGTCGAAGGATCGCGGTTACCCTTCCTCCTCCAAGCCGCGAGCGCTCATCGCACGCGCGCACCTGCCGCAATATTTGGACTAACGAATTGACATCCGCGCGATCGTTCTCACGCATCTTTGCGACAGAGCGCGAAATTCCTCTTCGAGCGCAGAACCAGGCTAGGGAAGGGAGCCCAAGGTGTGTGCTACCAAAGCTGCTCGTGTGGAAACTGCTTTCGTCACTCAATGGAAGTGTGCAGCTGGGTTCTGCGCTCTTCGAGCGCAGAGACAGGCAAGGAAAGGGACTCCAGGTTATGGTGCATCCAAGCTGCTCGTGCGAGAACTGCTTCCCAGGGTCTCCCAGAGTTCTCCTGTAGCGGCGGTGCAAGGGCCGCGATCCGCCACCGACCCATCCCTCCTTCATATCGACTGACCGTGGTGTCGGTGGATACCGAAAATTGCCACGTTGACACGATGCGACCGCACGCGGCTTGGCGGAGGGAGAAGAGCCGCCACCAGGCCGAAGTCCATGGGTTGCCCCCCCCCCCCGTTATGGTTGCGCCCAAAAATGTTTCACCATCAGATTTTGCCCGCAGTGTAGTAATCCAAAGTGCAGCAAAGGGAAATATATTTTTAGTGATTTTAGTGGGGTACTATACTGGAACAAGAACATATGACAGAACAGGAGCAAAGATCAGCGTAGCAAGTGGTAATACATATTCTTAGGGGCAACATGGATTAGTTGCAATAATCGTGATTGTGGTATAATTGGCGAGCATCATTTTTATGCTGCCGGACCTTTTGAATGGTTTGATTTCCTATGGTTACTTTATACACAGCTACATCGATTCCCGTTTTTCAGATTCACTGTTTTATTTTTGGGATGTTTATGAAATGCTCTTTCTACGCCACCATTCTAATGTTTGTACTATTTTCTACTCGCACAATATGTGATGATTCAAGAAGTGAACACAGTGACTTGTTCCGTGAGACTTTTTGCGTTTCTTTGCATAGTAGCTTGTCAAGTAACTCCACGGCTGTCTTGATCAGAAGGCGATCTGGACTTCTCCATTCTCATTCAAACAAGGGGAAAATTTCAGAGAAATCGTATTGTCCAATGTTGGGCTCACCTCACCAGTGAAATCAAGTCATTATCTGAAAAAAGAACGCAAAGTGCTGCTTGGATAGGGTAGCATAAGGACTAGAAGAACGAAACAATCAGTAACAGGGATGTGCGGAATTCCCGTGCTTCGAATTTTTGAATTCCGGTCTTCGGTTGTTTTAGTCTTTCCGTTCCGCTTCGTGTTTCGCTTCTTCTGGCCCAGAACATGGAAGGGAATTAGTGGCTCATCTCTCACTGGCTGCTATGGGTGCAATCCAAGTTCGTGTTGGCCGATCTTAATCGATTTCATTGGAACGGAATGTGCTTAATATTGCTGTATGTTGAACTCACTCATTCCATAGAAAACAGCTGCACTAATGAAATCAATTTTAAAAAACCCAAAAAAAACGTGACGATATATATTAGTGAGGAATGCCGGAACGTATGAGACGGCAAGTGCACTTTATTGTCTGCGTCCACGGATCTAATAACATTCAAAACGTTAATTAATCGATGGCGTTAGCAAGAAAATTGGCGCAACTAGTGGACGAGGGGGCAGTCCATCAGTACTGAAAAAGTTACGGGTTTTTACCAATTTCACCTAGGCCCCTCTCGGTGCAACTTGCATTGCACGTACGTACGCGTACAATGGGGGAAATTCCATGTCACCAAACCCGACTGCTATGTTCAAGGCGGTCGAAGCCAAGGACTGCCTCCCCCGTCCACGTGTTGCGCCAGAAAATTTTTACCTCACTGGTGTTATCTGTTTCATCTGCTAGGAAATGATTCGTTCTCGGTGGAAATCTACTAACGGGGCATCCTTTACTAGATTTGCACTGAGAACGGTCCGTTCCTCTCCCGACTAGGAACTTGGAAACTAAGTCTGTCTCCAGGCTGGTGCTTAGTTCCATATGTTGCTCCCCATTCATTGCAATTCGTTATGTCGGGAAATCGTTTAAGAGCGGTCACCGCCAACTAGAATTGCGCCCTGCTTTGCATCCAGTATTCACCTTTTGAACATAAACAAAGGGGATAGTGGATGTTGAACCTATTCTAGTCGGAGGAGAGCATGCGATGTCTTGCTTCCTCCTTTGAGTTTCCGAGAGCTTTAGCTACTGCCAAATGAGATGCAATCCTAGTTGGTGGTGGCCACATTTAAGCGATTTCATAAAAACCTGAATGTGTTCAGTATTGAACATATTGAACCTATCGCTCCTTAGAAAACAGTTGCACTAAAGAAATCAGGATAAATAACACTAAAAACATGAGAATGTATAACGTTTGCAAGCATGGTCGGGATGTTTGCAATTCATTGGGACGTGAAGTACATTGCCCTGTCTGTGTCCAAAACGTTGGTTGATAGTGTCTTCTCCCAATTTTATTTTATCTTACAGATGTTATCTGTTTTAGCTCCTTGAAATTGATCCTCACATATAATAAGAGGGTCCTCCCATACTAGATTTGCACAGAGAATGAACCTTTTTAGGTTCCCCTCTGCTGACTTGCAACTGTGCCTAACCATGTTGGCGTAGCCAGTTACTATGTTTCGTTACATCAGAAAATCGTTTAAAAGTGGCCACCACCAACTAGGATTGCAGCCAAATGATACTTTGGTGCCCATGCGAACTCAGAGAGTAGGATGCTGGACGGGACTGTAACCTTAGCTCTATCCCCTCCCAATTAGGATAGATCCAGGACATTCAGTAAGACCGGTTAAGTCTCCTGCATCTTACTCGAAAGCTGCGTTCATTGCGTTTGAAATACTTTCTTCCTATTTACAGTTCATTGCGTTTGAAATACTTTCTTCCTATTTAAGAAGGATTTTGCATAAACTTCAATTTGTGCACTAGTGATGTTTGAAAATTCTACAAGCATTTACATATTGTTATATGTTGTTGCTGTTGTTGCTGGGAAAGAATCGCATGCTGCCTTCTCCGCTTCCTAAATTCGTTTTCTTAGTGATTACTACCATTATGGATATATATAAATATATTATTTGTTAAAAATCAAGCAGTTTATGCGCACTCTTCTAGTCAGGAAAGAAGTAGCTCATTTTTCTTACTAGATTTTCAAATCCCTACGAAATCGCATAGCTGGAGTGGATCATAGCAAGTTAAGTGTAAAATGCTATCCTTTTCTTAAACTGTGCAGTACTACAAAGAAATTCACGCCTAAAAAATGCTGCCACTTACCCACATAGCACCTATACCTGCACAGAAACAAAATAGATAGATTTCATTTAGGCTCCTTCCCCTTCATTTCCCTTTAGAATGCTACCTTGCTTGAAAATGAGATGAGGTGCAATTCTAAATAGTTTAGCGGGGGTGGGCGACCACCACTTGCGGTAGTAGCATAAGAGTATTGTCACTTAAGAGCCTTTATACTACCGCCGCTATGCGATAGCGGTTAGGACCCCACACATTTTTGCGACGAACGGCGAGCGGCGAAAAAGACGAGTCATGCCGCTCCCGCAGTCTTGCCGGCGGTGAACTGCTGCATTTCTAGACGGGACCTACTGCTGCTATTCGCCTTCCCGCCTTCGTCCGCGCTCTGGGACCGTATGATATTCTCGCCCGATACCTGGCGCGAAAAATCGATGGCGCATGTGCATGCCAGGGATGTGGGCGGAGACCGCCTCATATCCGGCCGAGGACGGTTGGGGAGAGAATAGCATAGGCAATAATGTGAACCATTTTTCCAGCAGCGCCCACCGCTCGCCGCCGCCGCAAGCGGTGAGCTCTGCGTCCCTACCTTGTGGTTAAGGTTATGGCCACGGCGTTGCCGCAGAAGTGGGTAGAGCCCTTGGGTAGAGCCCTTTACAAAGATGGGCGTTTCAGCGACGCGCGGCTACGAGCACTTACGTACTATGGACTGGGCGTTGAGACGGTCCGACGACGAAGAATTGTCCTTGAACATGCTCCTCAACACGGGGGCAGACATAACTCCAACGCCGCGCGAACCCCCCTGGCGTCGCGCACGGTGCGCACGAAAATGGACCAGTTGTCGGCCCGATGCTTACGACGGCTACAAACGCTTCCTAGGGACACGCGGCACGTCTTTGCCTCATTTCAACGTTTCTTGGAGATGGTACATGAATGTGGTTTCAATAGGACGATCAGCGACAGTTTGTACAGGAATCCTGGTCATGTAAATGGTTTCTAGCGTCAGCATTTGCCAACTACAACTTGTTCGGTCAATTTTTATCTGTGATTGTAGTTAAACTACGGGAAAGGGTCACTATCACCCATTCTCGGATCAATTGTCCTACTGCAGACTGTAGCCTACCACATTCTGTGGGATCTTAAGTTCCTTGCTAGAAATGTGGTTTGGGAGCTTAAACATTGAGAACATTTCGTGCTCCGCGGCTAACCATGCGTCACCGAGCGCATGTCCTCGTTTCAGCGCCGCGACGTCGCACGCGGCTAGCGTGCGACGTCGCGTTGGAGTTAGGTCCTGGAGCCTCATCAACACGAAACGATCAGCTCTAGTTTCACCCAGAGCATTTAAAGAAATTAGTCCTGCCTACACAGGTTGACGATTATGGGGTGCAGTGCCCGCCTAATAGTGAGACATCTAGGAGGCGATGCTTGACGACAAATTCATGCATCTGCTGATCGCGCGACGCCGTGATTCGCCGAATAATTCGAAACAGCAGCCCAAATTCCGTCAAATGGTGTTTTAAGACCGTGGGGTATAAAATCGATAGCCATGCCGACCGTCACGCTGCGCTGTGCGGCGGCGGTCTGAGATAAAACATAAGGACAACTGTGTAGATTCATTCGCAGCTCGTTTTTAAGAACGAGCTGCGAACGAAGTATCTACACTGTCGATGCTGCACCAATAATCAATCAATAGCGTGTCTTTTTTAAACAATAAGGACAACTGTTTCTGGGACGCAGAAAGTAACTGGAAAACGTGCATGTGAGATAGGTCAATCTCTTTTACGTATACTCAACGACTCAATTATAGTAGGAAGTAAAAACGAATGCTGAAAACAGTTTCGCTTCACCTGTTAACACGGGGCGCTTAGTCTGTTAAGTATTTCACCATCTCAAATTTTTGTCGTTGGAACAAAGTTAAAGAAGGTAAAAAACCACTGCCATTTAGGGTGTAAATTCAAAGACAAGGAAGAATTTTATGGAGAGTTTAAGACAGCTATTGAAATCGAAAGAGGATTTATTGATAAGTGCAAAAATGCTATCAGTGTCGAACTACTTTCTGGTGAAACAGTGCACTTGCAAAAATATCAGAAACAAAATATCGATTATCTTCTGACGGATATAAAAGGTCCGTTGCTAATGTGTCTCGAACTCAAAAACACCAATCTTGGAATCGTGACTGTCTACGTTCCAGCTATCAAGGGTCGATGCAGAGGTATTTTGTGCTCTCCATTTTAATTCTTACTCAAACTTGCTGGGCTCTGCAATATTACAGAATTAACCTAATTTGTTGACAGTAGACAAATTGTTATTGATGTCTGTGTTTAGGCCCACAGTTGAAAATAGTAAATAACACAGAATTATATGAATTACTCTTTGGTAAAGAGTTGATGAAGCACTTTCGTGGATCGCGAGAAAAGCAGATTGTCATACGTGCTAACAAATACCTTGCGGACGATGTGATCACGAATTTATCGCAATACAATTTTATCGAACTACAAGAACCTGGAGGTATGATCTGAACTTATTTGTGGTGAAGTGCAATTGACTGTGTGTACCATTGTACTCGATGTTCGGCTGAAGGAAGAAAGGATTGGTTCGGTTGGAAACGGAGTATGAGGAACACTCCTCGTGAATCATGCTAAGAGTAAAAATATTCACAAAAATTTGAACCAAATCACTAAAAGCGCGTAACAAGACAAGTTGCAAAAAAGATAGAGAGATCTGAACATATATTGTACGTCATGTATTCCTCATGTGAAAATGACTTGTGGTATCAGATGTAGTATCAGCAGTGGTATCAGTATCACTACAAGCATTCGGAACTGAGTAGTATTACTTATTTGAGTTCTGTGGGCACATGCAAGCAGGCGTCGTTTTCTGGTTATGAGTTCGTTGCACAAGCAGGATATCGCTCTATACAGCTGCGAAGATTTTCTAGATTTTGCCTTAAACACTCTTTTCAGAATGTATGTTGCCTAACCCACTGATGTCTCTCGACATTTTTAAACAAGAAAACTGCAAAGCCTTCTACGGTCCAATGGTCATCAACTCCAATGCAGACCCGCACCGTTTTCGCTCAAAAATTAAGAGTTACAATTGGACTGGCTGTCTTCAAATAGAGGACACAAAACTAAACAACGTAGAATTCCTTGGGAAGGTAAATCTATTCAAGCCGATCGATGGATGCCATAATCGTGAGTTTTAACGATATTAAGGCAGCGTCTGTTTGGAGCTCCCTATTCGTGGGACGCGAAGTAAAACTATATCTCCGTAAGAAAAGAAAAGATACGCTTCCATATGGAAGCTTTCCATTGCGTTACACTACTTAGCGACGAAGCTTTAGCCAACCGCTGCTTACTTGGCCACAGAAGGAAATTGTTTTAAAAAAACCAACGAGCAAATAGGGTCGGGAGGTGGTCCACACTGCAGTGCACCCCTACACGAGTTTTATGTTGTTGTTGTTGTTTTGTGTTGAGACCAGATATTTTACGTAGCACTGATGTGTTCTACACTTATAGTGGACAGAGCTAGAGCATTCCTGACGTAACTGGATATGGACGTGCCCTTCCACCGAAGCAAATATCCACTGAGTACATGATACCCCCCTTCCTCCCCGAAGCTATTTGTCCCGAATTAATCGGAGTAAGAAGGACTCGGGGTAGATATTAGCCTATTAGAGCACGTCATTACGTTGCGTCACGCCACGATGTTGCCCTGAACGCCCCTTAGGGCGCGATTATACTTCGACGCCGAGCGAAGCAACGCCACCTATAGTGGCCGCATTGACCGGGCGACGCAATCGATCAATATGGCCATTGCCATCGTGTCGCTTGGCGTCTGAGGTATAAACAGGACCATAGGGATCGTTTAGTGTGAGCGCGACTCGCTTTGGTAAAAAGCTCCCATGTCGATCGCACAACGCGATGAATCGTGTAAAACGATTCTGCACCCCCGAATGGTTACCGCATAACGGTTAGCGATGGAGTGCAGAAACTGTAATAAAAAGCTGTCTGCGGCCTCCCAGCTTAGAGATCGCGCGTCGGCGTCCACGTTGACATTCGATCGATCTCTTGTGCTCCGATGGGCTTTCCGGCAAGCGTGGTTCATATCATCATAGTGCAGTGGTTAGTGGGATCGCTTGATGCGAGGGAGTTGAGGGGGTTCGGTCCGCCAGCGTCGTGGCGTATTTGCATTTCAGCTGACTACTTGGGATTTGAGGAGCTTCAACGTGCACGCAACGTTGAGGCATTTTTGCACATTTTTCCAGCCGTACGTGTTTCGCCGCTCGAAGAACGCAGAACCCAGATCCGCATTCCCTGGGCGACGAGAGATTCGCGTGTGTAATGCTAGCAATGAATGATTTCACGCTTCATCGCCAATGTACGCCTAAATGATACGATAACCTTCGAGGAGGTCGGGATCGTGCTAGTGATGAATCGATATGGGAGCTTGTGGCCGGAAACAGAGTTCGGCGGCATGTCGCGATGCCGCGATGCACCTGGCGGCTGAGGTAGAGGCGGAGAGAGAGGCCTAAGAAGTAGCATTCTCGGTGCAAATCTAGTAAGAGGGGACCACCTTACTGGATTTCCATCAAGCACGGATCATGCTCAAGTATCTGAAACAGGTACCATAGTTAGAATAAAATAAAAATAGGCCAAGGTTCCGCTAATCAACGTTTTGGACACAAGCAGGGCAATGTAGTTCACGTCGTAATCACTTGCAAATGTCATGAGCTAGCTCATAAATGTTTCATAGTCTATTCTAAAATTCTTATCTAAAATTCTTTTATAAAATTCAATTTTTGGCGCAAATAAACTTGATGGGGCCATATGTTACTCAGTATATTATTCGCCTTGGTAGAAAAGCATATGTATGTCCAATTACATTAGCAATAGCGGGTCAAATAGGGTCAGGAGTCATCGTGTTAGACAGCTCTACACTACAGTTTGTGATGCACGGAATCGGATTCTTTTGCTGCACTGGTGTGTTCCACCCCACAGTGAACTGAACCAGACCATTTCTGATGTGACTGGGCATACGCATGCTTTCCTACCTAAGGCCTATGCTATGCTGGCATATGGCACATGCTCCCATATCGATCGAACAGCGCGATGCGATCAATGTTGGAGCACATCGTTAGGCGTCGCTCGGGGTGTGCGGTGGTATAACAAAGGCCTGTGGCATTGGGCATGGAGGTTGCGGGGCACAGAGCGCAACGAACTAAGAAGGGTAGTGCTCGAAGCAGGTCTTCTTGATCCAACTTCCAGTCTACTGTAAACGAGACCTGAAGGAGGGTGACCCAAACGATCCTACGATGTGCCAAGGAAACTCTCGGCGAAAGAAAGGGAGGAACCACAGGGAATAAGGCTGCATGGTTCTAGAATGAAGAGGTACATGCTGCGGTGGGAAAAAAGAAGCAGCAGTGACAGAAGACAAGGGCAGCCGAGCATCTTACAGTCTATAGTAAGCTGAAGCGGCTGGCAAAAAGAGCTGTAGGCAAAGAGCGCGGAAATGGATGCTCTATAAAAGCTGGACGAGTCACCTGGAGAAGGCACGGCATAGAGCGCGTCGACATTCGAGTGGTCAAGACGGTGAAGAATGCTGACAGTAGGGTACTGCGGAAGCCAGTCGAGATCAGAAAAAGATGGGAGAAGTACTTCAAGGAACTGCTGAATGAGGAATTCCCGCGTAGAGAAGTTCAAGGTGAACAGCCAACGGAAGGACCCATCCCGTTCTGGACGCAGGAGTAGGTTCGCAGCGCCATAGGGAAGATGAGGCTCGGAAAGGCATCTGGGTCTGACGGGAGCCAGTAGAGGCTTGGAAGGCGCTACCAAGCAAGGCTCTGGAACTCCCTTCGAGAAAGGGGTGTTCCGTAACGTCTGATCTCGGTAATAAAGGACATGTACGAAGGTTTGAAACGGAAAGGGGCGGTACGAACTCCACACGGGATGACAAAGAAGATGGGTATCACACTGGGGGTGCACCAAGGGTCAACTCGGAGTCCGTTTCCCTTCTTGCTGACGCTTGATTCCGAAGCGAATCACCTTGAGGAAGGCCCTCTCAGGACCATCCTCTACGCGGACGACATCGCCCTAGTAGCCGACAGCCGAGAAGAGCTGGAGGAGAAGGTGCAGTTGTTGCAAGGAGCCCACGCAAGCAACGGCCTCCGGCTGAACGTGAGGAAAACGAAGTCCATCAGCTCTGAGCAGTGCAACGGACCAATCCTAGACTGTCAAGGAGAGGTGATCGAAAAGGCAGAACAATTCTGCTATCTCGGAAGCGATCTCTCCAAGGAAGGACCACGGACTCCGTGGACCAGGCAGTTAAGGGACTGATAAGAGCAGCATGGCTCAAATGGAGGGAGTGCACGGGAATCCTCTGCGATCGTAGGTGCTCCAGGACACTCAAAGGCAAGCTATATAAAACAGTAGTGAGGCCGGCCCTTCTCTATGGCTGTGAGTGCTGGGCCATAGGTAGAGCACAGGAGCGGCAACTGCACGCTGCGGAAATGAGGCTGCTCAGATGGGCATGTGGATGGACCCGCAGGGACAGAGTGCGAAACGAGGATGTTAGGGTAGTGAAGAAGACAGCTCCGATCCAAATGAAGATGAGGGAGCAGCGTCTGAGGTGGTATGTACACGTCCTCAGAAGACCAGAGGATCACCCCGTAAGGTTGGCCCTAGATTACGAGGCACCCGGAAAGCGTCCGAGAGGAGCCCCAAGGAAAATGTGGAAGGACATCATTAAGAGAGATCTCGCCGATGTCGGCGCCACGGCAGATGACGCCCTTGATAGGATGAGGTGGCGGTAGATTACAAGAACAGCGGACCATGCGCCTGCACGGGACTATACGCTCAGGAGAAGAAGAATAGGAAGAGTCACGCCAATTAACGAAGGTTTTGCGAGTAGCAAACTTGTCCAAATAGGGCGGCGCGGGCAGGGCGGGAAGTGGGCGGCGGGCAGCACGGTGCACCGAACGATTGCCCCCGCACTGTGGCACCGTTCCGCTGGATGCCGCCAATGACTGCGGTTGCTCTCAGGGCACGTTGCGACATGCTGCACCGAGACAACTCGTCCGCGGCGCAGCATCCAACACAGTGGTGGGTTGGTCCTACCACTGTCATGGGGTGAATGGACGAGTTCACGGTCGGTGCCGCCGAACTCTGTTTCCGGCCTATCGCTACGTCGCGCCGCGCGCACACTAAACGATCCCTAAAGTGGCTTTCACACTGCTGTTGCTGCTGTTGCAGCGAGCGGAAAATGCTTGGAAATTGGGTAGACGTTAAAACTCCCGGGATCTCATCCAATCAGTTGAAATGCAAAAACGCCGCCATACATAGGAAGCGAACCCCTGACCATCGCCCGAACCAGCGTCTTTACTCACTGCACTACGAGTTGCTTGTCAACGGCGCCATCGCGGGCGTACAAGAGACACAAAGCGCTCGGCTTCAGCATCCCATCGCCAAAGTGGAGTGCAAGCGGTTGCGTCGCGCGCGTCGCTGGCCAACAGCTTGCCTTCGCCTTAATCTTTCGGCCTAATAAAAATCTTAAGGCCCCACGCACTTCTGCGGCAACGCCGCGGCCGACTAACCATAGGGACCATAGGGAGTCCCTTCCTTATCCTTAACCACAGCGGCGAGCGGCGTAGGCCACAGAAGTATGTGGGGGTCTTTATTCCGTTGTGTTCACCCCAGAGGTGGGCTGACACTAGGCCACAACTGGTAGCCTAGACTCTACCCACCTTCAATGTAACTGGACATTTATGCGTCTTCTTAGCAAGCAGATAACCACTTAATGCATGTTGGTCTCTCCCTGATCCACTTTGAGTCCAACTCGGTACCATAGCATCTCAAACGTGGGTAATTAAACCTTACTGAAACGAATAGGACAGGAAAAACACATACAAAGTAATCTGAGTAATGAACGTAGTGAATCAGTGGATATATGAAATGTTAATAGAATTTTAAAAAAGCAAGGCTAAGAAACCAATGGATGATCCAATCCTGCTGACGGGGCAAGGAAAGTTAAAGAAACTAGAAACTAGAAAAATGTTTCGATGCAGTGTGACTGGGGGTCACCTTGTGGTTATCCATTCAGTGGTTATCCACTTTCGAAAAAACGCTACATGAATGTCCAATTATACCAGAAGTGATTCAGCTAGAGCAAAGCACAATGGTTCTGCACAAAATTTTTAAATTCGTGCAAATCAAAGTGTCATATAGCGCTGCTTTTCACAGTGACTCCTAGCCACATAGCGCGAAAGGGCGCCCAATGGCTTGGAAGTCACTATGCAAAAGAATGGAAAAAATAAAGCACCCGAGAGCTCCAAGTTCTCGAATGAGTGCGCCTGCGTGAGATTGGCGGTTGCCGCTACGAACTTAGACGCCCCTTATCCGTCCGTAATTATTAATTTTTATGCTATTTCCATTGATATTATATAAACAGAGAGTAAACAGTCGTTGATGCTTAGGCATCCAGAGGTTTCAATTCTTGCTCCAGAAAGAACGAGACGGGATTCAATTAAATAAGATGGAAATCTCATCTCTACGATGGTCGTAATATCGAACATTTCATCTCGATGCAGCTTGAGTGCTCTGAAGAGGTAGTATTCTGGCGGTGTCAGGACTGTACGATGGATGGGCCACTGTCCTTCAGCCAACATTCTCAAGAAAATCGCGAGTTAACTTGGCTGTGCGCCGTCTCGTGTTGTCGTGGAGGAGGGCGACTTTTGTCGTTTTTTCTTTAGAGCTTCAGCCATCTTCTGGAGCTGCCTTACGTGGACGCAAACATTGACGGTGCAGTTGTAGTCAGACAGCTCTCAGTAGACCATGCGTTGTGAATCCCGAAGTATAAAGAGGGATGCAATCCAGGTCCAGGTCTCTCCATCATCGAAGCGAATGAACCAACGCCGAATGGTGTGTTTTGTAGACCAGCCGGGTGCGAATGCAGTGTTGTGCCGACTGCTCGCATCCATCGAATTGGGTCTAAGTTTGTGCTTACTTTGTGGTTGATTTGTGAAATGTGGGCAAAAATTATGCACCCGCCTAATATTTAAATGGAGCTACCTTTGGCATCGCAAAATGAAGTTGAACTGAATGGGTTTTGCCTATAAAGCTGCTCAAGACTACTAGACTCAAGAGGCTGAAGTTGCTCAAGAGTAGAGCAGTAACCACTAGTGCACTGAATGATATTCTGCCTTCTCCAGAAATTCTGATAGGCATTCATTTACCGCGGAAAGATGAAAGCTTGGATATCTGAAAGTCAACGAAACCCATGATCAAATCAACTGTAGTGCAAAGCTTCCTGCGAATTGCGCCCTGAGCCTACTGGTTTCATTTTTAATCGATCTGCCTGCACTTCTATGTAGTTAGAGGGGACCGCCTCTTAGCGATGTGATCACGTAGAGAAACACAGTAATTAAGGAACAATGCATTGACATAAGCAAACTAGGCTAACATGTCTGCCAAGAGTCTAGCAGCTTCTGAATTGTTTTTTGGGCGATGCACACTAAAGTTTTTTAAGGCAAATTAGGGTGTTACCGTGAGACTATGTCAACGGTAGATTGGAGCGGTCCAAGTGTTGTGTATGGGCAGAATCGCTTCTCTCTGGGAAGAAAAAAAGCAAATATCTCGACCCCAATACAACTCTGCGCAGAGTTAGGAACGAGGGAAGTGTGGCCGTTGGCGGCATTAACGCTCTGCATTCACGAAGAGGACGGGTTCAAGTTGGCTGAAAACAGCGATCACGGGGATCACGCAACCCCTCTATCCACTGCGTCACCACCGCAGCTCATCATCGCTATTTCCAGCCATCTTGAATCCGCCTCTGGCGTGCAGGCAGAAGGTTACCATTAACGCATCAAGGTCCAACTTCCGTCGTCCCTATCTCTGCGCAGAGTTGTATTGGGATCGACATATTTGCAGTTTGTTGCTTCCCAGAGAGAGGCGACTCTGCCTATATACAACACTTGGGCCGTTCCGACTTACCGTTGAGATAGTCTCCTGGGGCCGGATTCATGAACGATTTACCGGCGGGTTAGTGCAAGGTTTACCCCCACTCCCCACTTACGCGCGATTCATGAATGCGCGACGGGGAAAATCGGGGGTAAGTGTCGAGGTAAATGCTACCCCGTCGGCGCATCGGGGAACATTTGCCTTCAAGGCGAGGGTTTTGCTCCGCGGCCAATTTCTGACTCAGTGCAACCCTCCGCTGGTCCGTTGCCAGCTCTGAGCTGGCCGCCGGCCGCATTGTCAATGCTCAATAGGGGACGCCTAGTTGCCATCGCCTGCGCCGTCTTTCGCCGGACCTATGG
This sequence comes from Heligmosomoides polygyrus bakeri, assembly GCA_947359475.1. Taxonomy (NCBI): domain Eukaryota; kingdom Metazoa; phylum Nematoda; class Chromadorea; order Rhabditida; family Heligmosomidae; genus Heligmosomoides; species Heligmosomoides polygyrus. The sequence goes on from OX375866.1 coordinate 94,175,541, forward strand.
TGAGTTGTTTGACCTTTGGTTTTCCCCAATAAGCCTTGAATTCTATGGTTTCTTGGACTCTGTGGACCATGGCGGCCCACAATGCCACTTATTGTTATGTGATTTGCTCCGTTTAGTGGCATTGTGGGTTGGCTTGGGCCACCATGAGACCGGTACACCACGCAAATCGTAATTTACGAGTTGCATGGGTGGACTATGCCCGTCCGCCACCTTGGCATATGTTGTCTATGGGGGCTACTTGGTGGATGGCAGCCATTATTAGCCATGTGGGTCCATATTTACAATAGCATTTCTACTGCCTAATATGCTACTACTTTCCACCCCTCTCCCCCCCCCCCCCCCTCCTCTTTCCCTTACCTCACATTTCACATTTCATTCCCCCTAACTACGATGCTGCCAGTGTCGGTGGCAGCGACTTCCCAGCAGCAAATGTGACTGCTTGGTTTCGCTTCTCGTTGGCCATCATGAATCAGAAAAGAGAGGTAAGTTCAGGGAAAGTGGCGGGTAAATGGTCGTCGAGGTAAGTGGGGTAGAATTTACTTCCGGCCGCGTTCATGAATCCGGGCCCTGGTTAGTTGAATGAGGGTCGTCCACCGACAAACGCCATTCAAATCAATAAATCCTTTGACGCTCTCGCGTCAGCACACTGCCTTTTTTGAAGTCATATCCTTAGGCCGGGGACAAGCTTCCATCGCCGCGATGGTATCGTGGCGCTCAGTTTTTGGCCATTCCGCCGCGCGCAACCAAATAGTCAAAAGGAACTCCACCGCATGACAGCATCAGTTGCCGCCAGAATGCGCGACGGTTTCCCGCGCATATTGCGGGCATGGCATACTTTTTCGCGGTCCTGGGTGGATCGCCATCGCGCTTCCTTGCAGAGCGATGAGCGATGCGACGAGCAGTGGGAACTCCACATTTTTTCACGTCTCTGCAAAACACATCGCCGAGATTCTATCGCGGCGATGGAAAGTGTGCAGGAGGCCCTCTTGAAGCGGACCAGTGTGTCGACTACATCCGCAATCCCTTGATCTAATCCCCGATTTTGTGATGAAATGCAGTTGAATAATATTTTTAAAACAATATTTGGTCACCATCACTGCAAGAACTACCTGCAAGCTTAGAAAGGCAGCACCTGACTCTCTCCATAAAATCCACGGATTTTTCTTTTTTCTACTGATATTTGAATGGTGTTAGCTGATAGACTAACCCTCATTTGACTAGCACTCAAACTTGCTAGGTTGCAATATTGTGCATTGCACGAGATGCAAGCTGAACAGAAAAAGCTGCATACCAAAAAGCAGGAGATGAGTCCCTTAGCAGATGGATGAACATCCGTGAATCAATCGCAACTTGAAGTTGGGCCGAAAGGTCTAAAGTCAATAAGTCCTTTGAATGCGATATGAGTCTTGTAATAAGGACAAGACACTATTCACGTCTTGGTCATATGCAAACGTTTGGATCCAAGCTAACCAGTGCAGCATATATGGCTGCACTGAACACGTTCACCTCCGATGACCTCGTTAGGATGCGCCCCCTCCAGCTAAGATTGCACTTCAGTCTCTCTTGTATGTAAATATATTGTAACACCCACAATATTTGTCGTGTATGTACTCAATCACATCTACACAGCTGATTTATATTTAGTTAATGTAGTACATTTCTGGAATGTTTGTGTGTTCGATATATGGCTGCACTGAACACGTTCACGTCCGACGACCTCGTTAAGATGCCCCCCCCCCCCCTGCTAGGATTGCACTTCAGTCTGTCTTGCATGTAAATATATTGTAGCACCCACAATATTTGTTGAACAACGAGACAAAAGATATTCATATATTTTTACTCTCTGTGACATGTTAAGGAATACAACGAAACAAGAGGTTGTGCCTTACGGAGATGTTGGATTTCCTTTTTGTACGATTCAAAGAGGTAGCCGTTTGGGAAAACAGCAAACCGTGCCGTAAGGAATCTTTGGATCAGATCTTAACTTCTGCAGACACAAGACAGAGCGCTTTATTTGTTTTTATTAAGAATATGACTGCATTGGTGGTAATGTGACTGACGATTATCTTATGCGGCTCGGAAGATGCAATAGAGTACACGGAGATCTTATCATTTCTGGGTGGGACGGTGAGTCGCAGTTCTAGTCATTTAGGTTGCGTCGTGGGTATATCCGTATACCCACGGGGCCTCACTGACAAAATGACGCTTCATTGGGATCAGCTGTTCTCGCAAGAGGCTTGATTCTATCTTGCCTTTGATTCCCTTCATGAATAAATACGAATCATAACCGCTACGCAATGCGGTAGTGGATGCGATCCTCTTGCGGTATTTCTACCTATAGCAACTGTCGTACTGCCCCGAGAGACAAGCCTACACTAGGTAACGAGCAATCACGAAGCAATTTACAATAAATATATTCACGATAGTTTACCGTAGATGTGTGGAGGCAGCTGTTCTTCAAAAAGAATAGGATGGAGAACATGAACAAGTGGTGAAACATACGCGAACCAAAGCCTAACATCATGCTGTTCAAGCGCTCCTTTTAACCCTTTCACGACACGCGCGATTTTGACATGACTGTTGCGTGGGACAGCGCGTATTTTGCCCGCGCGCCGAGTGTCCGACGACGTCGTCGGACAATGTCCCAGGGAGCGCACAAAATTTTCCGGCATATCATGAACGAGGGATGTAATGCGTGCGATAGATGTGAATATACCAGTAACCAAAGAAGATTCTTGAGTACAATGTTAGATGTACATACCAGTAAACTGTATTTAAATTATTATACCATCAAGCAGTCAAAACCTGCTTATGAAATATTCGTATAATGGTGTCCCATGGCGTCGTTTCTTGCTTTGTTTGGTAGATATGAATAAATCACTAACCAATGAAGTTTTCCATGGACCATCTTGACCACATATATTAGTGACCTCAGTGATTAATATTTTACTATTAAATGTTTGATAACTCTCCATGAACTGTTTTTATGAGGGTGTCCGACGACGTCGTCGGACAATGTCGTGAAAGTGTTAAACTCTTCAAATCGCTTGCTACTAATGTCTTCGCTGTATCTTTTACAACGCTTGTGTAACAAAGAAATATTTAACAACATTATGCAGCTCAGACGTTGGTTAGAATGAAGCTAGAAAAGCTACTGCAAAGAACTGATCCACTCAAAGCTTTCTTGTAGAAGCGGATTCCATTGCACACAGGCGTCATGTTGCACATTACTGACTGTTAGTAACTTACTTCTTGCGGATTTAGCGTGGCGTCACGCTTCCGCGCTACTACAAGTCAATTATATTCTCTGCTGTCCTATTGCTATCCAACTAGTTTTGCAGTTCTAGTTTTTCCCCATCTTTGAAGCGTCCACCTAATTCGCTGAGCGGCATAGTGTGCAACACACGACTGCGGCGGGCAAAGTTAGGACGTTAGGCGTGCTATAGTGTCCGTTCTCACGTATCTAACAAGGAGAGCCAACTGGCGGTGAGCTTTTGCGATGCAATTTCTAAGGATGTAAGGTCCCGTGTAGGGAGTCCAAAACCATAGTTACTTTTTTCGGAATGCTCTTCTGTGGTCGATAAAAGCGTGCGAACGCTTGAGCGCGAAGTTCTTGACGCCCTGCTGCCACCCACTCTATTGTGGTCGGTTGAGGTGGTGGTAGTGCTGCGGCTTCACGGGAGCACGGGTGTGTGTTCGGATCCACCTTGTGATGGCGTTTTTGCATTTTGCGATTTATCGCCATTTTTTATCCCCATTTCCAACACATTTTTGAACAAAAACACGGCAACAAATGTTGTTTACGTTCATTGAGCTTTTTGAAAGTGGAGAGGTGGGAATTTTAGACTTTCAAGTTAACCAAGTAAAAACTGATGCCATATTCGTGATCAGCACCCCAAATAACCCCCACGGACAAAGCTTGGGCGATATTGGTGCTTCTGACCTCATCACCCTCACTCGAGCCTGGGCCTAAAGCGGGCTGTGCACCTCGGTCTTCATGGTCAAACAAGGGTGGTCGTTGGGGTGCGAAGCCATTCGAAGTGGAAGCCAATTGAATACGTTAAGTGGTGGAGGGCTACACAGAAAGTGAAATATCGGTGCTACTCGCTCTTTTTGAAGCGTAGATGTTCAGTTTGTGAGCAGTGTATTTCGCCTACATGCTTTTTTTTGCAATCCTCCATCATTGTTGAAGAAGGTTGGCGCATCATTAGCTATTATTACCAGTTGGTTACTACGTTTTTGACTCCATCCATGTAAGTAATATAATAGAATTTGCTATCTACAACACCTCATCTTGAAACAGCTTGACTGTTCGAAATTCAAAAGGGGCGATGCACTGTACTAGCGAGGTCGAAAAAAGTAGTTACTCGTATTTCGGTTAAGGGTGTTACTTGGAGTGCTGATCATGAATCTGACAACAGTTTATGGATTCCCCGTTTTCTTATCACATGTTAGAGTAGGTGTGAGTAAGGGGGTGGTGAGTTTGGATGCACCTATTTCGCCCAAACTTTGTGCGTAGGGGTTATTTGGGGTGTTGATCACGAATCTGGTATCAGTTTTTTACTTGCTTAACCTGGAAGTCAAAGATGCTCACCTTTTCACTTTCAAAGAGCTTGATGAACGTAAACGACATCTGTTGCCGTGTTTTTGTTCAAAAATGTGTTGGAAATGAGGATAAAGGGTCTCACTGGCGATAATTCGCAAAATGCAAAAACACCATCACAAGGTGGATCCGAACACACGGCCGGGCTCCTGTGAAGCCCAGCACTACCACCACGCCAACCGACCACATTGGAGTGGGTGGCAGCAGGGCGTCAAGAACTTCGCGCTCAAGCGTTCACACGCTTTTTTGACCATAGAAGAGGATTCTGAAAAAAGTAACTATGGTTTTGGATTCCTCACACGGGGCCCTACTTCCTGTAAAAATTGCATCGCAAAACTCACCCCTAGTTTGGAGGCTCTCTTTATAAGAAAGAATGTCTTCATAGGTCAGAGCTTGAAAACAGCTAAAAACCCTTGAGTTATGTAGCTCTGCAGATTGCGTTGACTGCGGAAAATAAAGGGTGAAGGATAAAGAACGAGGCGACTCAATCCCCTTTGGGATGCTCCACGCATTCAACCTCTACGGATGCCGTGGAGGCGATTCGAAAGAGTGGCTGCACAATGACTTGCGGTGGCCAGCCGATGAACAAGTCAGCGCTTTCTTCTTTCCAGAGAAGTCTAGCATTAAGTCATCGACTAGATCATGAGATGGAACACTTGGTTCGCCTGGGTGGGAAACTCGAACAAGGAACCTGGTATCGTGTGCACGCGACAGCCGGCAACTCTCCGACTGTACCACATGCACGTTCTGTGGAAAACATGGTATATAAACACGTGATAGACAAGGTCTGCAAGCAAAGAGGGTCAGCTGACCAGCATTGATCCGATATTTTGAAGGACAACCTCGCTCCAACCTAACTGTTCTTCCATCCTGGGCCGGATTCATCAGCGCCTTACGTGACTCTAACGGAAAACTGTAAGTGAAAAGCTCAGCCAAGGCGGAATATCAAGCGGTATGGTGAGCGATAAGCTGCGTTATCTGGGCTTTTCGCTTACAATGATCGGTTAAAGTTACGTAAGTCGTTGATGAATCCGGCCCCTGGATGGAGCCCGGCGGAGTGGCGTACTACCCCCCCCCCCCGCCCTTTAAACAGAGGCGTGGCAAATGTCTGCGTCTCCACTATCTCGTAAGGCAGTCACTGGACTCTCGAGCAAGCCCAGGGGGTTGGGGGTGGGCGGGCCAGGGGGACGAGGGGGTAGAACGCTCGTCCCCCGATGGAGCCCAGATAGAACGCTTCCCACGGTCATGCGGCGCCTGCGACAGTAATGATCTGGATAATTTTTGAATAGTGGCTACCTCCGCGTCCTGCTTCGATAGTTTCGTTAAAGATAGCGTTACGTAACTGCAATATGATATCATGGGTATGCTCTGTGTTCGACTTTTCATAAACCTCGGCATTGTGAATACGTCAATAAGATTGTACTATCTTGTAGCTGCTTCATTGAACGTTGAAACGAAACTATCATAGGTACTTGTTTAGAAGGCTGACCCCTCCCTCCGCACCCATTTCGCTCGAGGCAAGCCAAACATTATCAGAGGTTTACACCTGTTAGGCCTATGTTATACTCCCGCGGGAGCATCCGCGGATGGGCGGAAATCGCGCCGGGACCTCGCGCCGGGCCACTCGTCGCGGCCCGCCACACCCGCCGTCCGCGGATCGCCGCCGACAGACGACGAGGGGGCTGTCGTCTCATGGAGTTCGGCGCGGGAAACGCGCTCCAATGCTACGCTCGACGCGACGACCGTCCGCGGTGCACCTTCCGTCCGCGGACGTCCCGCGGATGTTCCCTTGGGAGTATCACATAGGCCTTAAGGCCCCCACAGAGTTCTGCGGCAACGCCGCTCGCCGCTATGGTTAAAGCCCCCCCCCCCCAGACTTCTGCGACGTTGCCGCTGCCCTATCCTTCATCATAGGGCAGGGACGCAGAGCTCGCCGCCAGCGGTGTCCCTGCCCTATCCTTAACCACAGCGGCTAGCGGCGCTGCCGCAGAGCTCCGTTGGGGCCTTTAGGCATTGCTCGAAGCGCCGTAGGATTCTAAGAAGCCGCAAACTTCCAGCATATGACTACGTTTAGTAGCTGAATTCACCCTTCACGTTCAATATTTGATGTCAAAGGAGCTAAGGCCTTGTTTAGTGTGCACGCGGCGCGCGACGCGATACATGCATAGTGGCTAAATTGATCGAGCGACGCGACTGATCAATTCGGCCACGACACATGGTATCGCGTCGCCCGTCGCGAACACACTAAACAAGGCCTTAGGCCAGCCTAAGGCTTGACCGTTTTTTAATCATTCAACACCCATTGCCCAAAAGTGTGAAAATGGAAAGTTCCCTTTAGAAAGTGCAATACGTTTTCGTAATCTCGCACGGGACCGATGAAGACTCGTCGACCATCAGGTGTAACTTGTCGGCAGGCACATGAATAAAAATCAATTGAGAAATGTAGTGGAGAGAAGAGCTATTTTAGGACCGCCAGTATATGTGGAAATGCTGCGAAAAATCATACACATTCGAGGACGACTGATTATTGAGAACAGCGTGGAGCTCGGACATTTTGATTATTTCTCCAGTTTGGAAACGATCACGCCAATAACAGGTTCGCTAATAACTAGGAATTGCAGTAAAACCTCTGTTCTACAGTCAGTGAAGTCCCATGTCCCATTGATTCGTGATTTTAACAAAAAACAATTAATAATACGAACCATATGCAAAATAATATAACATCCAATTATTTAGTAACCCTTCCAAGTAATATAAGAAATTGCAATGATCGATAATGTTTTTGCAAGCGATGAGTATTTAAAAAGTGCATTATGGCAAAGTAACTTGATAAGAAATGTTAAATTAACACGTTTTGTGGTTAATAGGCAAAATGGAAAACAGTGCGAGAATTTCGGGATAGGTTTTTGCTACAATACTCGCCATTAGGATAGGAAAAATGTCGCGGAAAGCCTGTCGTCAGTTCTTTCTGTTCTTTTGCTGACGCCGTCTTGTTTGTATCCACTTTGAAAAATTCGAATAGCATTGTGATTCCCTCGACGAGATCAAACCAAAATCGTAAAAATGTTTCTTGGTGCTTCATTTCTGGCCGCTATTTTTAAAATTTGACTAACAACATTTTATCTGTTATTGTTCAATTCCTTTGATGTCACCAGATAAAGGCAATTTTTAGTAGCGCTCGGCAGATAAGGGAAAAAATGTAGTGTTTATCGATTATTATGTGTGATAAACATAATAATTATATATAATAATTATGTAACAATAAATTTATAAATAAATAATTTCAATAAAATAGAATGCAGTAATACAGGTGCTCCACACGCCTATAGGCGTGCCCCCCACTTGCGAGCATCGCGCAATGTTGCAACATCAACATCATCATCAGTATTGATCGATATTGGCCTCCCAATGAAACTTTCCACCTGATGTGAAGCGCACTGTCGGCCGTAATACCGGCGTGTTTCCCTCTCCGATCGGCTGAATCTGGGAGAAACCCGAAATTACCGGTTAGGAAATCCGATAACATCGACCGATATTTGCATTGAAACTTCAATATGATGTGAAGCATTCCGTCGGGAACAACCACCGAGTGTCTCAGACCCTGATCGGCTAAATCTAAGAGAATCTCTGACGTTGATAGATATTCAATGCCTTCTTCCTTCTTGTGAAGGCATTCCGTCGACGATCACAATCACTTAACTTCCTTCTTGATCGGTTGAGTCAGAGAAAATCTACAATCTGTAAGCCGAGATGAGTCCGAGCTGTAGTGGTTTTGCCGTTTACTACGGTCGAGATGAGGGAAAACGCCGATTTTTTTAAGAATCTTTGTTAACAAACAAAGCAAAGAAACTAAACACAAGGGAGAGGGATTTCGGCTTCGGCGACTGGTTAGTTGATGGAAGAGCAGGCGGCTGGACGGAAACCTGGCGGACAGAGAGCCTGTAGACGACCTTCGAGCTAGAACCTCCTAAAGAAACTTCACTGCTTTATTTGCGGTTATTTTCGCGCGCGCTCAGAACTACCTGTCGAATAACGCTCTTTTCGCCACACACAAGACCACCTATTGACCTGGAGACCATCCACGGCGCCTTAAGATTTGCGGCGCTCTGTCCTCACCTGATCTCCTTCCCTTTTCCACAAATCGATATTCATTGCCCTCCTTCTGTCTGGGAGAAAATCGATAATATCGGTCGATGTTGATTGCTTCTCCATAACAGCCTTCCGTCGATGCTTTCCGTCTTTTGACCAGACACGTCGGACGACGTTTTCGGCAGTCCCTCAGGATCCCTAGGCACATAGAAGAGTATTTATAAGTGTTTTCCGCTATTTTAGGACCAAGTTCCCCAGATTTTCCCACCCATTTTATGGCTCATCGCTTAGCGGATTATTAGATAGTATGATGCGTGTAGATAGTATGATCCTGAAAACTCTTCACTACAGAATGCTTTCCTGAGAACGCTTCCTATCAATTACGCTGGTTTCAAATCCGAACACTTAAATGTGCTTTGGGCACAATTACTGAGGACATCCCCAGTAATTGTGCCCAAGGCATCGGCAGATGATGAGTATCCCCTGACACTTCTTGAAAAATAACGGTAAGAAATTAAATAGCTGGAAATACTTTACGGCATTCGGTTGACCTTGTCGTGGGAACGGTATGCGAATTTTTCACAATGGATGAAAACCAAGACAGCTTCAGCAAAAGGACAGAAAGAACGCGAACAATACGCTTTCCGCGGCATTTTTTCAATCCTTATGGTGGATACTGTGCCTTACCGTGAAGTATGGTAAACTGTGACATAAGTGGAATGCAGCGAAACTTCTACAGTCGTAATCATTGCAGGAAACACTACCGCCATTATTTTGAAAAACAACGGAGACTTGAATGCTTTGCCGATGCCAAAACTCAAGGACATCAAAATATCCTATGACGATCCAAGAGTGCTAATAATAAGCACCCCAGGTTTACTCGAACGCAAACGGAATGAGAGCATCAAAACCACATCAACTCCGATGGAAGATGACACTATTCAACAGGAACGAGAAAGTAAGGCGCTATCAAGTTTCTCTAGAAAAGTAATGAACTTCTTATCTAAGGGAGAGCATTTGTACTTGTTTTCGTTGGTACGGACAAAGTTTATCGGTAGTGAATTCATCTACGGGATGCTCCAAGCGACCTACTTTTACGGAATATTGTAAAGGCCACCTGCAAACGTATTCGACCCACACAATTGATTTTGGAAGCCAGGAAATGAACTTATCAGTGATTTACTCTTTCCAGAATGTCATATATAACACCAATTCTCTGACAGCGTGGAATGAGAGGATTGGTTGTTCTGGAAGGGCGAACTGAACCAAAGTACCTTATGTAGTGCGCGTCTCCTTCGTCCACCATGCCTTTATGATAGGCATGGACAAAAACCATGTTAGGCATGGACTGCAATACAGCTATTCAGTGCACATTCCCAGAAAGTTTGTTCCTGATGCGTTGGACGGCCCCACTGGCAGAAGTCCTGCTTACGAGGGCCATTCTCGCTCCACGGAACACCCGAGGGTCGCCAGGAATGAGAAGGCCTATGACGAAGAGGCCTTGTGGTCCCTAGCCCTAATGTCATGCGTTGAAGCCTACTGACACGTACTGATCTTACTTACCTGAGATGAATGCTCCAGCATGATTCCTCGCCCATCTTCGTCCTCCGACTAGACAAACCAGTTTCTCCTCTTCACACCCGAACGTGACTTGAGTAACGCGAGACTCAGGGGACGACCACATACACACAACCACAATAACCAATTACCCGATACAAACTAACATGAATACAACCTACATATTGACTGGGGCTCACACTCCAGCTCGTTGCCCGTGGCACGTCGACTAGCGAACAGCAGTGTATCTGTTCACTTCGTAGTCAAGATAACCTGATTCGCTGACTATATATAGATAGAAACAATAACGAAGATCTTATGAGGTGCATGCAGAGGTCCTCCGGAGTTGACGGGAAATTAGTTTCAGAGGCTGTGAGGGTATGTATAGCGCCCACTAGACCTCGCAGCCTTCTCTCGGTGCTGCTTGGGTATTGTGCACGCATTGAGCTGCAGGACTGAGGCATCAGGGCAGCGAATGGAAGGCAGCACGAGTTCGGCAGACATCATCGCAGGAGCGCAAGACTTTCAATGCGGCACACGCGACTCTATAGAGGCAGTGCATGTCGACTGATTTGATGACATTAGCGATTTTATAACGCTCACAGCGCGACAGATGGCAGCTCATCGGCAAGCCGCCGTAAGAAACTGCGCACCCGGATTAATAACAGGAGGGAAAAGCGATCGTGGACAGGACATTTTTAGTGAAGAAAGGATATACTGATTTGCTGAGCGGCAAAGGCAGCGCCGCAGCAGTGAGCACACTTCGATGCAGCAGCGTGAGCGGATCTGATGTCGCAGCAAGAAATGTCGAACGACATTTCTTGGCGCGCGCTGCTGTTTGCTATCCTTATCCTTATCCTTTTCACTTGAGAAAGCAGCGTCCACCCTCATTTGCTGCTCGAGTCGGGTTTGCTGCGGCAGCGAGGTGTGCTCGAGGCTTAAATACCAACGGCATATTCAAAGTTTCTGGATAAGCCTTTCTGAAACTGTGCTGATTGAATTATTTATTATGAAAGATTTAAGGGGATGTTGGAGATTTGCTGAGGGAGCGTTGAGATGCTCAACTGCCTTATTTTGCAGCAGCTACCGTACTGCCTCATTATGCACCAGCTACGTAGGTAGAAGGGTGCAAGCTAAGGATTGAAAAATGAACATTTTCAACAATGTGCTAAAGAAGATAGTTTATAATTAAAATTAGATATTGATCCAAAAAGAAATCTGATAGAAAGGAGAATGAAAAACAACTTCTAGTAGACTCCGAACAAAATAGTGTTGTGCATAGATGCCCCTCAAGGTGTAAAAAAGTTTCAAACTGGTTTTCAAATTTCAAACGGCTTTATTGGGGACCCACGACAATGTTGCCATTTAGAAAACTGCGAATTTCCCGTATAGAACTTTTTCGCATGGCATAACATAAATCTAGATATCTATTTCTGAATTCGCTAATCTAATTGTTGGAGTTGCCTCAAAAAGCGTTTCCTTTTGAGAGTGTCACTGAAAACTTTGTGGTTTACGGCTGATCATCTCCTCGTGGTTGGTACGTTTATAACCTTATCGTTGCTGGTAGAAATTTGGCAAAACAAGAAAAAAGTTGAAACTAATTTCTAGGCTCACTTAGTGCAAATGATTCAAATAGATGGTGACTCAGTAGCAATTTCCCATCAGAGTAAGTTGGACATTTCAAAAGGAAACACTTTTAGAGTTGTTGTAGCTTCAGTGAAAAACTTCGAAGAAAGGTTTTGATAGTGTGGTATACTTTCTTTCTAACTAGCATCACAAGAGTCTATCCTAGTGAGAAGATGGAGAGAAGGGGAGCGCAATATAGGTAACACAGTTATTACGAGGTAAGCAAAACAATGTCGTAAAAAAGGATGACGAAAACACGAAGGGATGTATACCTAATCTACACGCCATCCTATTCTAAACCGGTCTATAATAGAAAAGCGATAAGTCCAGAAAAGGATCCTACTATATATAAACGAGTTAACGTGTGTGTGTGTGTTTCCGTCCGTCGCACCTGGGGCACGGAGTATTGGCGATAACCGACGATTGGTGACAATCGACAACGCCTCGAAACTTGCTCTGAGGGTAATCAAGGTAGCTGAACATTCGATCTGAAGTTCGTTTTTGAAGTATCGATCGCCATCAATCGACATTGGTCAGATTATCGATTTTTTGTCGATGTATGATGTTGGTGAAAAAGTCATGCACCAAGAATTTTGAAAATTTTTCAAAATTTAACGGAAACTTCTAAGGATGGTTTGGTGCTATGTAGTTGTAGCACAAACATTTTCAAATATTTCGCATACATGGCAATTTGCTTTTGAGGGCATATAAATACTACGACTGTAGTGAACTGTGACTGACTCCGTGACTCAGACAATGCTTCGCGACTGACTAGCGCTCAGTCTCTCCTTGTTCTTTTCCGTAATAAGCGCTTTCTCGAGAATGTCGTCACGGGATATAAATCCTGGGTCTTCCTCGTCACCCATACTCGGTAGGCCCATTGGCTCCCTCAAGGAGAACCACAACCTCAAGGCGAACATTCACCAGAGGAAGGTAATGCTGAGCTGTTGGTGGAGTTCCTGAGGAATCTCTATCATAATCTCCTTGACGACACACCGCAGTAACAGCAAACGTTCACGCTACACAGCTGTAAAAGCTGATCTAGATTTTGTCTCGCAAACCTCGATGGCCGAGGAATGTTTACCTTCTTCACGACAATGCTCGCCCAACTTTGCAAGGTCGTTTCACCAGAAGTTGCAGGAGCTTCGTTGGGAGGTGCTGCACCACCCACCGTATTTGCCAGGTCTAGTGGAATCGGAATAATACCTCTTTCGAGCTCTCAAGCAACAACTGAGGGATAGGTGCTGCAACGCTCTACCAAACTGAAATCCGAGGTGGAACACTTCTTCGAGTCACAGCTGACTTCATTCTGGAAGGAAGGATTTCATGATCTTCCCATTAGATAGCAGAAGACTGTTTATGTAAATGGTAATTACTTTGAACATTGAAGTTGCTCACAAAAAAGGCAATAAAATTTTGAAAAAAATTACGCTGTGGTGCAAGACTTTTTCACCAACCTAATAGTTTAAGCGGACAGAAACTTCAGCCCCGGGGTAATCGAAGTTGCTGAGCACGAATCTAAAATGCGTTTTTAAAGTATCAATTGCCATCAATCGACAATGATCAGATTATCGATTTTTTGTGGACCCCCAACCGACGTAGTCAAGGGGCTCTTCCTCCGGAAACGATGACATTGATGGCAGCTGCAATTGATGATAAGGAGTTATCACTAAGGCAAAACCGTGAGGAAGAAGACAGTGCTGCCAAGAGATTGCTCTGGCGGCTGGTGAAACAATAATAGTGTTGTACACTAGTTTTAGTGCTGTTTGGTTACCGTTTGCTCAATGAATTATGCAAATCTTACGCTAGAGCGGCAGGGAATGTAGGGATGAAAAGATATGCCGGCATGGCACATTTTTTAACATACTCTAAGTTTGAAAATGGAGGCCATGTTAGTAACGTCGCTATTTTCTGGTAAAATAATTTGTCTCAAATTAGACCAACACATTACCTCAGCCAAAAATCATTTCATGGCGAGAGCAAGGATGGCTTTCTGCCCTCAGTGCCAGTTGCTCTTTGATTGAGAGGAAAGAAATGATGAGGATCGACGAGTCATGGATGTACTATGCAATAACGCAATGTTTGCGGAAGTAACTGAAAAGAAATAAAAATGAAATACATTCAGATAAAAGGCTTCCAATGACCAACAAGTCGCCGAGCGAACTGAAAAATGGGCGATACCTCCTACCGACAAGCGAAGGTTCAGAAGATTCTATGGGCATTGTTCTTGGAGTGGTCCTTATACTTGTCATGTTCTTTATCCTTTTTGGACTAATGATCTTCCTTATCGTAAGAACACACCGACGGATATTTTCTCTTCCAACAATAATTCTGACTGATGACTCCAAGAAAACGCTTGCGTCTATCAGTGAGGTAACTCCATTCGATTGGCTTCAAGTATGGTGTCTTTTTTGTCAGCTGAGACAATTCCTCAGACCTTGCAGGACATCTCGTCAATAGATCCTATCTCCTGGTCAGCGTATGACACGGAGCTCATTTGGTTACCTGGCGAGTTAAGGAGTACTTAGAAGTCATCATTAAGGCTGATTATTTTTTTTTATTTTCAGAAAGACAAACAGCTGGAGCTGATGTCGACGAGGAACAAAAAACGGAAAGCGAAGCCTTGAAAAGCTTCATGGTTGTACTAGCTGCAGTGAGTCTTAAAATTATTTTTATCCTCAAAGAAAATACAGCCAACCCATTTGTGTTCCCCCCGATCTATGATATTCTCAGCAGGGAGCTACGCAGATGGAAGGTTGCTTAAGTATTCTCGAAAAAGAGTAGAATATTTGTGCCTATCTCTAGCAGGCGCATATAGCGCAGTTGGAGGGACACCCGGCACTAGGTTCTTAATTCGGATTTCCCACCAAGGCCAACCATAACCATATACCATATATATTTATATTTTTCCACGATCCCCTGACTCGGACAAAGCTTCGCAACTGACTGTCGCTCAGTCACTCCTTGTTTGCTTGATAAGGACTCTCTCACAATGCCCCCACGGGAGATGAATCCTGAGCCTTCTTCCTTGACCACACTCAGAAAGCTAAGTGGCTCTCCCGTGGAGAACCACCTCCTAAGCAACCGAAGGCAGACATCCACCAGAGGAAGTAAATGTTGGCGGGTTCTCGAGGAATGCTCCGTTATGAGCTCGTTGGCGATGGTACGCAGTAACGATGAGCATCTATGCTACACAGCTGCAGAAGGTGAGCGAGGCCATGTCGCGGAAACGGCGAGGGCGGAAGAATGTCCACCTTCTTCACGACATTGCTCGCCCCACGTTGGAAGGTCGCCTTACCAGAAATTGCAGAAGCTTAGGTGGAAGGTTCGGCCCCACCTACCGTGTTCGCCAGACCTTGCGCCATCGGACTTCCACCTCCTCCGAGGTCTCAAGCAAAACCTAAGGGATAGGTGCCTCAACGACCGAACCGAACTGGAATTCGAAGTGGCGCCTTCTTCCAGTCACAGCCGACTTCATTCTGGAAAAAGGAATCTTGATCTTATCATCAGATGGCAGAAGGATAGAAGGTAGTTACTTTTTAGGTCGAAGTCGCTCACAAAAAAATCAATAAAACTTAGAAGCAAATTACTCTGTGGTGCGAGACTTCTTCACCAACCTAATACTATTTGTTTTAATTCTCTTGTCAAGCGACAAGTATCTAAGTCGTCATCACCTCATGCCATCGTCCTCATCAAAACTCTCCTCCATACCAAGGTCATCCCATATTTGTTAACAAGAGATTAGCCAATATGAAACGCCATTTTCTTCACGGCATTATGAAAAAGGTTGAAAAAGCCTGTTGCATTACCCATTTCGTTCGTATGTTCGTTTTAAAAAGTGCACAAACAATGCGCAATGGATAAATGAACAAGTAAATCAGTAAACTCTTAGGGACCAGACTAATACTACTTTAGAATGGCCGAATTTCTCCATACGAGAACGAACGAAATGAAAAGCTCCTACTGCAAAGAATACAGGAACTTATCAGCTATGAGTACGTAGTCATGATAGGAAGTGGGGGCGATGTATCGGAAGTTGTTCCGCGGCTGCCAAATAAGAGACACAAACAGAAGTACACAGGTGAGACATCACTACGCTGTTACCTATGGGTGTTCCACACAGAATGTCGCTTCAGACCAAAACGTTAAATTCAAATTTAAATTTCAAAGCAATTAAAACCAAACCTTATTCGGTAATGTATTCTCTATAGTTATCAGTAGGCTTTCGCTAACGTACATGCAAAGAAGGGATCCCGTCTTTAAAGAATGAGCGAACAACGAATCGAAGAAGGTCGTTGTACAGGATAAACGCTTTCGTGCTCTTTTTACTCAAGACCTTCGACACCGGCGGCAAAACGTTGCAACCACCGCGCGCATTGTCACTTGGAAACGACATCTTCGCCAAATGCAGCTACTAACGAGCGATGCGATTTACGCAGCGGATTTCTTCAAATTGAAGTCGTACAGCGCGCGCAGTCATTTTCTAGTCCATTCTAGTCTGAAGGATCTAAACTTAGGAGCCGATAATACAATAATATAGTAAAAACAAGAAATGTAAGACATGCAGCGCCGCAAAAGACTAACCTTAATTGAGCTCACAACGGAGAGCGAAGAGCTGTGATAATAAGGCCACAGTGTAAAGGACATTCCTTGCGGAGCACCCGATAGAAGCTTTCTTTTCGCACTTGCACTAAATATCCAGAATTTTCCTTTATACCTGAATCTTACGCAGTCAGACAATACTAAAGATGAGCTGAACAACATGCATTCCTCCTTCGCCTTCTAGACGAAAACGACATAATTTCTAGATATATTAGATAAGAACATTCCTATTAAAGTATTCGCTGTGAGAACTCCACTACATACATAATTGTGCAATACAAGTGTTTTTCAGACAGAACAGCAGGTGTGACCTATAAGCTAAAGCTTATCAGAAAACGGAGCGTTTCGACTCGAACGAAGTATTACGTGTATAAGGTTAAGTGCAAAAACAAGCAAGGATATAGGCTAATGCATGTCGTATACTACGATTGGTAAGCATTGCTGGTCAATTTCTGCAAACTGTTTACATCGCAGTTGAACCATGTGGAGTGGTTGAGTGGTGACCACGAACCGATGAGCTACGAGAATAACTGATTGATATAGGTTTGGGGTTCTTTAAGCTACCCCGGAACAAGGGTAACCATGATTGGACAGCGCCACTCTGGCGGATTCTAGGTAAAGAGGAGTGTCAGAATACAGGTTTCGCAGCCTCATAAAGCTAGGGACAAACTGATCCATTTTGGGTTGGAGGTAAAGAATCCCCATGAGTAAGAGGAGATATCCAAAGGCCCGTCGAGTGTGCTACACTTAGCATTATATCCACGAATGGACCGATAATGTACTTCATAAATGCTACATTGTAATATGACCCTTCCCCTACCCCTTACATTTCGGGTTTAGTTACTGATGACAAGCGTGAGATACAGCTGAAAACGCAGAACTAAAGCATAAAGCTAAAAACGAGAGAATCTTACTAGCCGCACTAAATGCAAAAGTCTCGGTTATTGCGGTGAGCGTCCGAAATTTAATTTAATGGCCTAAACGAAATAGCACCAGCTACACATTTTTCATCCCATATGATCATTTGTGCAACTAGTCCGGTTCCCCATGTAACTGTCCTCATTTTAAAAACGATGTAGTAGGATTCGTTCAGCAATTATCCTATATGGAAGAAATTAATGTATAGGCAGCAACATTGTATATAATACTGCGGCGCACCCCAGTGATAGCTCCCAGATCTTAAGCGTTTCCAAAGCAGTCAAAGAAGCATTGAGTTTTACAGCCAACTGTGTAGTATTACAACGACCAGTAGCCCAACTTTTAAAAACGCTAGACCAGCTTCTTGTCTCAGTAGGGACATTATGGCTTAGCACACAATCGTTGCTCTACAGGGAAACTTATCAGAGAATTCCTTCAGCTTCCCATGAGACTTGGACAGAGAAACGAAAATATGGAGACCAAGTAGCAAACTTAGTCTGCATATTAGTACCAGCGAGCACTTTCACATGGCATAGGTCTCTGTCCCAAGTTCCAGGGCAAGCTGAAGACATTCCTTGATGAGATAGGCGACGAACGGACAGTTAGCAGGACTAAGGGCACACCTTGTCAAAATTTAACGAGTTTGTAGGCCTCAATCATGTCACGGAGAAAACCTGCGATTTCGCATTTAGATTGTTAAAAGTCACCTGTGCTGTTTTTTTCAAATTTATTTCTCTCGTTTCATAGTTACAACAACTAACAAACATGTGCACCATTATTGTCTACAAGATATTGTCAGTTTTCAGGCAGTTTGTAGATCGCACTTCTATAGAATTCCTGAGGTTTTAACGTGAAACCTCAGCGAGGCACTTTTCATGTTGCTCTCATGTTGTTTTGCCTGCAAATGCTTTGACAAGAGCAAGACAAGAGCACACGAAAGAGCAGAAATAGTAGTCCGTTGGAGCAAGGTCCGGCGAATACAGTAGGTGGGCCAGAACGCGGCGTCCAAGATATCGGAGATTTTTCTGAGTCTCCCTTGAAAAGTGGACGAACATTGTCGTAAGGAAGAAGATCTCCTCTTGCTTCCCACGAAGAGCTGCTTCAATGCTTTCCAACTGCCTGCAGCAGACACTACTAGTGACAATAGTGTTCGCAGATAACAGCTCCCAAACTCCTTTATGACTCTACAAGTGCTCCGACACGCCCAACGGCGTGTCTCGCACTTGCGCGCTTCGCGCGACTTTGCAACATCACTCGCCTAGGGAATTTTTTGTAAAACTTGAAATACGCTAACATCTAGGATTTGCTGCGTTCTTTGTTGGCATCAAGCCGTTCACCACTTCCGTACGTTCATCATAGGCACCCTCTCCGGACCGTCCAGTATATATTGGATCCCAATGAATCATTTTCGGATATCCGATTCGAGTAATACAAAAATCCAAGGTGCGCAAAGTTGCCGTTATCCGAATCATCTAAAAACCTGGGCTCCGCCAAAATAGCGTTATCCGAATCATCAAATTATCCGAAGATCTTCGATCGGATCCAATGTATACCGTCCAGTAACGCCATTGGTTTGTGCTGCGCAGTACTTCTGCCCTCAGGTTGCTCCTCCGCAACCGTTCTCATTCTAAACAGCTTGGGTCACCGGATGTCGTTGACACCCTTCCAAATCCAGACACCAGGTTCCCCTAACTCGTTTCTTCTTACTGAGCCTTGTTTTCCGAGCGCCCGCTCATCGCACGACGTCAATATCACCTCTTCTGGCTCCAGAAGCTTGTAGCGCGACGAATGACTTATCTTCTGGATCCAGGCGCTCAAAAAGGCTTGCAGTTGCCGCCATGTAGAGCAGGAGGAGGCTGCGCTTCCTCTGCTGCAACAATATCTCATGCTGAACGACAAACACTGCCCGCGCGAGGTACGCAGAGGCGTACCTGGCGCGGGTAAAGTTTTTCGTTCAACATGGGATAATGCTGAGTTCTGCATGCGGCCGGTCGTCGAGCGACGACGATGTGACCTCTGCTTCCTTTCTTTTCGATCTTCTGACTCCAGACGGTTGTGGTGCGACGAAGGGAACCCGCCTTCTGGATTCGGGGACTCAGAAACGCGCGCAGACGCCGTTGTGTCAAGCACGAGGAGGCTGCGCTTCCACTGCTGCAGCAGCATCTCATGTTCAATTCTGAATGTGATCCCTCGTCGTAAGACGACGGTGTCTTCTCTTCTGACTCCAGACGGTTGTGGTGCGACGAAGGGAACCCGTCTTCTGGATTCAGGCACTTAGAAACGCGCGCAGATGCCGTTGTATCAAGCAGGAGGAGGCTACGCGTCTTCTGCTGTAAAAACATCCCATGTTGAACGGCAGGCGTTGCCCGCGCGAGGTACGCGGAGGCGTCGCAAGGGGTTCCATGAGATTGTGGGTGGTTCCACGAGACGTATCTCAGCCAGGTCTCCAACCTGAGTGAGATACGCCTCATCATCTACAGGGCAGGGAGCTAACTCAATTATATAGTGGTAGATTATAATTCCTGCAGACACCGATCATTACCTCTTTGGATGAAGTTCCGGTATTGTCGTGGGAGCGCCTGCTTCGCCGCGACTGAGCCACAGACGTTTACGTGTGTGGTTATCATAGACTACCCACTTTCCATCGCACTTGCCAAGTTCTCGTCAAGTCAAGAAGTTCACTTGCGCATCCTGGTGCCAAGCGAGCGGCCGCTAAGTTTATGCGGTATCCATGCACCATATCTATATGGATTCCCAAGGCGACGCATGTGTTGATCCATGGTGTTGTGACAGCACTCGAGTTCCTCTGCCATTTCACGGGTGCAACGTCGGGATCCTTCTGAACTAGTTCCAGAAGGCACTCCGCATTCAGTGCAACTGGCCTTCCAGACCGTGGTGGATCCTCCAAGCAAAAGTCTCCGTTTTTGAATTTCCGGAAGCTTTCGCTGTGTGGCAGGTGACAGTTGTAGCACCCATCGCTCCACCTATGTTATCCGCCGCGACTCTTGTTCTGCTTTGCTTTCTGATCTCGTCAAGCAGAAGCAGTCGAACTTGTATGCAGACGAGAACGATTTTCTCTGGCATAGTCGTAACGGAATATGACGACAATAGTGGTAAATTCAGGTCGTAGTTCAGCCTATATATGCGTTATTGAGAAAAGGTTGCAGAATATTTTCAAAAATTTGAGCTAAAATGAGTAGCGGGAAACGTTTCTTACAACCTAATACTTTGCGACAATCACCTGTAAAAGAGGGCTTAATCGAAGGGTATAGTGATATGGCATGAAGCAAGGTCTGAATGGCAGCTGACAGATGCATCTATGTTATGGAACACTCGCGTACTTCTTGTGGGAGCGGCCGGATTCAAGATGTAGAATATATGATCTCTAATGTGAGAGCACCTTTACAGGATGGACGAACGACTACCTACGGATTTCTCCGAGCTTCTACAGTTAGTGCAGTTCTGTAGTGACAAAAAAGCTGTGAGTGATAACATAAAGAGTAGTTTTCTTACAAACGAATAAATATAAAATTAAAAATAAAATTCCATAAATGCGCATCACCCACTATGAGCTACGAGACTGACTGTATCTTTCCGTCTTTGGGCAGAAGAGGCGAAAATTTACTCCGCAACAAATGTAATTAAAGTGCGACATTTTTATTTTTTAAATCAAGGAGCAGTTACTGAAGACGAACAAAAATAACATTTTGATAATGCCATAAGGGTGAAAACGCTAGCGTTACTCTAAACTATGTGGATTACTCCAAGCATTCCACATTAATGGTACAAAGTATTGAGTCACGGTATATTTCATAGTGATGTACACATCAAGGTACCCCTTGTCCTAAGGTCTCCTCATCCCTACTATATTTTGAGACCAATTAGGCGTCCACAAGATCCGTAGGAGACGACAACCTACCTCATCTAACCAAGGATCGTCAGGCGATCAAGGCAGTAGGGCTCGTGAGGGCATGAACGGAGAGCCAACCCTAAATAGGAGACTAGCAGGAGGTACGGCTTGAGCTCCCCGTTATATATAAGCACTCTTTATGTTGGTTTTTAGTCAGTAACCTGTACCCAAAATGCCTCAAGAGCTTTCCGCGCCAACGTTCGGAACTCACGCGCTAGACCCCAAACTCTCTCTGTTGTGGGTGCCGACCGTGTAGCTGCCCAGTGCAGTGGAAACCCGCAACCTCTGCTTGCCCTCTAAGTGTTCTTTGGTGCGCACATGGAGTGGGCGAGAGGTTTCATCGATATAATTCTCGCACATCTGTGACAGGTGATCCTGTAAACTGGCTCAGAAGCAGCGCGATCTCCCTCCCTGCGAACCGGACAGACCACGCAGTTACGGGTAACACAAGAGCGCTTGTGCATGCATTTTATTACCAGCCGGTGTTTCAGAATACTGGGTGGTAATTCCTTAGGAATTTCCGACCCATTTAATCTAGTTCTCCTCAGGCACTTTCTGACGACAGTGTTGACCTCATCAGAGATAAATGTTATTAGGAAAGGGATCATACAAGAGTCAGCCTCCTGCGTGCCTTCTTTATTTTCCCGGTTTTGTTCACTCCTTTGTAAAATCCGTGATCTTAATGTATATTATCCACCAGCCAACCGCTTTTTGCAAAAAATTTGCTGAACTGCTAATCACGGACGAGGAAGCTGAAAAAGAATAATCTTGCCATAAAAAACCTTTATAAAATCTTTTCTATTCAATAAATCTATTCAATAAATAGTTGCAAATGGGATCCCCTAGAGTTAGAAAGACCTATTTTTTCTTTTAATCTGCCGCAAAGATTAAAAGCATCTAGGCCTTCGTTATACAGTCACTCGCCTCGAGCGACTACGGATTATAAGGCCTGTGCACACTTCTGCGACAGTGCGGCGCGGCCATAATGAAGCATAGGGCTGCGACGGCGCAGCGCGGCACTGCACACGTGCCGCAGGTGCTGGGCATGCAGAGTCTTGTGGCAGCCGCGGCGGCTATCACAGGCGACCCTGCGCTGACTGCCGCTGACTGGAATGGTTCAAATCATTCCTGGCGGCCGGCATGCACGGGGACGTCGGTCCCGATGCCCATAACGATGCCAACGTGTCCGCGCCGCGAATGCCGAATTACGCTGTGGACGTCGCCCAAGTTTCCGCGCCGCGGTGTCGCAGAAGTCTGAATGGGCTTGTATGATCCATATCGATAGGGCGGTGCGATGGGATTGATATGGGAGTATATCATTAGGCGGCTCTAGGGTGAGCGGTGGTATATCAAAGGCCTTATCGTTAGACACGTGTTCAAAGTGCTTCTGTGGTGGTAACAGATATCTAGTCTATGACACATCCCAAAAAGGATTGGGCATTTTTCTGCTGGTAGTGTATTCGGTGTATAAGGAATAAGAAACTAATTGACACTCACACGTTGTGAAGTTGTGAGCGACGTGTTTTAAGATTTGCGTAAGTGATAGAAAGAAGGAAGTGCTTTCAATTCTTCATCTTCTGTTCAACTGTGTGGTTGCTGCAAAGGACGTGAAGCTGTCCGAGCTGTTCCAGTTTCATAACAGTGAGTTCTTTAAAATATTCTGCTTAATATCACACCTGAGATATCGGAGATTTACTTTATTGTTACGACTATATAAAAGACCCGAATAGGATTGAGAAAAGGAACAGAGAAAGGAAGGTGGAGATGGCATAACTTTATCAGAAAACATGATCTATCCTAGTCGGAGGGAGGCAACCCTGAAGTGCCAACTGCCTTAGTCATCCCATGCCACACAACCATATCCACTGAATTTGAATAAAAGCTTGCAATCTCAATTGGTTTAAATCCTTTTTGTCTCAACGGGTATTCCAAATTAACTACAAGGGTCATTCGTCGTCCGCTGAAGCTGCGAGCAGCGGCGTTCCCCTAGTTCCGTCCTCTCTCCTATTCTCTTCAACATATACACAAGAGAAATTCCTTCCCTTATCAACAGATTCGGGGTCTCTTGCAAAGTACTTGCCGATGAACCCAAAATTTATAGCCGTGTGGTGGATTTTATGGAAGCTGATAGAATTCAGTCTGCAATTTTAGCTTCATCTGAGTGAACATGCGCTTGGGACCTTCCTCTAGCGAAGGACAAAACAAAGGTGTCTCACTTGGGGAGGAGTAACATCAATGCTCTCTATTTTATCGAGGACCGACAGCCTTTGCAGGATTCTGAAGTAAAGGCTCTTGGATTTCTTATCACAGATAATCTAGATCTCCACAGGCATTGTAAGGAGATCGCAGCTATGGCGGCTCGTAGGGTGTGCAACCACTTCAGATGCATTGCTACCAGTAACAAGAGCATTCTTCCCAGAGCCCATGAAATGTATATTCGTGCTATTCTTGAGTATCGCACACCTGTTTTTGGCCCAACTATAGTAAAGAATTTAGAAATTTTAGACAAAGTTCAAAACAGCTTTACAAGGAAGCTACTTAGGTCGGGGCAATCTGATTATCTCTCCATCCGTAACAGTTCTGAACGCGGTCGGACGTTTGGTTTAGAATCTCTTTCCTTGCGAAGAAAAAAATTTGACCTCTTAATGGGGCACAAAATTCTCCATGGCGCTATCCATCTGGGCGGGTGCAGATTCTCCACGACCAGAATCTCAAGTACCATGGGTGCAGGAGTCAAGCTAAGCTACCCGCGTGCCAGACGTTCGGTCCGGTCTAGCTTCTTCACCAGTCGAGCTGGCAGTCAGTATGTCAGGCTAATTATTTGAGGGTAATAGTTTACCCTCAAATATTTCAACTTTCATACGAGTACTCGACAAAGTTTTGTTAGACTTTTCAAGCGTCTCCTGTTGTTTTTCTCGAGGCGGTTAGTGCTTGCCACAATCTCGCTTCTTCTCACTCTTCTTTTGTTTCCATTTGTTTCCTTGTTCCTTTTGATAAACTTCTCTTTTATATCCTCATTTACCTCATTATTGTATTCCTCTTTATATCTTGTTTTATTGGCTTCGCGTAATGCCAGGTTGCTATTTTCTTAGTCGTGATGGTAAGACATCCTCACGTTATCGCCTTACATGTGTTGCAACACACATCTCAATAAAGGATAAAGAATCTGGGACAGCAGCTGAAGCTGTCCCTGAACCTCAATATAGGGATTAGAGGCGTAAAAACAGTACATCCCCTCCCATCGGTTATAATGGATCCAGAAAATGTTTCTGTGACTGATCCACAATTGCCTAACAGCGTCCAACGTCGCTGAAGATTTTCCGATGATTTTTGAACAATAATCTTTTCAGCGAGACAAAACAGAGTTATGAGCAGCATTTTTAGAGAATTGCAACGGCGCTCCACTTGATCGTGACGAAATGCTATTTGTATTCCGAGCCATGATCGGATGGGCGCAGGCATCGTCGTGCAACATGGACAACAAGGTCAGAGACGTCCTCTGCTGTCGAATCTAGTTAATGAGACGTCGTTGTTTTGTTTTAGAAGATTAACGAATGGTGTGATACGTACAGTCAAATAGCCAACTATGTCAGAGACCACCCTAATGTGTAAGTTCTATATATGTTCATTTACATTATTTACAAGTGCTTTAAGCCTTGAATCCAAATGTCAGTGTCCAAACCAGTCATTTAATGAACGATATTCGGTAAGAAGTCGGCGCGGAAAGTGGCAAATCCTCATAGAATGATGTCCTCAAAGAAGAAAAGAGAAACTGGCTAATTTATGGAATGAATATTTCTAGATAAGACATTGATTCTCCTCAATTCTGATTTTTTTGAAAACCGATTAGCTACCCCTTCTGTCTTTGGTTCAGAATAAGTGCGAATCCGGCGCTAAAGAGAGTAATCTATAAAAAAACTTGCATATTACTTATTTATGACTAAAAATCATTTGTGGGTAGCCCAGCCCAGTTGTTGTGCAACCATTGTGAAATTATGTAGAAAAATCCCAGTGAAGTTGGCCTAGAACTAAAAAGCTTACAAAAAAGAACTTCACCATTGCCGTATTCTTTTAACCATTATATGATCCATTATTGCTAATCCTTTTTCTGTTATATACGATATACTATTACATATATGCTCTTATATACCATTTTCACGTCAAGCAGGACATTTCAAATCGAATTTCATATTTTTCAAAACAAAAAACACTTTTGAAATCAAGTTGTAGTCTTCTAAGCAAGCATGACATTTTTCAGCTCAACAGTACCTCTTTTACAGAAAATCAAGTTTTTTCCATAATAAAGGAGAGACCATTAGAACGGCTAGGATAATTTTCTGTTCACTGTAATTTTGACAGTATGACTTGCTTTGTGATTTTAAACTCACATGCCGCCATAAGCGAAAACGTTGTTTAAAATTTATAAAAGCTTTACTGTTTAAGAAAAAATTCTGGTTTAAGGCTTATTCTAGAGGATAGAAAGGCAGCAATTTTATAGCTTGTTAAAGTAAGAAATGCTTCATTCAGTCGTCTGGGTGTGATATTTACCTGATTCCTTGTAAATGCTGCTTACTTGGAAACAGCAATGAGGATATATGTGGGCTTTTTCTAAACTGTTCTTGCAGTACCGTATACGCCTGACTCCACCTGAATAGCATTTTTGCTATCAGTCAACTAAAAATTGCAACGATCTATCTATCTACCACTATATAATTGAGTTAGCGGTCGATAACGTTTGAGTGATCTAACCTAAGTGAGATACGCTGCATCATCTACAGCGTGGGCGGTCGAGTGATCCAACCTGAGTGAGATACGCTTCATCATCTACTTACTTACTTAGTACTTAGTCCCTCCCGTGCTGTTGAGCGCATAGGGCGACGAGGTCTTTCCACCGCTGCCTGTCTTGGGCTATTTCTTCGCACTCCTGCCTAGAAATATTCATAACCTTTAGGTCATTCATGAGCGTGCGATGCCACGTGTTTCTTGGGCGTCCTCTAGTTCGTTTTCCTGGCGGAGTCCATTGCATGGCTGGTCTCGGCAGTCGGTGCTCCGGCATACGCAGGATGTGTCCTGCCAGGCGAAGTCGACGTTGCGTAACGGTTTCGTAGAGGCACCTTGAGTGACAGCGCCGCAATACTTCTTCGTTCGTCACGTGGTCCGTGTAACGTATCCTCATAATTTGCCGCAAACATTTGCAATGGAACGCGTTGACCCGTCTGATGATACTAGTTGACGCCTTCCATGTTTCACTAGCGTACATTGCAGTTGGGACGACTATCGACGAATACAAACGTAGCTTTATGTTATTTGAAATAGAGGACGACGTCCACAGTGGTCTGAGCCTTCGGAATATTGCTGTCGCCTTCGCGATCCTACAACGAACGTCGGTCTCAGCATCTCCATCATTGGCGATCATACTTCCCAAGTAGGTGAAGCTGTTCACTACTTCCAAGCGGTCCGATCCTATGTAGATGGCGTCCCTTGGGCTCGCAATTCCTACGCACATGACCTTTGACTTTTCGGGACTAATTCGGAGTCCAATGTTGCCTGCTTCTTGGCTAAGGCGTTCTGTAATTCTTTGTAACTTATCGTCGTCCTCAGCGAATACGGCGATGTCATCAGCAAAGTCCAGGTCCATAAGTCGTCCCCTAAACCAAGGAATGCCTTCCTGTACTTCGGCTGTCGTTCTTCTCATTACGAAGTCGAGGGCGACGTTGAATAGCAACGGTGAGAGAACACATCCCTGCCTGACTCCTGTGGTGACCTCAAAGTAACTTGTATTTCCAAGCGTTGTCTTCACGCAACACATGGAATTTTGATATAGACTTCTGAATATCTCGACGAAGGTCGTAGGGACCCCATAGAGCTTGAGTATTTCCCACAGTGACTCGCGGTGGACACTATCAAAAGCCTTCTTAAAATCGACGAAGTTTATGTGGAGCGGGTAGTGGTATTCCAGGCACTGTTCGATTATGTTGCGTAGCGTAAAAATCTGATCGCAACACGATCTTCCGTTTCTGAATCCAGCTTGCTCCTCCCGCAGACGATCATCAATTGCATCTCGAAGCCTTCTTAACAATACGGTGCAGAATACTTTGCCTGGCACTTATAACAAGGTGATGCCTCTTCAGTTTCCGCAGTCCGATAAATTTCCTTTTTTCGGCAGTTTGACTACTAGGCCTTTTTTCCAGTCTTCTGGCACGTTTTGTTGGTGCCAGCAGTTGTTGAAGAGCGTCGTCAGTTGTTTCGCTAACGGTGTACCTCCAGCTTTTAACATTTCCGCTGCAATTTCGTCAAGACCAGGGGCCTTCCTGTTTTTAAGACATCGTATTGCTGTCTTTGTTTCTTCAACCGTTATGCAGCCTGTGTTGACGTTCAGCTCTCCTAAGGCGTTTTCGTCATCGAACGTAGGCGTAGTGGATGGTTTGGGCTGGTTGTACACTTCACGGAAGTGTTCGACCCATCTTTCATTTTGTTCAGTTTCACTGACAAGTAGTCTGCCATTTTTGTCCTCTATAGGGACACACGTGTTGAGTCTTGCTCCTGTTAGCTCCGAAACGATTCGATATAGTGTTTTTGAATCACCACGAGTAGCCGCTGTTTGTGCTTCCGTTTCCTTCTGGGCAATCCAGGCTTTCTTATCACGGCGACCTTTTACCTGTCGGTCGAGTTCTGAATAGGTTTCGCCCCATTGTCTTGCTTCGTCAGGTGTCTTGGCACACTCTCTTCTTTGCCTGGCTTGCTTCCTCTCATCTATCAGCTCCCAGGTTTCTTCTCGAATACATTGCTCCTTTCGCTTGCCTCGTCTGCGTCCGATGGTCACTTCAGCACTTTCACACAACGCGGTCTTGACGGCTTCCCAGTGTTCGTCAATGCTTTCGCATTCGGCAAGCATGCTGAAACGGTTTCGTAATTCAACTCGGAAGTTCCTCGTGGTTGTGTGGTTCTTGAACTTTTCGACATCATATGGTCGTCTGACAACCGGCTTTTTTTGCAGCTTCAGCTTCAGCTTTAACGTAGCCCTGACGAGATAGTGGTCTGTGCCTACATCAGCTCCTCTGTATACACGTGCATCGTGTACTGAAGTTCTCCATTTGCCGTTGATGCAAATGTGGTCGATTTCATTAGCTGTGCTATTTGGCGATCTCCAAGTTTTCTTGTGAATGCCTCGGTGAAAGAAAAAGGTGTTTGCGATGCATAGATCGTTGAAGTCACAGAAGGACACCAGCCTTTCGCCGTTGTTGCTTAGGTGATCGACGATGCGAACGCTCCAACAGATTTTTCCATGCCGTTTCGATCGCCTCCGACTTGCGCGTTGAAGTCGCCCAGAACAGGTTTGAGATCCCGTCGTGGCATTTCATCGATGGTATCTTGTAGCCGCTCGTAGAAATCGTCCTTCTCTTCGACGGTTGCGTCTTCCGATGGAGCATATACTTGTATAACTGCAACTCGAGTATGCCTCGTTCGAAAACGCGCAGTGATGATCCTGTCGTTTACTGGTTCCCAACCGACGAGAGAGTTTGCAGCTCGTTTACTGAGGACGATTCCCACTCCTCTTTCATGTCTTCTTTCTGGTCCAGAGAACAGGACAGTTTTTCCGTCACTGATCAAGCGTCCACTTCCTGTCCACCGGACCTCGCTGACTCCGAGAATATCTAGGCCGTAAATATCGAATTCCTGGAGGAGTTGGGCGAGACGCCCAGTTTGGTGAAGCGTGCGTACGTTCCAGGTTCCAATACGCGTGATGTTCTTTGGAGAGAAAACCGAGTCCAGCATCAGGTCTCCCATCACAAAGCTCGGCTTCGATTTTCCCTTTTCAGCAGTATCCACATAGTTCGTCGTTTCTGTAGCATAATGTGTTTTTACGGGTACGGGTTGCTGGCCCGTCGCCCAACCCTCATCCTTTCACATCCGGGCTTGGGACCGGCAATGGCGGAGTTAATCATCTACACCGCGGGTAAAATTTTCTAATGAACGTGGGATGATGCTGCAGCAGGAGAAACGTAGCCCTATACTGCTTAACACAACAGCGCCTACGCGCGTTCCTGAGATTGATTCCAGATCCAGAAGCCGTGTCGCCGACTTCGTGCCATTAGCATGAGAAGACTGACAGCGACCAGAAGGGAGCGACCTGGAGGAGGCATCGGGATGGCGGTCGACGAGGGGGACAATGAAGCAGGCCAGGAAGTGGCACCAAGAAGAGTTTAAGTAGGGACCAGTAGGGAGTTGCGGGAGGGGGGGGGGGCAGCAAGGTGGATCAGCAAGGGGATCCATTACCAGTAAGGGAGACCGGATTTAGAAGACTTGACACCGACGTCGCGCAATGGGCGTTCGCTCGCCTTCGTCGTGCCGTGAACAGGGAAGGGCTACTTAATTAGGGTAGAGTGGTAAGGAGGATCCCGATGGGGGGGGGGGGGAGGAGGAATCTACCTCGAAGATGGGACCTGGATGCGGGATTAGGACGGTGAGCCAACGAGAAGAGAGCCGTAATGGAATTCGTACGGAGATTCCTGGTTCCCAAAATGCCGCCTCAAAACGTTTTTCTTCACGGAGAAAATGATAAAAAGCTAATCAGTGGCATGTAACTCAAATTTTGTTCAGAAGAAACATTGTGCGAGAAATGATTACTAGTGAAGTCACGAAGACGCAAGATAATGATGAGGGTCCCAGTGAAAACCACCTTGAAATAATCAACGAACAACCGGCAGCTGATGCAGTGGATGGCCAAACTAAACAGCAAACAGAAAACGCCGAAACTACACCAAGCATTGTAAATGAAGCTGTTGGTGTGGAAGCTCAGGTTGGTCTCAAATTTTTCTTTGTTTAGGCTACCTAATAGCTGTTCGATGAAAAACTACGTTTCACCACATTCGATCCCTATATATTAGGCTGTCGGATTATGAGTGTCGTTTTTGTTCAAGAAGAAATTTCGCTATAACTGAAGAATGACCATAACTTAAAATACAAGAGGAAACCTCCATTGTTATCAGTGACATGTCGCCAACGTCCTTACAACGAATAGCTATCTTGAAGAACTCCGTTGGCTGAACTTGAAGAATTTGGACACCCAAATTTCAACTTCGTCACGGTTCTTGAATTTTTTCTTCGCCAACGCGTGCTGCATCGAACGGAAAAGATGGAAGTCTGATGGCGCAAGGTCTGGGCTATAAGGCGGGTGAGGCAGAAATTCCCAGCCCAACTCCTCTATTTCTTGCAGCATGATATTTGCAGCGTGCGATCGAACTTTGTCATGGAGGACTCTCATAGTTGCCGTGTTTACTCAATGCTTGGTCCACGCGGCTCAACTGTTCTTTGCAAAGGTCTGCGTAAATATTTGGCCTGGATGCAGTCCCTCAAAATGCACCAGAACTCTACTGTTCGACCAAGCACAGAGAACGACTTTTTCTTGAATGTCAGGCTTCGCCGTTGTCTTCCGAACTTCAAAGGGGCTCAAGCATTGAGGTTTTCTTGTGGTATTGTCGTAACTGATCCACTTCTCATCCAGAGTCACGATGGAGTGATAGAAATCGCTGTTGTTCTTGGTTTCGCTGATGAGAATTTCAGCGATGGCGACTCGTGCTGCCCCGTTTGTGTCGCTGAGCTGATGCGGCACCCATTTTCCACATTGACTTAACTTTCCAACTGCATGCAAACGATCGGCAATGGTAGAGTGGTGAAAAGCGGACCTCTGTGCAAGCTCCGTGTAGTTCGCGTTAGATCCGACTCGACAGCTTTCTTTAATTCCTGGCTATCACAACTTCAGGACGCCCGTTGATGTTCTTCGTCTTCAAGGCTCGATCACCTTTTCGGGTACTTTGAAACCATCGCTGACATTGACGTGATGATGGAACTTTGTTATCGAATTCTTCAGACAAGATGCAACGGGATTCTGCATCAGCTCTTTCTTGCTTGAAATCCTACAGCAAGCAAACCTCCCCCCACTCGGTACTTTTGCTCGATCATCGTTAATCTAAAAAAATTCATTTACGGTTGTTAAACACGAAAAATTACACGATCCAAGAAACAACAAGAGCAGATAAATAGACAAATTGAAATCAGGCGACATTTGTAATCTGACAGCCTAATACATACAATCCGCTCATGCCGCACGGTCAAAAGTGGGCGAAAAAACGCAAAAATAGCGTCGCAAAGCGTCGCATGCTCATAACTCCTTCAGTTTTAGGTTTTTTTGAAAAACGATTGGCAACATTCGATTCGCCTCTTCGAGATTTACACAAGCATGTATACAACTTTGCCGGGACACCCATATTTTCGCAGTGGGTGGTCCAAAATTGACTGGAGCGGGCTTTTACGATTAGAGCAGCTTATTTCCCAGGACATGCGTGCTTTCGGAGTATCTCAACCATGGCATACTTTGCCAGTGCTCTGCCATGCCAGGAATGCCCCGAGAGTGCGCCGTGCACAATGCACACAGAACCGAACCTATAAATCGAGTGGGCGAACGCATGTCCACTGCGCTACTATCTTCTCTTACTGGGAAATTCGAAATCTTCAAGACTATTTCGAATCGTTTAGAGAACGTTCTCAGAAATTTCCAGTCAAGAGTTGCTCTAAGGCTGTCCAGCGAGCCTTTGGATGCGCCGTGAACAATGCAAGCAGAATCGAGCCTTTCAATCAAGGGGGACAGCTTATAGACTGAGCGTTTAGAGCACTTTATCAGAAATTCCGAGCCACCTTACTCAGGATTAGCTCCAGTCTTTCCCGACGAGAGTTTGAAGTGCGCCTGAACAATGCATATAAAATCTAACCTATCAATCGGGTGGGCGCGACAACATATAGAGCGAGCGATAGCTTGTAGAGTGAGCGTTTAGGGAGTTTTATCAGAAATCCCAGCCGCCCTAGTTAGGCGTTGCTCTATGGCTGTCCAGCAAGCCTTTGGAGTGCGCCGCGAACAATGCTTACAGAATCGAACCTATCAATCGAGTGGGACGACCGCTCGCAAATTGTACGCGTTGGCATGTTCGGAACTCAATAGCTCTGTCAAGTTGGAATCGTTTTGGCTGCAACTCGAGTGTCTTGTATTCTAAGAAGAAGCTTCCTGGTGAAGTTGCTCTGTACTTTCTCCATGGATTAGATGTCCTTTTTCTTATACGGAGCAAATACGGACGCACTTGATTCAACGAGGGGACGTATATAAGTCTTGTACACCTTAAGGAGAACAGATTTATTCTTAGTGACTAATGCCTTAAAGATGTTATATGTTCGTAGCATAGCCGTATTATATATAGCACGTATATTCCTTCCAAAGTCTAGGTTATTGCTATAAGAAAAACCCGAATCCTTGACAGAGTCCATTTCGCGTAAAACACATCCTTCAATGTTGTACCCATAAGAGGTTCCATTCCAGAAGAAAGATGTAAGACTACAGTCTTTTGAGAAGATAGCGGCAATTTCCACCTTTTCGCCCCATCAACCATCAAATCTATTGCATTTTGAAGCACACATACATCCTCTGAGCCTGCAATAGTTTTATAAATCTTTACATCATCAGCATACCTTTGTGATGACGTTCCACTCCTGCATGACATTAGGAATCTCTGCTGTGAAGATGTGGAAAGCAAAGGGGAAAGGACTCCCCCTGTGGAACTTTAAAATATGGGAGCTCCGGTAGAGCTGTATACACGTTTGTGTAGACCTCGAAGAGTCGAGTCAAAAGGTGCAAACCTTTTTTCAAAAAATCTAAAACTTAAGGAGTTAGGAGCATGCGACGCTTTGCGACGCTATTTTTGCGTTTTTTTTTTCGCCCACCTTTGACCGTGCGGCATGTGCGGTGTTGTAGTGCGCAACAAATCAGCACATTCATAAAAATTTATACCATTTGTAAGAAGTAAATGTAATGCTAAGGAATCTCTGCATGTGAATAAAAAGCTGCAATATCAAGCAAACACTTATTATTCTATGTGGACAAAGCCAGAACGGACATCTATGAAACCATCATGCACATATACAAATTTAGATTTAGAGCAGAACGATTGTTGAGTTTTTCATAGAGAGGGCAGTTGAACGGCAAAGTTGTTCCGCTTTTTAGGAAAGAGTACTGAAAACTGAAGGTGATATCAACGATGCTCCTGCAGGCGCCGCTGTGATTCCATAGACCACCGGGATGCTCAAGATAAAATTTACAACTTTCCATGACAATAACTACAATAATAAAACGTATTGTTCGTTAGTGTGCAGTCCGTCTCAAGAAGCGATAGAAAAAAAAAAACTAATAAAAAAACGATCGATAGAAAAAACGATTAAAAAGTATTTTTTGTTAGTGTGCAGTCTGTCTCTATGACAGACAAGCGGCCTTCGTGAATATGAGATTGTTGCATGTGTACCGGCAAGAAACCATGCCGAGTTACAACAAAAAATGAGCTTGCTTTACTCCTTTGTCTGAGCCGGAGCGACGAATTGACATTACTTCTTCTAGCGGAAGCGAGTGCTTGGTTGTCTTTTCGCACACCCTCCTTGCAGGATCTTACGCCGCTATACCAACAGTAATTTTTTGTACAAGTGTAACATTCACAGTGTCCTCCTCGTAACTACCTATCAATGCGCGGACGTGATATCGGAATGAGCCAGCCAGTGAAATCAGCATAGAATCGATAAAGCTGAAGGCCAAACTAACAAGGGAGGGATGCTTGGTGACCATGGGAATTTGAGATAAGACGTACATCATTAGATGCGGCTTCGAACGCTGATTCAAAATATGTTTTCCGTTTCTGCTGTGCACATCTGTGAACGGAGTTTGAGACCATTTTCCTAGCAGGCTCCTTTGCCCTCTAGGTTCACACAGAGCGGGCCAATCACAAGAGAGCGAGCTCACGTAGGATTGAAACTGCACCGCCGGCTGAGCACTGGTGGCGCATGGGGAGGAACCCTTTCCTGAGACAGGGTGGTTTATGGTCCGACTCTTCTGTGGCGCAGGACCTTTGGGCTAAAGAAGATCTGCCACAATCAACCAAAGCTCTATGTCAAATCGCAACGGGAAAGGTCACCAGGACTTGTCTTCATACTAACAACATCGTACTGGCATGAAGATACAATTTGTCATAAATAGTTATTAATAACACGGCGAGGAGACAAACAATGCGTTACAATAGCAACTGTGAAATGACATTACGAAATGTTGGAAATATAACAGATGTTGGCAATGACCGCAGCGGATAAAAAATACATCAATAAGCCACTAGAAGAGCAGTGCTCTACGACGTCAGTAGGGAAACAAAATTGAATTGGTGTATCGAACGTCCCAGGGTGACTGTACAGGTCCTGCAGCGTACCATGAGAAAAGTTCTGAATTTTGGGGCACAAAACTGATTGTAAATCAGCGATACAAATCGAAGAATTGAGTCGCTGGAGTGAAGCGAAAACTTTATGCCGTGTATCAATACATGAGAGGTGAAACCTTAGTTCATACTTTTGAATAGCAAGAAGAAATATAGGTCTAATGGTTGTATTTGTGATGTCGTTCCTGCCGGATTGTTCATCACTTTCACTATAGTAGGATAGTAGAACGTTTCACACTTTTGTTTAACCTTAAGCCTCCGCACACTTTCGGGGCAACTCGGCACGCGACATGTAGCTAAACTGCCACGTAGGCGGCGAAGCAACACGCATCAGGTCGCAAAGCTTTCATAGGCCATAACAATGCTCGAGTCCTACTCGGTTCGAGATACTTGCAGCTCATTACTTCCGGGAGGCAAGCATTCTGCCTCTATGCATCGCATTGCCGGTTCAGACCTACACTTGAAGTATTTCCTGGTCAGTTAAACTCTTCATATAGAATGATCTGGAAAAATGAATCATATCTTTGGGATATGCATCTAGTGCTCTACTGATGATGCAGAAAACACCCGGTAAACATTACAAAATTTCCTCGGTACCCTATACTCTGGACTTCAATGAATATGAACATTTGTTACTAGTCGGATGACGGTTCCGCAGATTTTTGACTTCGGGCGCTCTGGCGTCTTCCTATAGCACTCCAGCCAATGAGCGCCACTTGGACTAGTCTGCACTCATGCGTAAGTTTTCTCCAACAATCAGAGTCCGACCAAACGCTATTGCCGGTTCCGGGTACTTGAAAACCGAAATTCGCGAATGTTCAGTACCATTACAGTACCATTAATCTAACGAGTATAACGCCATAAGCAGCAACGTCCATCGGGCTGGTTTCTGAAGATCTCGAGTAATAGCAACTAAAAAGAGGAAAGGGTAAATCCTTAGTGTACTTCAAAAAAAATTGGGAACTCCACAGTGGTGCCTGCAGCAGCTCACATTCTACTCTTGGAAAGGCTAATGACCGGCCTACAAGTCCTTCAGGAACGCCGCATTGCTGAGGGAGTGTACAATTTTGCGATCGAAGGCCTTCTATACCCACGCACTCCATGTAAGTGTATTGGCGGAGCCAATACATCTCTTCCTCATTTGTTGTAGTCATTGCAGATTTTGCTCAAGTCATTTGCTCCTGTGTTTTTCTTATGCTCAATTAACTGATATAGTTTTGGAAACGACTGCAGCCGAATTACGTGCGGAAACAAAGGAATCATGTGTGAACCTTTCTTTTGTGAACGCAATGTATGAAAGCGTATTTGACCAGAGCGGCCAGTCAAGAAGAAATCTGGGTTTTTTCACTACCAGAGCATTTCGTTACCTGTTCATCGCTTCTGGAAGAGGGAGGTAAGGCTTGCTTGCCATGGGCAGAACAAAATGAGCCATGGATCATTCCAAGGCGAATACCAAAGCAGACATCTCTGACGGCTGCGGTACATGCGTCATTGACGCTGCAGCTGAAGCTACAAACTACATCAAACTTTATACCACCAATTTTCTAGTGAAATCTTCTTTGTTCCGGTAAAAATGCTTGTTTCCAGGTTGTTCGAGAAACGTTTGTAAAAGCAAAGTACAGAGCAAAGCGGAGCTTGTGCGCTGCAGCTGCCGTAGCGGTGGACGAGTGCCGGAGGCGCATCGCAATCGTCGTTGACGATGGCACAAGCCAGCCTCGACTACCTTGCTACCGAAGGAAAGTGTGACATCTCGGATTTTTTTAAATATTCGATTTCGTACGTTGATTCATTTATGATTTATCATGGGGTGCGCTCCGTTCCATCTGGGGTTGAAATCTCGAAGTTCCTAACTACCCCCACCCACCTACCTCAACTCACTTTGCGACGAGGGTCACAAATACGAGTAGAAAAAGCGGATTATAATCAAAAAAGAACAGACACGGGACATAATCTGTGAATAAGTGCCGAATTGAATGCAGGTTTACTGCAGAATAACAGCTAGTTTACGCTGTAGCGGGAAATTTGTGCTTACACAAAAATATGGTTTTCATGGTCTATTTATTTGACTACGACCGCGTGTAGAATAGATGGTCAAAAAATGGGGTCGATGATAGCATTTGTTTTCATGATCTAGTAAGCGTTTCCGCGCGCTGACGGGCACTAGTGAAGTTCATTTCTATATGTTCGTCCTATATCAAGGTTTCGCATTTTGCGTTTTGCGCACAGATCGTATACTTCGTGGTTGACGTGGTCAATTTCAGATTATGGGCAGAAGTTTACCAAGATGCCTTCTGCCACTTTTCTCTGTAGCAGTTCTGTTTCGAAGATGTTTCTACCAAGAAGTGCCTGAATTTGTTAACACATATGTACCCATCGTTCCTGAAGTACCAGACAAATTCCGTATGAAGAGTTTATTATTATCTTTAATTAATTAAGAATATTATGAACTACCCAGAAAACATACCTTCCTTTAATCGTTCATAGGACCAGATAGAATG
Source organism: Heligmosomoides polygyrus bakeri (assembly GCA_947359475.1). NCBI lineage: Eukaryota > Metazoa > Nematoda > Chromadorea > Rhabditida > Heligmosomidae > Heligmosomoides > Heligmosomoides polygyrus. Next base: position 94,212,639 of record OX375866.1, read on the forward strand.
CAGAGAGCGACATTACATGCCGTTCTGGAATTGTAGTGGCCGATCCTACACGATTTCACAATATAACGAAACATAATAAATAGGCAACAACTTATTGAAATAAATAAACTGCGCCAACCCGGTTGAGTTCAATCCCGATGAGGGGCCACCCCATAATCGCTTGCAAATGACAGTTTAGCCATAAACATATGTAACACATACATCATTCGAACTTACCTGATCCCCCTCCCCTGGAAATCATCGATCCTAACCTGAAATTTAAAAAAATCGCTACGAAATAGACGGTGAAAAGCGAACAACGCGAACAACAGGCAACAAAATAAAAAGGACAAAATAAAACGGTGATGCGTACTGCCCGCAGACGTCACTCTATGTGTTTCCACACGTTGTCTGAGTCGACACGCTCGCATTTGGTGCGCGGCATTTTGTGAACGTGGATTATGTGCGGAGCCGCTGAACCATCTTCATGTTTTTGCAACTAATTTTTTTCAATATTCCAGCGATAGGACCAGCCATTTCTTGGGGAGGGCATCAGGTAAGTTCGTTTATATGTTATGCTGCGTGTGTTTTTCCTCAATTAAGTGTGCTTTGCAAGCGATTATGGAGTGGCCCCCCCCCATATTGGGAATGAACCCCCGGTTGCTCAGTTAGATATCGTTTCCGGGCTGCTAGACAAGAGGTGGAACCTAAAAAGTACCAAAAGATTAAAGCATATAAAGTAGATATACTACAGACATATAAAGATATGGATATGGATCTATATACATATAAGGTAACACCAGTAAATTAAAAATAACTCATCCTGTCTGAGTAATATGCGGTTTTTCTTAAATTAAAACAAGTTACACCTCATAAATTGAATTGTGTTATCAAGCTTCTCCAGATAAAAAGCGGTTTTCAGGAATATGTTTCCTTAACCAAACTTGTGTTGATGAAACATTTGATACCACTGATCATTTAACGCAAGGCTTCGACAAGTATATGGATGCGACGGAATTATATTTGATGAACGGTGAAATCCTGAACTTAACGAGATATTTCTATCCAACAGTAGATAAACTGATGGCATTCAACATGGTACTGCATACGTGCCTCTCCCTTGCCAATGATCCAGATAGAATATTTTTGTCAATAACTGTTGCAGCCGTCGAAGGAAAATGCAGAGGTGTGTTTTCATAAGTAGTAAGAAATAGTTCCATTTAGATTTTTATTTACATAAAGAGTTGTGTTGTATACACAGGTACCCAGAATCGGGCATTTAAGATATTAGCCAGAACAATTGATAGACTGATAGAACTAACGTTTTTCTACACTCAACCATGTTTTTTAACAACTACATTAATAGGAAATGTTTCTCCAAATAGAAGATGTTTTAGTCTATGGCAAAATTCCTTCAGAGGCCTGCAAAAAAACATGCAGAGAAAATCTAGGAGCACGTATAGGATGCAATATCATAAAGAGTAGGAGGAAAAGAGTTGAAGCAAAGATCGCCAGACTTGAAAAGATTGATATACACCTTAAAAGAGAGCTACCATTATGTTGAGAATATGGTACCATTGAAAAAAAGAGAGACGACTAGAGAAATCTCCTCGTAATGAAAACTCTCTAAGCTTTTCTAGCTCCTTGTAAATTTTAAGCAGTTGTTGAAAGCTTGAAAATCAAGAAAAGATGCAAGCAATAACATGTATAAAAATATTTCATAGTATGCAGCCAAGACTGAGCGATTTCTTTTTCGGGTTTCAAAATTCGACGGAAATCCGTGATGCAGTTGTTACATTGGGCTAATTTTTGTTCGCTATGTTTGGTACTTCTTATCAAAGCATGTTGATGTTTGTTTATGGAAGTACGGTTTCCTCCGCGAACTCTTCTGCAGTTTAAGGTCACGTCGCTTTGGGCCGTTATTCTGCTGGAATGGAAAACTGGCATTATATGCACACAATGTGCAAGTGAGATACAAAAATTACAATGAATTTCGATGAAAAGCTTTCATACTTTATTTGCTAAAAAAAAGATTGAGAAATTACGCTACGTTATTGGTGGATTTAGAAAAAACGACAAAACTCGGCGATATGCAGCTGCATATTGCTGTAAATAATCAACCGATGCTACTGTTTCACACTTATCATGAGCGTTTGTCTCACTTTAAACCAGGACCCGCTTGGCTGAAATGTGATTGCTGTTTATTTCTGTCAGCTGCTTGGTTGCGGTGGAGACCGGCTGTCTTCAAGTCGGTGCTCTCTTTGCAACGGATTTTTCGATAGCTCGTAGCACATGACTGATCTTGAGTTGAACGGGAGCAGTTGATGCCATGTGTCATCGCTACGGATATCATTTTCGTATCTATAAAACTTAGCCGACGGTGGCGATGTCCGTTCCTCCCACTGGAAACTGTTCGCTCTGTGACCTAAGCCGATCACGTACACTCGAGTGCAGGCGACAGGCCCTAGTGACAGGCCGGCCTAGGAAGACCCATGTCACATCACATGGTGTATTAATAATTTTTAATATTTATATGTCAGCTCACCTATTTCGGTTGTATGTCAGCTCACCTACTTCGAGATAGTGCTACGGCGTCCACAGGAGCCGACACGCACTCGCAATGCCCGGCTAGTGCGGAAAATATGCGGAGGTCCCTGATGCGAGGACGGCATCGGGGGGCAACTGAGCTAGTCCGAAAGTCCCGTAACGTAAGCAGGACCCGCGTGGCAACTCTGAATGTGGGTACGTTGGCGGGCCGCTCGTGCGAGTTGGTAGAAGCACTGGAGCGTAGAAGAGTTGATTTCTGTACAGTGCAGGAGACGAGGTGGTCCTGGCCAAGGGACATAGGACGAGGCTTCAAGGCCGTCCTATGTGGAAGTCCCAGGACCACCAGTGATGTCGAAATAATCGTCTCCGAACGATTTCGTTACTCGATTGTAAGCGTCGAGCGCTTTGACGATCGACGTCGAAGATCGTTGTCGCCGCTAAGGAGCGACTCTATCACTTCTTTTCTGCGTATGCTGGCTGCTCCGATCAAGCCAAGGATGGGTTTTGGAACCTGCTTGATGAGAAGGCAGCAGAGGTACCGTTGAGTAGTCGTTGGTGACCTTAAGGGGCACGTAGGCGCGACGAAAGACGGGTACAGCTGTTATGGTGGATTCGGCTATGGGTCGCGTAGCGCAGATGGTGAGCGTATCCTTGATTATGCGGAATCGCATAACCTCACCATAAAGAACACCGTCTTCCGAAAGCGCGACTCCCACCTCATCTCATACTATAATGAGAGCTCCAAGTCTCAGATAGACTTTGTGCTTGTGAAGGATCGCGACCGAGGCATTGTCACAGACGCGAAGGTCGTGCCGTATGAGACGGTCACCCCACAGCATCGATCGCTGATCTGTACTTTGAAGATCGCCTCTCCGAGGCTGAAGCAGGTCGAGCGATGCGGTGCACCAAGAATCAAGTTGTGGCGAATTAGGGAGAATGAAGCAGCTGTGATTTCTCACGTGCGGTTACTGACAGTCACAACTGTTGACGAAACTTGGAAGAAGGCGACCGACGCGATACGTCAAGCTGCACAATCGGAACTCGGCACTACGAAGCCTGGGCGAAAGTCGACAAGCAGGCATTGCTGTGGACAGATGACGTGAAAGTCAAAGTTCGAGAGAAGAAGACGCTCTATCACGTGCTTCTCGGCGAAAAGCCAGCCGATAAATGGCGGAAGTACCAAGAAGAGTAGAAAGCTGCAAACAAGGCCGTGGCTGTTGCAAAAGCCACTCATTATGGAGATGTCAACGAGAAGTTCGAGTCGCGCGATGGTGAGCGGTATCTGTACCGACTTGCCAAGAATCGCCATCGGCAGACCGAGGACATTGAGTAGTTTTCGGCATGAATGATGAGGACGGAAGGACCGCAAGAAGGCGTTGAAGAGGTAGCGCGATCAATTTGAGGAAATCTCTACTGTAGAACTTCCTCGTTCAGCCATCCCCTCAACGGCTCCAATCCACGGCGCCGTCCAGAAGATCACCGTGGAGGAGACTGAAGCGGCTGTGAAGAAGATTAGGCCAGGCAAAGCGACTGGGCCCGACGAGGTGGAACAGCAGAACTGTGGAAGTCGAAGTTTTGGTACCCTGTTGAGTGGTTGGCGAAGTTCCTTAATCAGGTTGTGGCGGAGAAAAAAGTGCCTGAGTGTTGGCGCCAAAGTACGACGATTCCGATTTGGAAGGAGAAGGGCAGAAAAGCAGTGATCGTCGCCAGCCCAGACGTTGCCGAGAAGTACTTCCACACCTTAGGCTTTTTTAATGTTCAAAAAACCGTGAAAGGACTACACAGGATGTGAGCTGCATGGTAGCGCTAGCCTCAAAATTGTTCACGAAAAGCGTCATTGAGGGCTGCTATACTACAAACCTGAAAACAGCATTTTATTATTAAACTATCACAATTATATAGCTTCATTCATTTATCGTTATACCACAGTTTTGGAGTAAATTTGTTCGACATGTGTCGCTGTGTCTCTATGCAAATCTCTCACTAGGACGATCTGGAATATACCGAAAAGCTCCACAGGCTGAGAGAAGTAGGAATACAGGGTGTCTCAGAAAATTGCATACCCTCTTTGAAAGGTGATAAATTCGCTAACTGTAAATGTACTGAGAAGTTAAGGGATCATACGAAAGCCTAAGAAAATGGAAATTTGCCGACATATGAGCAGTACGGAATGCGCCATGCACTCGTCTGAAATTTTAAAATTAAAAAAAGCGTTTCGCTTTAATACTTGTTATGGTTTCCCCACAAAGTGCCCCTATCGATTGGTTTATGTTCTTAAAGGTTAAAAATGTAAAACTAAAAAGTGTAGAGGTTCTGTTTGACGGTTCTAACATTGCTGCCAGTGAAGCTTTTTAAGAGGTTTGAGACTCATATAGAAGCACAAGATAGCGAAATTTTTAAGACGTGTCAAGCTAAGGTTGCGCCATGCCTCCGTTTGAAACATTGCATTTCAGACTCGCTTGATTTTGCATCGGCTGAATGCTTGTTACAGCCTTGTTACTACTTGGCTAGATCAGCTTTTGCTGTGCTTCTTTCAACGAATTTTTCAATTGTGTGAAAGACACGGCATGACATAAGAGTTTATTGATTGCACTATTTAAATGTGAGCAGGAGCCCCATTTTCCAAGACGGATTCTGTGAGCTGATGAAGCAACATTCAAGCTGAATGGAGAGTTCAGCCGGCATAGTTGCAGCTACTGCGGAAAACGGACGGAAACGTTAAAAGAAGCACAGCACGTGTTAATGTAATTAATAACGAGACTGTAAAAAGCATTAAGCTCATGCACAATCAATCGAGTCAGAAATGCAAGATTTCAGGCGGGGGCATGGCGCAGACTTGACCTTTTGCACGACACAGATTGTTCACTATCTGCGTTTTCATATGAGTCCCAAGCACCTTCAACGATTTAGTAGAATCAATGTTATAACCTCTCCATTAGTACCTGCACATTTTAGGTTTTCGCAAGCACAAGTGTGTTTTTAGGTTTTAAACTTTAAAAAAGCACAAATCAACCGAAACGGCTACTTTGTGAAGAAATTATAACAAGTATTCAAACGAAACACAATCAGTCGAGTGTAAAAAGGCAAACTTTTAGACGAGCGCATGGCGCACTCCACACTGCTCAAATGTCGGCAAATTTCTGTTTTGTTAAGCTTTTATATGATTCCTTAACTCCTTTTTCCTTTACTGTGAGCAAGCCAACCACATTTCAAACAGTGTATACATTTTTTTGAGACACCCTGTATTGTGGAGTGACGAATGCCACACTATTATTTCGAAACGTAGAATTCTTCGGCTTAGCCAGCGCCAATATCGCTTCGTTCATCTTGACAAACACTTCTGAACAGAATATAAGGTTTGAGGAAAGAGAGAAGCACTTTCTTCGGTTTCTTATTTTTTGTTTTCTGGCTTGCGCTCATTCCTTAGCCTCTGAGGTTGGCCAATGCGCTTCGTGCCAGGTGATGAGTGATGCGCAGAGAAGGAACACCTTGAAGAGAACCTTTTGAAAGTGTAATATTTCGAATTACTGAAAAAGGGAGAAAGATTTCCTCTCATGGAAGCTAGACATTAAGAGCCATAAAATTGAAATATCGAATGACAAGAAACACATCTTCGAGTTCTTTTAGCTAGCCGTAGGAAATGTGGTCATCTCTATTTCCATTTGCCGATTGCTCGCATATCATTGTTCACTTATTCGGATCGATCGATGTAATGATTATTGTTTAATGTTGGTTTAATTACCCAAGTGTGAGGTTCTAGTGGTTGAATAAATCGATTTGGGCTGGTGTTAGTCAGTGTACTGCGTTGCAAGAGGGAGAGAGTACGGCTTCAGGAACTGTCTCTTTACGCAATCGTCTGTAGTGTCTGCGCTAGTCCTCCAACCGCCGTAGGGAGGACTGGAATGCCAGCGCCGCCTTTCTTCGAGAATGTGATTGTTGTAACCTCCTGCCCTCAAACCAGATTGTGAAGATACACTGCGGCAAAACTGGGGAGAGGTGCTCTGTTCATTACAGTATTGCACGTCATATTTCTCTCGCGGCAAGCCTCATTTTGCCTCGTGCCCCTACCGTCAAAAAATGCGAAAGCCTTCACTCTAGTGTATGCAATGGCTGACCACTTGGCAAGAATCATGGTGTGAAAGCAGGTTAGGTAAGATAGTAGGAGGTTGATGACAGGAAACGTTTGTGGTCTGGACTTCGGCTGCCAGAACAATAAAGAACAAAAAGGTTTCCTTCAACAAGGAAGAAGAATGGCATTGAATTTTGTAAAGGATCGGAACCATCGCTATCTTAAAAGTTTTTACATGATTTTAAACGAAGCGGTCAATAGCGGGTCTTTGATTAGATGCCACGAAGTGTTAATCAAATGAATTGAATCCTATTAGGTTGGAAAGAAGTCTCTTCACACTTCGAAATTTTTTACCCTTCTCCTTGTAAACGCATTAGCCAATGTTGATTGCTGATTTCGTAATCCTATCACACTTGTCTACCGTTCGCACGCGGACACAGGTCAAGACTCTTCTTGTACTTCGTTATCTATCCAATCTCCCGGACTCAATGCCAGATCTACCTCATGGCCATTTTCTACACGGCATTCTTCATGAATTCTTTAAAGGATCTGCAGCATGTCAGGCAGCCGACCAAATTAACCATATATATGGCTTGAGATCTACGCTCATCGCGCCTGTTATGAGTGGTTCGGAAAGTTTTTAAAGGGAGATTATTCACTCGAGGACAAAGCAAGCTCAGGAAGGCCAACTGAATTGGAGGACACTGAACTGCTCCATCTTCTTCGTACCGATAGTAGGCAGACGACACGTCAACTGGCAGAGAAGCTCAAAGTGTCTCATGGGATAGTGGGGGTCCATCTGAAGGGTCTTGGCTTTGCATGGAAATTTGGAGCTTGGATTCCACATGTCCTGTCAGACACTCAGTGCAAAACCACATGTTGCAGGACTCACAGGAGAAACAATAAAAGAGCTGGGCTGGGAGGCAATGCCTCATCCACCGTCTAGCCCTGAGCCCGCCACTACAGACTACCATCTCTTCCGTGCTCTCAAACAAGAAATTGGAGAGAAATATTTTGAAACGGATGAAGACCTCAAAAATTGGATTCAGCAATCGTACGACTCCAGAACTGCAGTCCTTTAAGCGAGAGGAATTAGAAAGGTACCCAGTCTCTGGAGAAGTACAGTGGAACAAAATGGAGTTTATCTCAATTGATTTGACTTTGTAGTTGTGAAGTAATAAACCTTTCAAAAAAAATGAAAAGACTTTTCCAACCTAATACAACAGTGCGGTGAACCGCTCGGCAAAGTCTGTTACGTTTTGCAACTACTTTGAATTTATGGCGCTTGTTCAATTTTTAAAATTTTCTTTTTGAAACCTTTTCCGTTCCCATTTTTTCTGATTTTCGTCAGAGGACACCCTGATTTAAAGCATAACCAAGTCATTAGAAGTTGTATATGGAGTCTGGTTAGAGTTAGAAAAAAGCTAAGCGTTAAAATAAAATCAGAAAAATTGGTGGGTTCGTTTCTTCCATTTGGACTCCAGGGGGCAGGGTGGGGTAGAGTGCAATTCTAACCTATGCACCACGTTCAGGCCTCTGAAGACGACGTGAAGTCGAAACGCGTCAGGCCCTGCGAAATAAGGATCCACCTAAAAAACCTCGTGTGGCACAGTATACGCTAACTGATAAAATCGAACAGTTTTTATTGCTTGCGAATCTACGGATCTCTCCCACAAAAATTTCGACAGGAAATTGTGTTAGAGGGGCAATGTGTACTGTTCCAACTATCGCATTTGTAGACACACAATAAACATGACGCTGAATATACCTTCACATCCAGAAGCCTATGTACGACATATCGCTTCATTTTATTCCCTTGTAGCAATGGTCCAGCTTCAGCTTTACATGGTGCCTCGGTGATGTGGTTCCTGGTTTTCAGTCGAGAACTCGTGGTCATTACATAGCAAGTGAGGTGACACCGCTAGTACATCATGGACCAGCAGAGCATGAATAACATGGATCTGCCTGCTACGTTGGTGATCAGAGACCGTTTGCTGCAGGGAGGCTATCGTTGCTTTACATGCCTATTTCCATCCGCCAAACTCGTGACAATGGGAATGGGCTAAGCTAATCAGGGAAGTGACCAGGTCAAAGTGAATTTGAGGTGCAATGTGCATCGTGGGATGCAGCTTCGCTAATCTAAATCTACTAGAAGCCTGCGACAGATGTCGTAAGCATGGAGATACGAACCATTCTAAGATATACTTCTCTAAAGCTGTTATCCCTTCCTTTAAAGATACAACTACGTAATATCTAAGAGATGAAAGAAACCTCGTCCAAGGAATTGCCCATTTAGATGTTTTAAATTTTTTGATTTTTTTTTTTTGATTTTAGATTCGGTTTACTTGGCCCATTTAGATTTTTAGGTCAACCCGAAACCTACATTCGACCTTCATTGTTTAGGCCCACAAATCGATGTCATAAACAATAAGAAACTGGTCGGCGTAGAGTTCGGTGCTACTCTTTTGAAGAATTTCGGAGACAAGGTTCAGCCTATACGAGTACGAGGAAACAGGCAGATCTGGGAATATGTTTACACAAACTTCACAAATTTTTATTCAAAATATGTCGATTTTCAGCCTCTGAACGGTGAGTGTCTTTCACTGCTTCAAAAATGAGTCGGTGAGGAAAAAATCCAGAAAGTGCGGTTGATTTTGTAGAAAAATTAAGTTAAGAATGGATAACCACAAGGCAGGCGCGTCTGGCGCAGCTGAAGGAGGTCTTGGAACCGATTCATGGTTCGGCGGTTGTCATGGCTGGTGATGCCCGTTTCTCCAGGTGAATACTTGCTTTTGCAAGCCGAGCTGAACACGGACAATCGAATGCGGGCGACATGCCCTGATGGCACGCTGGCCTACGACTATTCCGTGTCACTTCTTATGGTTGGTGACAAGTCGAAGCTCTCGTATTAATGCTACGACGTCCGCGAGAGCCGAAACGCACTCGCAAAGCCGGCGAGTGTGAGGAGTGAAGGTCCCTGGTGTGAGCACGGCATCGAGGATAACTGAGCTAGTCCGAAATTCTCGCAACGCAGGCAAGACCCACGTAGAAACGTTGACTGTGGATACCTTGAAGGATCCCTCGTGTCAGTTGGTACACTGGATCGAAGATAGGTTTCTGACCGGTGCCCGAGGCGACATGATTCTGCAACAAGTCGACGGCCGCTGCCCGCGGCATCAAGGTCGTTCTGTGCGGCTGTCCCAGGATCACCAGTGGTGTCGGTATGACCGTCTTCGAACGTTTCTGTGACGCGGTTGATGACTGCTCGATGAAGTATGTTGTCGCCGTAGAGGAGCGACAATGTCATTTCTCTTCTGATTATGCTCCACAGACAGGTCGCTACGAGCAAACCAAGAACGAGTTCTGGTACCTGGTCGATAAGAAGACAGCGGAATCGCTGTGAGAAAATGGTGTGGCACGGTGGGTATGGTTATTGTGGCCCGTGACCGTAATGCTCAGGTCGGAGGAATGAAAGACGGTTACAGCTGTTATGTGATTTTGGCAATGGATCACACAACGCCGATGGTGAGCGCACGATTGAGTATGGTGATTCATACAATCTCACCATCGTGACTTTCATAAAATTTCGAAAGCGTGACTCCCATCTCATGTCATTTTATAGCGGGAACGCTAAAACGCAGATGAACTATGTCCTTGTTAGGAGTTGCATCCAAAGCACTGTCACAGAGCCAGGCAGTATCGTCAAACGATCTGCTCGCTGAAGATCGCCTCTCCAAGGTGTAAACGTGTCGAGCGATGCGGATCGGCTAGAATCAAACGGTGGCAACTGAAGAAGAAGGAAGCGACTGTTATTTCCCATACTCAGTTATCAAGGTAACAATTGTCGACGAAACCTGGGGCCTGACCCCGATAGCCAACAAGTTGCGCGAAGCTCGTCTTCGATGGTCACTTCTTTCGCGATCTCGACGACACCGTCTGTAAGAACGTTTCCCGCAGCAGCGTTGGCTCGATACGTTGCATATGGACTTAAAGGTAGATGGAGTCCATGCAAGTCAAGCGTTTGATCGGCAGAAATAGCGTGAGCACACCAAAAGGGACTACACTGCTCCAAACAAGACAGTCGTTATTGAAAGATCAGTTGTTTTCACCTTTTAAGGAGAGACTACTGATGAAAGAGAACGGCCCGAAACGAGCTAAGCATAAGACATTCAACAAATTTCCCCGAAATTGCTTGCACTTTGTTAACATAGGGTGTCAAATGCCGACAGGTGATGGCATATTAACGCGAATTAGATTGAATAAATTCTTGAAACGAAGTTGCGGTGCCCTCGGTATAGATAAGAACCAAATGGTCAACTGTTTAAAACTTTAATGTTGTTTATCGCTTCAACTACTACACTTAATCATCTAATTTTCAGAATGTCCGGTCCCTTATCCACTTACAACATTAGACGACATTTCCAAGGACAATTGCACTCAATACTTTGGAACGCTAACAGTACCAAGAGGAGTCACAACGCTACTGATGCCTCCTGAAATAGAGTATAAATATGCATGGGAAGGTTGCGTCAGTATAAGGAATACCGATTTGAGAGATGTAGAATTTATGGCGATGTTCAAGAGTTTCACGACGATGAAGGGGTGTCAAAATGGTGGGCTAATTTCATTTCTAGCAAATCTTGCAATTATATAGAGTTCTATTATATAGAGAAAGCATGAAACAATAAGCCCCAACGATAACTCTGAGATGCACATGAGTATCCCGCAAAGGCTTTCTTTAATGCTGACATATCCATCTTATCTCGAAGTAGCTCCTTCACTCGGAATCTCGCCATAGCTATGCTGAAGCTTCGCACTTCTGTTATGCGTGTAGAACTGTATGCCTATTGTCTTAACGTTTCCTTAAAGTAATTTGATGCATTTCTACTAAATTCCCTCATAATATTTTATTGTGGTCCAATATTTTGGACTGGAGCTCTAATACCTAGGGATCACTGCTTTTTTACCCTAGCGCATTCATAGTGGTATCCTACGGTCCATTCGCAGTTTGAATACTGTTGTTAATAATGTCGCACGTAATGCATTTAACAGATACTTTTTTTACAAGCGCATTTTTTTGGCGCATTTCAGGTAAATCCCTCATTATATGATATGTACGCGCTCTTAAAATTTTCTTCGAAATTATTTGAGATCACTTTATTAATTCCCCTTGCAATGAATCTTCATATCTGAATATTCAATGCTTCATAAGTAGCCCATTCAAACTTACGGTTCCTTCACATTTGACAGCAACTGGTTCTTGTGTAGAAACGACTTCAGGTTGCCTTAGTTACACAATTAGTACCAAATAAATAGCATGATAATTATAATTAGAAGATTTCGACTGACGACCATTTCTTGCCCTCTAAGTTCATTGCATAGAGCTGTGGAGGGTATTTTGTATAGTTTGTGCAACCACAATACAGACAAGATACAGATAAAAACATTGGCACATTTGAAGTCGATCGTACTGAACGCCTTTGGCTTGTGAAGTAAACCAAGCCAAACTTAAGAATACTGAGCGAAACACGCGAAACAATACGTAGCGTTTTTGCAGAAATACGAGGGAACAAACAGCTATGCATTGGGAAAGACGCCAAAGTTGTGGAAACACTTGTCGACGATATAGACATTTCGGACAATAGGTATCCTTGTTATGGTAAGGAGGTCTTTTTTGCCAGTTACGTTCAATTCTACGTTGCAGCGAATGCGTGTTATAGATGAAGAGTGTGCCGGTGGCCATGTTAGTAACGACTACCTTCTGATGATGGGAAAATGTTCTACAGTCTATGGGGATTTAATAATATCAGGTTGGAAAGGTAAGCGAAATCTACCTAAAAAGAAAGGCATATAGCTTTTGATTTGAGTACGAAAGTTGTTTATGTGCGAGCAACTTATCTAATTTTGTATTTCGAAGTGTTATGTCATATAAAGTATGACAGGATATGGATGAGAGAAATATTCGACACCACGTAGAGAACATGTTACTTTATGTTTAATTAATTAAACATCTTTTAGAACTCATTTGAGACACCATTAACGGTTTTGAACAAAAAAGTCAAACGTTTCCATAAGATCATAAATAGGTTGTTAAATTAAGATGATTGTGATTGCACGAAATTTGTCCACATTCTGCTTAGGAACGTCCAGAGATTGCCACTGCGTTATTGAACATAAACTTCCGACAGCAGGTTTACAGTTCTGACAGTGGATATCTGTAGCACAGGTCGACTGGAAAACTAAGCACTCTACTACATAATAATCAAGCTAGGTTATCCGCAAGATGAAGGTGTTCAATGACGAATTTGCTATAGGAAGATGGAAAACAAGAAAAGAAGGGAAAAGAAAACAAGGGGAGGATTCTATCATAATAGAGAAGAAGCGCCTTACTTCATCTGTTCCAAAACGGTGTTGAAATCGAAAGTAATTCAGAATACAAGGAAAGCACAAAAAGGTGGCGTACGGGCGGCATTGCACTATACAATTTCCGAACGGGAGAGCCTACCCAGGGTGTTTCCCTCCACTATTCTAGTCGTGGCCGCCATTCGCCCCTTCCCATCCAAGGATGATAGATCCAGGGGCCGGATTCGTAAACAACTTACAGAAATTTAACCAAGAAAATACAGCCGAAATTCTTGAAAATGTGACTTATCAACAAGCGATATGGTGAAATGCTTCGCAATATCGCCCAGGCCAACCAAGCCCTCATCCCTCCGGGTCGGTGAATTGGTACCAGACTTGTCTGGGAGGGAAAGAGCGCTGATTGTTCATCGGCCGGCCACCGCAAGTCATTGTATGTTCAAATACGCATTCAAATCGCCTCCACGACATCCCGTAGAAGTAGAATGTGTGGCTCATCCCAAATGGGATTGAGTAACGCCGTCCTTTATCCTTTAAGCCGCGCTATCAGGGAGTTCGGCTGCATTTTCTCAGTTAAATTTCTGTAAGTCGTTGATGAATATGTTTCCAGAACAAATTCACCATATGGCACATCTGATGTATTAGGTTGTCCCATAAGTCTTCGCCGTTTTTTTCAACGATTCACTGCAGATTTCGCCGGCGGTCTCTTGCACAGCGCTGCACAGCTTTCGAAAGAAAATGATTTGCTCTATCAGAACCTGTATCGCTTTTCTTTTTTCATCATGAATTTTGTCAATTTTTAGGTCGTGGAAGTGAAAAGTGAAAAAGTGAAAAAGTAGCCATTTGCGCATTTGTTCTCTCCGTTTAGGTTTGTAATTTTTGCGCAGTTTTTTATAACATTTGGAAGATAATGTTCTGTACTACAAGAATATGTGTTAGTGCTATTTGCTCATTTGTCCTTTATTGATTTTTAGGTCATCAAATTGGGACGTCCGAAGGAGGATGGTTATTTTTGCCGACAGCTCCTGCTCTGTGGTTGGATTTTTGGGTTGGTGTTATATGTCATTCGAAAGAAAATGTCTTGCTCTATAAGAATATGTGTCGCGTTTATTGATCTCTGTTGAATATCAACAAAGTGCCAAAAAGAGAAAAATCGTCTTCACCAACAACTCCTTCTCCTTCTTCAGTTGTTGATATTCGACAGAAATCTGCGTGAGCCAATAAACGTGACACAAATTCTTACTAAAAAAGACATCCTCTTCTAAACGACATATAACACCATGCAAAAAGTTCAACCACAGAACCGGAGTTTTGGTGAAAATTCGGGCGGAAAAGTCGGAATTCCCAATTTGATGACCTAAAAATCGATAAACGACAAGTGAGAAAATAGGACCAACACATATTCTTGTAGTACAGAATATTGTCTTCCAAATGCTATAAAAAACTGCGCAAAATATTACAGACTTAAGCGGAGAGAACAAGTGCGCAAATGGCTACTTTTTCACTTTTTCACTTTTCACTTCAACGACCTAAAAATTGACAAAATTCATGATGAAAAAAGAAAAGCGATACAGGTTCTGATAGAGCAAATCATTTTCTTTCGAAAGCTATGCAGCGCTATGCAAGAGACCGCCGGCGAAACCTGCAGTGAATCGTTGAAAAAAAAACGGCGGGGACTTATGGGGCAACCTAATATTATAAGTATTATAAAGCCCGAAATCGTCTACAGTGGAATGATGATAGGCAGGTAAAGGGTTTCAGCGTACAATTAAATCCTAATGCGGTTGCATCTTATTTCAGTGAAGCCCCAATTCGTTGAGATTCTGCGAAACATAAAACATATCAAGGGAAGGCTAATCATCACAAAGAATTCAAACATGGGAGTATTTGATCATTTTGCGAACCTTGAAACAGTTGAACGCCTCAAAGGTTTGTTTTCCGACGCTGACATTTGCCATATTAAGAAATACTCGAAGAAAAAGTAGATGGTACAATATTTTGACATATTTTTTAGGGAGAGGACCTCTGATTATCATCCGCGACAATCCTGATTTGACTGACTTCGATGTCCCTGCACTGAAAGACATTCAAATAAGGAAAGGCGACCCTCGCGTTGAACTGGAAAACAATCCTAGGTTGATTGATAGACATGCAACAACCATTACCGTCACTACAGCAGGCAGAGCAACCACGGAAACAACAACAACGACAACGACAACAACAACGACAACAACAACGATACAGGATGTTGTCTATGATCCTCCTACTCTCCGCCCTCGCACACCTGCGGTGAAACAAGGGACAACGGCGCGGACGTCTAAATCCTCACCAGCAGTAATCCCAATATCGCCAAGTAACTCTTTGTTTCTTTTTGAAAAATACTTTCACAGTACGTTTATTCGATGATCCTACGTTCTTACGCCATAGTCTAACTATCAGAGACTCCAGGGAAGCTTGATCAGTTTTCGCGCTCAACCTAAACGCGCAGCAAGATCAAGTGATTTAGTGACTATTCAATTTGCTGCGCTTGGCAGCTAAAGGCCTCCCATGGGTCTTAAAATGGAGACATTAGTGTTATTAGAAGGAGCTGGGAATACTAGTGACGAATATGGGGTCAAAACTGCAAAGTGGACCTCCTGAAGGAGTTCTGACCCGTCGAAGTTCACCGGGTTGCCTGTAGGCTGCCGTGCGAGTGTGCTGTACTGATGTGAGAGCGGTGGATAAGAATAGGCCGGCACCGGCATCGGTGGTGTAGAAGCAGAGCTCTGGCTCTTTAAGAGTTTGCCCGGCCTAATCTTATCAGCAGTCACTCACCGCACTCACTATGATCAACCCGGCCAACGAATAAGAACCTGTTCAGGAACCTCATTTTGCAATTTTTGAGCCCCATATTCTAACCAGCATACAGAATTCATTCTAGCGATCTCGCTCTCATTTGAAGTTCCGAGGAGGTCGAAGCCCTTCCCTGATTAGGTAAACGTGTTTCTGTAGAATTCTCGACACCTTAAAATCACTGACTTGGGCATTTGACTCGACCCCTAGTGATTGGCTGTGGCTATGATGTTCTTACAAATTGTTCAAATTTACAAAGCTGGCGGCAGAACCACCACTATCGCATGCTTTGCTAACATTCTCCTCTCAACATGAAGGAAATTTAAAAGCCGATGCCAGATTCATGCTCAGTACTCCAAATAACATTTTTAAGTAACTTTTAGTGTGAAAGTCACGTGCGATGCGACGTAATGGTGAAGGCCCATGCACACTTCTGCGACTGCGCGGCACGGCCATGATGAAGGATAGGGCCGCGACGGGCGGGGCGAGACATAGCGACACGTGCCGCAGAGGAGGGCATGCATACTTTTGCGGCTATCGCGGCGGCTATCGGCGGCGATGCCGCGCTGAGTGCCGCAGGCTAGAATCGTTCAAATCATTCCTAGCGGCGCGACATGCACTGGGACGTCGGTCCCGTTGCCTATAACAATGCTCTAACGCGACCGCGCCGCGACCGCCGGATTTCGCGGAGGTGGCCGTCGCTCCTCTTGCCGCGCCGCGATGTCGCAGAAGTGTGCCTGGGCCTTAAGTACTCATATCGATTGAGTGACGCGTATGGTCGATGTGGCAGCATTGCGTCGCGCGTGTCATGCACATTGTACAATTCTTTAGGCCGGAGGCAGAGTATTGCGCGTGCCGCCGTGCCGCGATGAACCTGGCGGCTTTTTAATGCGACGAGATGCTCCTTGGCCTAGCGCCTGGAACTGCGGCAGAATGCCCCGAAAACTGCGGAAGCACTCGCAGCACATCGCGACGACTAGTCCGCACCACGGTGGGAGTGTGTGTTCCATTACGATATGAGCGAAATGTAATATGACAAGTGCTCCGACACGCCTAACGGCGTGTCTCGCACTTGCGCGCTTCGCGCGACTGTGTAGAATCACTGACCTATGAAAAGTAGTTTTTGTAAAACATAAAATTCGCTAGCTCTAGGATTTGGTGCGTACTTTATCGGCATCAAGCCCTTCACCACTTCGGTACCTTCATCATAGACATTCTTTCCTCATCGACCAGTAATGTCATTGGTTTGTGCTGCTCAGTACTTCTGCCCCACAGGTGCTCCACCGCAATCGTTCTCATGCTCAACAGCTACCGTTTCAAGTTGTCGTTGACATGTCTTCCGAAGCCAGGTTCCCCTCTCTCGTTTCTTCTTACTGGATCTAATTGCCAGTCCGCCTTTACTGGTCTTCTCCCCCTCTTTTAGTCCCCCACCTTCCTGGTCCCTACTACTGGCCCACTTCTTTGTTTCCACCATTGACACCTACCGGTCTCTTCTTTCTGGTTTCCCCATCCCGGCCTCTCCTCCAGGTTCTTTCTTTCCTTCCTGTTCGCTCTTCTGGTCCACCCTTGAGGTTCCCCTTACTGCCCTTCTCCACCTCTCCGTAGTGGTCCTCCCATGCTTACGGCAGACGTCGGTGACACGATTCAGAATCAATACGCTTGTTGAGCGACGTAGGGACGCTTCTGAGCTTTTGCATTCGGGGGACGGGTCTTCTGGATCCAGAAGCTCAGAAGACCCGTCCCCGAATCCAAAAGCTCAGAAGCGCGCGCAGTCGCCGCTGTGTCGAGCATGAAGAGGCTATGCATATGGCAGATTCCTTGTTCTCCGTATGAATTCCCTTACGGCTCTCTTCTTGTTGGTTCCCCGTCCTTGTCCCGCCTCCAGGTCCCTTCTTCCAGGTAGATTCCTCCCCACTCCCCCCCCCCCCCCCTTCTGGATCGTCGCTACTACTCTACCCCAACTAAGTAGACCCCCACGCTCACGACACGACGACGGCGAGCGAACGCCCATTGTGTGACATCGGTGTCACATCCTCTAAATCCGTTCTCTCTTAATGGTAATGTATACCCTTTCTGATCCTCCTTACTGTCCCCCCTTCTCTGATTGGTAACTCCCTAATGATCCCTTCATATTGCCTAAACTGTTCTTGGTGCCACCTCCTGACCTGCTTCCTTGTTCCCCCAATCGACCATCCCTATGCTCCTTCTGGTCGCTGCCTCCTGATCGCTATCGGTTCTCCACCCTCAAAGTCCCTCTTCTACTCTTACCCCTTTAGTAGTCTACTCATGCTAATGGCACGAAGTCGGCTTCTGAAACTGGACGCCCAGAAACGCGCGTAGGTGCGGTTGTATTAGGTTGGCAACTAATTTCGTGGACTCTCAAGCGCCTTCAACAAAAGTGTTCATAAACAAATAACAAATAACAGTTCTCAACCAAAGTAAGATCTGTTGGAACGCGGGACTGCTTCCCATTTATCAGATACCTGGCCCATCCCACAGCTCTAGAATTCTTGTGCTTTTGAAGCAAAGAATCCTTGGAGGTGCATTTTGACGTGGTCCACATTAATAAATCGTCCTCCAACCAAGAAGTGATGCAGCGTGCTATAAAGGTGCTAGTCATTTGGCGCACAGCCTGTGCTGTAAGGTGGGTGAGTTAGGCGCTCCCAGCTAAGGTCTTCGATTTTTTGAAGCTCCCGATTCGAGACGTGTGATCTGGCGATATCTTGCTGATAGAAAATTCCGCTCCTGAAGATCTGCCTGAACCGATTCCAGAGGAGTTCAGCCTGCGCTCGGCCAGGATGAGAGGAGTAGATTACAGCATTATTGCTGGAACCGTTCTTGACGGGCTGCCAGAAGTTAATACCTTCTTGACACCACCAAACGGAGGGGACGTAGCGAACCGGACGCCTCAAAAATAGAAGACCTTGACTGGGAGCGTCAAACTCATCCACCTTCCAGCCCAGACCTTGCGCCGAGTGACTACCACATTTTTAGTTCGGTGCAGTACTTCTTGGTTGGAAGACGATTTAATAATGTGGCCCGGGTCAAAATGCACCTCCGAAGATTCTTGGCCTTAAAAGCACAACAATTCTATGGCCGTGGGATAGACCAGCTACCTGATATATGGGAAGCACTTCTGCGTTCCGAGGGATCTTATTTTAATTAAAGATTGTCGTTAGTTATTTGTTAATAAATACTTTTGCTTAAGATTCTTGAGAGTCCACGAAATTGGTTGCCAACCTAATATTAAGCAGTAAAGGGCTGCGTTTCCCCTGCTGCAGCAACATCCCACGTTCAATGGCAAATTTTGCCCGCGCTATAGATGATGGGGCGTGTCTCACTCAGGTTAGATCATCGACCGCCCTCGCTGTGGATTATGCGGCGTACCTCACCGGTTGGATCACTCGACCGCTCTCGCTGTGGATAATGCGGCGTACCTCACTTAGGTTAGATCACTCGACGGACAAACTCTTTTATGTATAGGTGGTGATATTACCTTTGTACTGTATGCTGTGAGAATTTCAGAATGAAAATACATTATAATACCGCTTGGTTCGCCTCTTAGTTCGAACAAAACTGTAGTTTTAGGAGTAAGTTATAATTTCCTGCAAACAATGAGCGAAAACTGCCATATCCTTGCATATTTCTAACATGAACAGCAGCTCTTCGAATGGTAGCCTTTGCAGGCGATCCGAGTGCAGCAAAACGTGGAGACTTCGTAAAAACTGGACAGCCGATTGGTGAAAACAGCAGCATGAATTACATTTATATAGCTATCGGAGCTGCTTTATTTATAATTTTTACTCTGGCTGTTCTGGCTGTTGTATTGCTTGCCATGTTCACAAGGAAGCATAGCTTGAAACTACCTCCGCCACCATATAAGCTGTCAAGAAATTCAAGGAGGACACTTTCGTCAATGTCCGAGGTTAGCAAAACTGTACTTGTTTCACGATTAGTTTAATTTCGTGTTGTAAAATTTAGATTTTTTAAATCCAGAAGATTTGCACTTTCAGGAAATATCGTTTAAAGACCCTGTGGCCTGGAGCTCTTCAGATAAAGACTTGCTTTGGAAACAAGGTGTGAAGTCGTATAAGCCCAGACAACCACTTGTTTTACTAGCACGCTTGTATTTCAGGTAGAAGTGCTGGTGGTGTAGATCCAGAAGTTCGGAATAAAACTACAAAGCGTCCCTACAAATTCTCGCTGCTGATGGCTAGAACGCAGAAGTCGAATGATACCCCTCACATGCCAATAGCTAAAACACCAACAGTTGAAGCTGAGGATCAAAAACTGAGTCGCACCACTGCAACGGCGAAACCTTTAAAACCTACACCCAAACCAAAAGCTAAGAAGCTAAAACTTAGTCGTTCAACTGTTACGGCGAAATCCATAAAACCAAAGACCAAGGCTAAGAAAGCGAGGCACAGTCGCTCCACGGTTACAGCGAAATCTATAAGAGCGTCCCCCGTGCTGAGTGCTTTGAAAGCGAGAATGAGTCGCTCAACAGCTACAGCCAGATCCATAAAATCGACTCCCAAGTCGAGTGCGCAGGAAGCGAGAATCAGTCAAACAAAAGATGCTGCGAAATGCACAAAATCTACTCCGAAGAACACTGGGCAGCCTAAAATTGAAGCAGAATCAGATTCGAAGCCATCGAATTTGTCCACGTCGCATGGAAAACCAAATTCAAAGCAGATCATCAGCTCTTCTAATCAAATGTCCAAACTCGCGAAGAGATCATCCATATCTTCTTTGTTATCAGTTAAATGTGTCGACAGAAATCAATTAGCTTCCCTTCCATGTTCGAACAAAGCATTAGGAAATCTCAAGACGCTGATGATACCTCTAGCTGTGGTAAGTTCCAATAATCGTTTGGAAAATGATAAGGGATATCTACGGAAGGGAACTCCCATAATGTGGAAAATGTGAAAATATGTCATGAAAACCTCCACTAAGCAAGCACAGAGTCGCGAGATCTCGCTGCATTTAGAACGGTGTTCTTCCAACAAGTAGATCGGCTGACTGCGATAAATTTCTGTCACAAAGAGTTCAAGAACTTCTTAAATTCGAGTATGTTATAATGCTCGGAACTGGAGGAGAAGTGTCCAGAATCGTGTCACGACTCCCGAATGTTGTGAAAGCAACATCAGTCTATGTTGGTGAGTCCTAACCTTTATATTTACATTTTCAGTTTTATATAAAAACACTCAAGAATTGTACTGCTGCGATGTGATATTCAATCAGTTTATATTCCAGATAAGAACAGTGGAGCCACTTACGCCTTCAAACTCGTGGAACTGAATCAGCTTTCACCTCGAACCGCCTATTACAAGTATGAGGTTAAGGATGTCAACAAACGCAAGGCGAAATCCGTCGATATCCTTTACTATGACTGGTTCGTGTTCTCTTTTCTGGCGGACGTAATCATAAGCATAAAGGAAAAAAGATCGGCATCATTGAGAAATGCGCCACGCATCTTATTTCTTTGGAATACCGTGCAGGCGATTTGAATACGGCATACATAATGATGAGCGGTGGCCAGCCGACAAGACAGTAGTTTTTACAGACAAGTGTGGTACCATTTCACTGAAACCGAATGGATAGAACGCTTGGTTAACCTGCGCGGCAAAGGCAACTGAACAATTTCGAATCGGACGGCACGCGACAGGCGACAGCAATTCCTCCAACTGCGCTATTATGCGCTTTTGGATGAAAATGCATTTGGTCTTTGATCTGCTAGGTCAAATACGTAAGCTGGCATTTTGTGGAGATTTGCGATACAGTGAACGACTAGCGGATCACTACAGTACTACAATTTTCAAAGCCCCCACGGGTGGGAAATGATTAGGGATGGTGTGCAAGCAAAGGAGAGCGGTATATTTCTCAGTCAGTATGCAAGAGCTCCGAATAGACACCCCTTTTCTGTGTTTACACGGCTGGTAGTTGCCTTAAGCTTTTCGTCGCAGGAGAGCAGACATGATTTTCTGACCTAAGAACAACTTCTCTTTCTGTTGCTAACGAGCCTAGTCAATGAACTCTCGTCAATAGCATCGTCTTTCAAGTAAAGTTTTACCCCTTGCCTGTATGTAATGCTGGAGTCGCCTTCAAATATAGCTGGAACTGTATTTTTTCTCGCTTCAATCGTTTGCACATGAAACAGAAGGGCTTTTTTCATTGGAATCATACCATTAGATTCCTATCTTTTTTATTGGTTCGAATCAATATCTCACTTCTGAAAGGGAATCTAGCATGCAAAATATTCTTCATGTAAAGGGTTGTTTCACTTCAAATTAGTGTAGCTGTGATTTTGGCCACCACTGTTTGATGTTGCAACAACGTAAAAACAACGGCTGTGTATGTGTGGCAGGAGTTCTTACTGCTTTTTGTCAAAGTCTAGTAAATCTACCTATGGCTGTACGTCCGAAGAGCTAGATGTGCAATACAAATGTTATACAATTAGGCTAAAGCTTGAGAATGATAAGGTAAACAGACTTGTGGGCGTCTGCATGCGATATGATGTGAAGGTATACAGAGAAGCTCTGCTTCACACATTTTTTATTTATTTATTATCGGACGTAGCTAGCATCTCTGTGTTAAGGGAGATAAAAACCAACACTCAAAAACATCAACACCCTCGAAGCAAAAAGGACAAGCAAATAGAACAAAGCTTTGAACAGAAGAGTCGTAAATTTCTTGGCTTGGGTTTTGAACTAGCTTAGCGAAAGGCTCAACATTTCATCAATGAAGATCTTGTTGAGCATTGAAACAACCCCAACGGAGAAAAGACTATACGTGACCTTCTTTCTTGATAAAGGAACTTATATTTTTATAAGACTAGGCCTAGTCCTAGATTTAGTGAACGAAAAGAAATTGGGAAAGCAAGCGAAAGTCTTCTAGCTAAAATTTTGAATGCCATTATGAGCTCCTTTTGCTTTCACCTACTAATCAAGCTAGGCAAGAAGTAAATGGATATCGCTTGGGATCTAGACAGTCTATGGACATGAACTCATAACTCAAGCAAGTACAACGCATAGCTACTTTCTGAGTAAAGTTATTTTGGACAGATTTCAGTAGTCTTTTTCTTATCTTGAGCAAACAGTAGTGCCAGATTCGAGTATAGGTCCTATCGACGCTTTGACAGTAGAGGTCTTATGAACTATGGTAAGCAAGCAGTAGTGCCAGATTCCAGTACAGGTCCTGCGAACGCTTTATACGCTTTGACAAGCGTTTGAGAATTTCTCGACCGCAAGGCTTTGAACAAACTAAAAGCACGTTTAAAAGCCTTAGAGACAGCCCTTTGCAACGACTGTTAAACGATAGTTGACCATTTATGTAACTCCAAAATCCTTAGCCTCATCCGTGAAGCCCAAGAGCTCTGGACCCACTCTACATGTCTAGCATCCAGCTTACTATTATCAATCCGAAGCACCTTATGAAGTTTATTTTCAACCAGATATCTTTCGCTAAACCTAATGATACCTGCTCTAACGATATTACTTTTAGTTTTCCTACAATAGAACCTTTCGTCTAGTTTTACATCGACGAAATACTTGAGCTATTATATTACATGATAAAGATCATCAAAAAATCTAGTTGAATAATAGACTACCTTCAACAATTTCGTCCAATTCTCGCTTTATGTGCATGATCTCTAATGCGGGCGCTAATCAGCTCATCCTGTCTTTCACAAGTGATTTAAATTATAGGAAAGAGGTACGATTGCCTACAGAATTTGAGGAGCTTCTGCAGATTCTACGATTTTGTCACTCTAGAAAGGTGGTGAGTTGAATTTTGTTTTTCTTTTCGGCCCGCAAGTTCTCAGAAAAAGTCAATGACTTTCCATCAATGACTTCATTTGTGAGACATTACGATTAAAATCACTATGAATCGAAGGAAACGAAATGAGCCGGTGGTTAATGATACTGTTGTATATGCTCGTTTCACCGTCTACAAATCCTACTCACACTATGCTAAGGCACTGAAGGTACAAGTATGCGACAAAGCAGGTGATATGGCAAGAAAGTAGTGAAGTTTAGATTCGGAGGTACAGAAACAAAACAAAACGAGCTCCTTGACATACAAACCTGGGAAACAGCATATCCGACTAAACGTTGTGCACTGTCTGAACTCTGTTTACACTTACAGCGATGAAAGAGCAAGCACGATCCGACAAATTTCTGCAATGTTTTCCTCTGCACAGCTTAAAGAAGATTGTTGAATGTTTGCTTGACCAAAAAATTCGGTTACAGATCTGCATGAGTAATAGAAGAAAAGAAGTGTTTTCCCTCATGGCGTTGCTCTTCAAGGTTGTTTTGGCCGGAAAATGTATAAAAATTGAAGACGTAATCAAGTTTCATCTATGTAAGCCATTTTCTTTTATTAACGAGTTTCGAGTTTATTCCACTAGACACCAGATATAGGAATTTTGACAACTTTTTTCCCTAATTCATCATCGCTGGCAGCACTTCCTCGTTGCACAAAAAAGTGAAAGCTACAGCCCATGATATTTCCAATATAGAATCATGATCATCCCACTACATTATACGGATCACAATTAGCTTATCTATTTAAGCCAACTATGAGTAACGGAAGAAAAAATCTCTAAATGGGAGCTACTAGTTGGAGCATCAGCATTTCATTTAACTGAAACATTCGTAATTCTGGGGGGGGGGGGGCAAATCGCCCGCAAAATCACAGCAGCATGGCGTCAGCACCAGCACTTATGATGATGTGTAGTTTAAAAACGTTCCTCTTTCTGATGCATTTGTTTACTCGATTGGTAAGAGTAAGATTCGATCTGTAAAGGAGGAATTGTAGCATCCTTAATGCCTTCTCAATGGCAGTTTGTATACAGAACCATTATAAAGATTAACATTAAGGTGCTGTCCAATCATTTCAGTTGCTCAAAAGTTATAGAAGCTATTAGGTTGTAGGAAAAGTTTTCGACGTTTTGGTAAAATAAAATTTCATTAATTTTTCAGTAAATAAAAACAGTAAGTAGCGAAATGATAATCACCGTTCTATCACGCTTCTCAGGTTCGGCAGACTTCTGACGCAGGCAATTTAGAACGCTTTCGGGTTTAAGGAGTTGCTTTCTCAGTCATCCGTATCATCTTTAGCACTGTCGTCTTTCTTTGCATGGCTTTGTAAAGCGACGATAAAGGATGGTAAACTGTTGGCGCAAAGTTGAGCTGTAGGGTGCGTGGGCAGCACATTCCTTTCAAATTCAGCAGCTTCTGGCGAGTCACTTTGCAATGTGTGGGCGAACGTTGTTGTGCAGAATCGGATCGCAATGTGATTCAGACTGTTCTCTTCGATCTTGGCAACCAGCTTATCCGGCTGCTGACAGTTTATGTCTGCTGTTAAGGTTGCGTTGCGTGACAACAGCTCGTAATGACTGATACCTTTGCAACCTCACCAAATACATACCGCAACCATTATCGAATGGAAGTGCGCTTTTGGTTGCAGCTCAGGCCGACGTCAACGTTTTGTCGATCCAGACTTGACTGCACTTCTCAGCCATGACGATGGATACCAGTCAGCTATTCGTGCGCCTAAATAAGAGCATTTTGATGGTCATCTCCTCACGTTGGCAGCGATCGCATCATGTCAAGTCATGGAAGGCCATAGTGCTAACTTGTACACTTTATCCAGTTGCCGCAGCTCATCGGTGACGGCGATAAAAAGCAGTCCAGGGGCTAGATTCATCAACGAGTTGAGCGGTTTTCACACTGCCGTTGCTGCTGCATCGCAACTGATGTCGTAATGATGAAGTATACCGCAAAGATGCAGAGGAGCAACAACAGCAACGAGGGGGCTATCACACTGATGTTGCCGCAACCCGCATCAGCAACACCGGCATCGGTGTCGGAACTGCTGCGCGGCCTCAGCAAGAAGGGATGATCGCCATAATTTCTTGTTGTTGATGCTCGTCAACGGAGGCACATCACAGGTCTTATCTCGTTATCTTATCTCACGCGTTGCGGCTGCAGCAAGCATAGAACTCCACCCCTTTTTCGTTGCTCGTTGCTTCAACAGCAGCAACGGCATTGTGAAAGCCGCTTTAGGCCTATGGTATAGTCCCGCGGAAGTATCCGCGGAACGGGAATAATCTAGCCAGGACCCAACGCGCGCCCAATAGCCGCAGTCCACAACGCCCATTTTCCGCGGATCGTCGATCGTCGGTGGCGGTCGGTGGACGGGCTGGTATACTTCCCGTCCGCGAGACGACCCCGCCAACCGACAAACTCCCGCAGTGCATTGCACCGCGGGAGGCTGTCGGTCGGTGTTATCAAAAATGTTATCAAAAATGAACGTGCTCCAACTCGAAAGCGATCGATTCCATGAACTTGGAACGTTCCTAATTCGCGGAATGATAAGCGCGCACCAGTGCGATTATCATTCAGTGTCCGCCGCCGACCGTGCTGGTCGGCGACCGCTTTCCGCGGTGCACCTTCCGTCCGCGGACGTCCCGCGGGTAATTCAGCGTGACTACACCATAGGCCTTACGCAATGTAACGGTGAAAGTACTGCCGAAATCGCGGATAGTGCGGCTTATCAAGCGATTTGGTGAAACATTCCATCACATCGCTCCTTATCAGGGATGTCGGCAATATTTTCACCATTAGATTCCTGTAAGTCGTTGATGAATCTGACCCCAGCTCACGTGTGGTTTGTTGTGGGTCTGATTCTATCAGCCGTTACGTTACACGGTCATCCTTGACTTCGGATGCACGTCCCAACCGAGCGAAATCTTTGACGTCGAAGCAACTGTTTGGAAAGCAAGAGAGCCAATCTTTTGCAGTACGTTTGGACACCTTAACTTCCTGAATGCAGCGTGGGTGCACCGTTGGGAGGCGGGTGCTAATTCGCCATATTCGCCACAATTCGAAGTCACATAGTAGAATGGTACCAACGTACTTTATTAAAGCTCCATCTTTCTGAAGTGGCCTACTCACGAATGATCAGTTGATAATAATAATACACTTGCAAATGCCTGACAGCGACGCAGTGTGAGAAAGAAAAAGAAGCACATTCAAGAAAGGCGGAAACTTTCCCACAACCTAGTACAAAAGTTACACGACAATGATGAGCAGAGAAGTTGCTGTTTCAGACAATTGCAATGGAGCTCCTCTTGATCGCGACGAGCTGATCTTCGTTTTTCGGCTGATTTTAGACTGGGCGGAAAAAGCATCATGCAGATTCACCAATAAGCAGGTTCAAAACGTTACCCTAGTCATGGAAATGGATGGTAAACCTTGGTCCGACTTGGCCTCCTTGCGGCGTTCAACGTCGCACACGGCGATGACTAGGCGTGCACTTTAAGAGTTCCCCTCTCTTTAATTTTGCGCGTGCATTTCATGCGGCGTTGGACCAGTCTTGAAGCTCATAGCAATCAAGAAATTTATTTCATGAAGAAAGTTCTTCTTTTAGAAAATCAGCAGTTGGTGCCAAACATATGCTCACATGGCATCTTTTGCAAGTGCCCACCCGAATATGTATGTGTTTTTTATGTTCTATTGATAGTTTTTCATAGGTGTTTCCCCGATATGCTTAAAACTATTATATGAAAATAAATTATACAAACATACATTGATGTAAACAAGTTAGTGAAATGGATTGGTGGTAAAGATTGGAGGAAGACTGCTTCGTCGAAATGCAGTCTCTAATAAACAGCAATCACAGGAAATTTGTGGTCAATCGACACAACGCACACAAAAGAAGCAAAACTCATTAACACCTAAGGATGAGTGTTAGGAAGCTAGAAACCAATAAATTAGAAAAACACACAACCAAAACCATAAAATACCCTAAAACCCTAATCTTCCCCGTTAAGGTATATTGCTTTCAGCGAGCTAGGTTTGTGAGATGAATCAAATAATTACGAAAGGAAAATTACAGAAGATTACAGGAATATTAGTGTAATACAAATTTAATTCTTTACATATACCAGTTAATGTTGTCACGATTTATTCTTCTATCATGCATAACGCATTAGATGTCAATTGCATATGAAAAGTTTTTTTACGACAGAAACCTATTTTAGGTTGTTTGTAATCGAACTAATCATTCTGTTTTGTCTATAGCAGGAACATACGTTCAATCTATCTTGTCGGCGATAATGTAGAAGCCCCAGTTGAGAAGGATAGCTCCTATGACAGAGTAATGAAGGCCGAACGACCAAGAGCCAACATGATCATCGAGGACAGATTCAGAAGGAAAGGGCAGGAGGTATCTAAATTTATTTTCACATTTTGATCTTACATTCAAAGGAAAACAGCCTATCTAAGTTGTTAAGTTTTTGCTTTTGTTGCGCTGTGTTAACGAAGCAACTGAACAAACTTATCTTCCAATGCGAAATGGGCTAAACGTTGCCACCAATCATAGTCATAATTAGAGTTTAACACAGCAGTGAACAAGTTTTCACTGTTATAGAGAGTGGGCATGACAATTTCTGATTGATTTTATTTCTGACTTCATTATTTAAACTAAATTTTATTATGGTTTCCTCTTTGGTTTTTGTCACAACGGTGGCCGTTCTCTGTGTAGTTCTTTAGCATTTCGTTAGTGTTAATAGTTTTACAAATTAACAACATGACAAGAGGAAGACAGAGGAAAGGGCCCTGCAAAGATCAAGTCGACACGACAAGGAAGTTGTAAGGAGGATCGAAGAGTAAGGCATGTGTTATACTTCAACGACGCTGTTGTCGGTCGTCGAAGTATAACACATGCCTCCTTACAGTGTTACACGGGCTGCTACGCACTGTGTAGCAACCCGTGTAACACTTCCGCCGACGTCGCCGACAACAGCGTTGCCGAAGTATAACATAGGCCCAAGTGGGAGTCGTGGCGTCCTGTCGAGAGGCAACAGAAGGAGCGCATTCGGTCCGCTTTCTCAGCAAAATTACACAAGTCACGCTGGAGATAGGGAAGATTGGATGAGGCGATACAAGGCGCCAATTTGGAGTTGCGTTTGGTTCTTGTTTGCTGTTATTTCTTCCCAGTTCTATAGCCAATGGAAAGTCAGCCCTCTGTGTGGTTCAAATACTAGTGACAAAAGAGAACGAAGACGCATCTCTTTGCAAATTCACCGGCCAGGATAGATCCTAAAAATAATCGTTAAAACATGGCTAGACTTTGGGAGACCAGCTATAGGACAGCGTCTTAAGATCGTCAATGCGAGCGAATTGAATGTCATTGTAACCATTGCGGGGATAAATACACCCATTTCTGGATCTATTTCTGAAGACTGATAATCAGGACTTCAGCTTGCTACTTGTAAGAGCCTGGAGATGGACAAATCCTATCAGAAACAACTAATGTCCTTGGTGGTGGATAGCGTCTTTGTGTGTTTTTTATGTGTGCACTACTATTTGCACCCCGTCCGCCAAAGGGTATGGCGTCATGAGATTGGCAACAGAGCAAAATTGCTAGTGACAACGCCACGCCTCTCGGAGACTAGGTATAAATCCCACCGTAAAGACCGTTTGTAAGAATGGCCTATCTATTGATCCCGATGTGTTCATCAACTTTTCAAAAGCGATTAAAAAGTAGCAGCTTCTGATAACGAAGCAGTGGGACTACTAGTGACGGGAAAGGAAAACTAGGAGTACCATCCCGTCTTATTCTAGTTCCCAACCTCCACCTACAGGTTCGGAAATTGAGCGAAGTCTAATTGAGATCATCTATCTGCTTGGTGGTTCCTCTTGCGCAACAGTTTCCATTCTGGAATTTTACATTTTTATTAGTGTGAAAATCTGTATAAGTGTAAAGTGTACAAAAAAAAACTGCCGGATGGCTTTAATCTCACCATCGCTGCATTAGATACTTTAACACCGAGTGCTTTCGCAGCCCCGCCATAGGACCACGCAACCACTTGCAAATGGGTGGAAACGTGCTCGCGCGTTCATTTTCGTGGTAACTCTAGAAACACTTTTTTGCAGCAAAGGTCGTAATTTTAAAAAATCGTTTCGATTCAATTCTTTTTCCAATTCAGATTTTCTGTGGCCAAAATTCGTTCAGAAAACCACGTTTCCCTTTCTTTCCTTTTTTCCTTTTAAGGATTCTCCGTTGGTTTGGCATTGTTAGAACTAAACAAGGTATAAGAGATTGCTTAAGATTGTCCAGTACAGTACGGGATAATTAACTGGAGTATTGGTTCCGGCGTAAATTATTTACGTTGTTTGTGATCTCTTCTATTGCATCCAAATCAAGCTGTCGTTTTGGGAAGTCGTACCAACTACATATCGTACTCTGCATGATCCTTAATTGGAAGTAACTCACAGGCCACAGCTGTGATGTTTTGATAGCTTATAGCTCCACTGATCCTGAATCCACATAGCTGCTTATAAACAGTTTGGCCGTAGGAGTGCTGCTCCACTTACAAGGGAAGGGTCTGAAGCGTATGTCTGAACGGGGGGAGCGAGTCATAGGGAGAATCCTCACCCCTCAATTGGTTTGAAAATCTGTTCATTTTTTGCCAAGTCGCTAAACCCAGGGCGTAGGGGTCACAATGGGACACGGCGCAGGCGCGCGTTTGAGGGCCTTGTACACCCGCGATGCTTCTGCAGGCAATGGCTCGGAGCGCAGGTGGGTAGAGGGTTGACTCATGCGTGAAAGTTCAGGGGTTTGGCTCCTCTGCGTTGCTGCACTTTTGCATTTCAACTAGTTGGTAGAGATTTTGGGGATTTTGACGTCTATACCATTTTGAGACGTTTTCTGCGCATTTTTCCAGCGGTACGTTGTGGTATTCAACATGGTGAAGTATAAATGTTCACCACCAGTGATACACAGGTACAAAGTGCATGAAGCACCACTGGGCACCTTACGGGTGGAGTAGTAACTTACACAGGTACAAAGTGCATGAAGCACCACTGGGCACCTTACGGGTGGAGTGGAGTATAAAGGCTACAGGCTCCTCATAGTCTGTTTCCACATGGACCAAAGGCCTTGGGGAAAACAATCCTGCTTAATTAAGCTAAACGACATCGATACCCTCTTTCCCTCATGTCTGCCTGTCAACTGGAAATCAGAGGTTTGCTGAAGGTTTTCTAGAACCTAACACCAACAATGTCCGCCGATGGTCGAGTGGTGATCCACCTGCTCACGCTGAAGTCTGGCCCCACCTTTAGACAAGGATCCTTCGAGGGAAGAAATCAAGCTGGCCGAACGGATGGCCAGCATACTCAAGGACTTCAAAGCACGTCAACTTGAAGTTGACGAAGACGAACAGCTGGAAGTGGTGGAAGAAGAAGAGGAAGATTGGGATCCGCAACATGAACTGATGGAGATGGAGAGGCAAGCAAGCAGTGGGCATATGGTAACGTTTTCGGATGGAACTCTTGTTTCGGAGGAAAGGGTACGTCTTCAATTGGATTTCGGTGAAGTACTCATAACCATGGAGGAAGACACCGCGATTCACTACACAGGCACTTCGCACCTGTGTATCACTGGTGCTGAACATTTATCATCATGTTGAATACCACAGCGTACAGCTGGAAAAATGCGCAGAAAACGCCTGAAAATGGTATAGAAGTCGGAATCCCCCAAATCTCAACCAAGCAGTTGAAACGCAAGAATGCAGCAGCGCAGAGGAACCAAACCCCCTACCTCCCTCGCACGCATCAACTCTCTACCCACCTGCGCTTCGAGCTACTGGCTGCGGACGCATCACGGGCATACAAGACGCCCAAACGCGTGCCGCGCCGTATCCCATTGTGACCCACTACTCCTTGGGTTTAGCGACTTGGCAAAAAACAAACACATTTTCAAACCATTTGAGGGGTGAGGATTCTCCCTATATGACTCGCTCCCCTCGTTTCAGACATACGCTTCAGACCCTTCACTTGTTAGTGCGTGCGCCTCTACCCCACTATATGTACTTTCTTTGATGTTTACAAGCGACAAGCAAATATGAATAGCTGGTGTGTCACAGCTTGGAGCTTAACACCTTGGAAGTGATTCTTGGTCAGGTAGGGTTTGACTGTGTCGTCGGGCAACAATAGCATGCGGCTCCATTCCTCAGTCCTATATTCATCTATGAAAATATTTTAGCGCAGATCCCTACACACTCCAAACCAACAGCATTGGTTCTAATTTTTTGCTTTCGAAACTACGGAGAAATTTTTTAATTTTTAATCGTCATGAAAAGCTCTTTGGTCTGCAATGGCTCCATTTTGAATATACGAGTCAAATTTTAACTATACAGACATGGCCAAGTGCTTTTCTATGCGAAGTGCCAATTGACTGGAATAATAATGCAGTTTGTATTAAGGGTACAAATGATGCTGAGGATAACATCAAAACGGCGCTAGTGAGAGTGAATAGAACGTGGTCAGAGAGGAAATCTTTCACCCCGCTATCAGTAAGTGTTTAGGAATTTCAACTTTCTATCACACCAAAATTTGTTCAACCGTATCAGGAAATTGTTCCGGTGACAGCACTGTTCATTCCATTCTGTGTAACTTCTGGTTCTAAGTGTAGTGCATGCATTTCTGCTGTTG
Source organism: Heligmosomoides polygyrus bakeri (assembly GCA_947359475.1). Taxonomy (NCBI): domain Eukaryota; kingdom Metazoa; phylum Nematoda; class Chromadorea; order Rhabditida; family Heligmosomidae; genus Heligmosomoides; species Heligmosomoides polygyrus. The sequence goes on from OX375866.1 coordinate 94,244,928, forward strand.
GTTATACAACCAATAGGAGAAATGTATCTACTTTGTGTTTTATTGATACGACGATAACATAAGTGAGAGAAACGAATAAACGATAGTGCTTCATACAATTTCTGAAAATGCGCTCTAAAAGTGCTAAAAAACGATAATGATGAAAACGATAAAACGAAAGTGATAAAATTATTATGCTTGACCACATTTGTTTAAGCCTGGGGCGGCTGATATAGAGGCTATAAGTTGTTACAGGATGTTTTGTTACGATCAAAACTCTCGCCCGGCGCAAGAGTTTTGATCGTAACAAAACATCCTGTAACAAACAAAATTATTATGGTTAATTAAGGATTGATTGATTAATCATACTATGTAATAATACGATAAGCGATATGTCATTAATAAGTCATAAAATCGGGGAGGGGGGTAGGAGGAAATTACGGGGCGCGAATTAAAGGGCGCGAAAATAGCGCAAAATACTCACCATCAGACCTCTTCCAATGTGCCTGGGGATTCTGAAGAAGACGTGCCGAACACGTCGTCTGCTCTGCTAAGGGAGATCACTCATGGGAATCAGTACCAGTAAGGGGGGCAGGTCCAGTCAGGGGGTACCAGTAGAGCTGGGCCAGTACCAGTAAGAGTTCCAGTAATGGGTACGTAGTGGGGGACACTTCTGTAGCAGTACCGTGTAAGAATTTTTTTGTTTAACATAGCATTAGAAGCGGTGGAAATCCTTGGTTCTGAAAGAACTTTTTGTCGTGCTACCAAATCAGATGTTCAGCACCTATCGAAAATGTCGATTTTTGCTCGAGGTTGGTCGTTTGACAATGAGCAGCGAAGGTGACTGCAGTTAACCTGGCGCAAATGGCTCGCAGTAGGTACAGCATGTAGTATGATAGGGCGATCTATTGGTTCCTTACTACTGGTCCTCACTTAGTGAAACGGTCCCCCATTACTGGTACTGGTCCCCTTTAATGATCCCCTTAGTGGACGACGTTTTCGGCATGCCTATCTGAATCCCCAAACACGTTGAGCGACGTCCTTGTCACGTCTTCGGAGGCCCAGGCGCGTAGAAAACGTGTGGGTATTTCCCGCTATTTTCGCGCCGTAATATGATCAGTACCGAATGACAGTGATCGATACTACAAAAACAAACTTCAGATTCGTGTTGAGTGACCTCGACTACCCCCAGGGCTAAATTGTCGGACCGCCTCGACATCATCCACAAAAAATCGATAGTTTGATCAATATCGATTGATGGTTATCGATACTTCAAGAAAGAACTTCAGATTCGTGTTCAGCGACCGCAGTTACCCCAGGGCTAAAGTTTCCTGGTAGATAGAAAACGTCTAGGTATTTTCCGCTATTTTCCCGCACCGTAATTTTTCCCCGGATTTTCCTCCGATTTTTCCCCTATTTGATGACTAACTTCTGCGGCGGCGCCGATCGGTAGTATGTCTCAGCGCTTAGCGCGTTATTATAGAGTATGATGATTATTTGTTATAGGAGCCACTAGCAACTTCAAAACACAACCAAGTAAAGAATGCAGAATTAAAACTGAACAAATTTTTCAATAATGTTTTGAAGGTTACTTGCTAACCAAGTAAGGAATGCACAATCAATGATCAAGCAAAAGAGACCATCTGCCTTTTATGAAAATTTGTGAAAAAATTACATTTTGTTCTTTAAACACACCATCTCTACATTTCCGTACTAATCTCATCTCTACCTCACTTGTTTTAGGATTCATGGAAGAAGAATGTGAAGGTATGTGAGTGAGAAAAGTTCAATATATTGAAATCATAAGAACTACCTAAACGAAAGCTTAAGGAAACGCAAGCCACGTCGGAAGAGGCGGATCCTGTTTGTAACGGTTACGATGACTTGAAAGATACGACAAAGCAAGAAGATGTAACAGTTAACTCGATTGAATTATTTTAATATCCGTTAATAGAAGTCCTGTAATTTGTCAAATCCTCGAGAATAACAAACAACTGTAATTCGTTCCAACAAATTGCAGTTGTTCACAGCAATAGCACGTTAAAATAAAATTTTATGGTGAAGTGTATCGAACTGTACTACGACAACTGTCAACGTGAAAAAATAATTAACAATTGGTACATGCAGATGAAGTAGTTGTTCATCTTTATGTGGTGATGGTGAGAAATAAGTGTGTTCTCACATCTATGTAATCGTGGTTTACTATCTCAAAATGAGCGTTCTTTTGAGCAATCCTAAAATAGCATTTGACAGCATAAAACAATCAAACACGAGTTTTTAATTCAATTTTGGGGACGTTGTATACATTCTTGTTTATGGAAATATTTAGTACTAGTCCTTCTTTTCATTTCAACTTGCTTAAAACGTAGCTGTTATATTATACTAGAGTTTTTTTTTCAAAAGTTCATTGAATCTTCTATCTACCAACATATAATTGAGTTAGCGGTCGATGACGTTTGAGTGATACAACCTAAGTGAGATACGCCGCATCATCTACAGCGCGAACAAAATTTTCTATTGAACGTGTGATGTTTCTACAGCAGGGGAAGCGCGGCCCTTTACTGCTTAACACAACAGCACCTACTCGCGTTTCTGGGCGCCCAGGTTCAGAAGCCGACTTCGTACCATTAGCATGAAATGACCACTAAAGAGGAATAAGAGTAGAAGGGGACTTCGAGGGTGAAGAACCAACAGCAATCAGGATGGAGCGACTTGGAGGAGGTACAATACCGCTCGCGCCGCACGGTCAAAAGTGGGCGAAAAAGCGCCAACATAGCGTCGCAAAGCGTCGCCCGCTCATAACTCCTTCAGTTTTAGGTTTTTTGAATAAAGGTTGGTACCGTTCGATTCGCCCTTTCGAGATCTACACAAGCTTTTGCAAAACTTTACCGGAACACCCGTATTTTCGCCGTGGGTGGTCCAAAATTGGCTGGACGGGCGATTAGAGCAGCTTATTTCCCAGGATATGCGTGCTTTCGGAGTATCTCGAAGATGGCGTGCGTCGCCAGTGCCCTGTCATGCCAGGAATGCCCCGAGAGTGCGCCGTGCACAATGCACACAGAACCTAACCTATCAATCGAGTGGGCGAGCGCATGTCCCCTGCGCTTCTATCTTCTCTCACTGGGAACCGCGACGTTTTCAAGACTATTTCGAGCCGCTTGGAGAATGTTATCAGAAATTCCCCGCCACCCCACTCAGGATTAGCTCCAATCTGTCCCAGCGAAACTTTGGTGTGCGCCGTGAACAATGCATAGAGAATCGAACCTTTCAATCGAGGGGGAGGGGGACAGCTTGTAGACGCGTTTGGAGAGTTTTATCAGAAATTTTCTGCCGCCCAACTCAGGATTTGCTCTAATGCTGTCCAGCCAGCCTTTGGAGTGCGCCATGAACAATGTATATAGGATCGAACCTTTCAATCGAGGGGGCGACCGCTCGCAAATTGCACGCGCGGGCGTGTTCGGAGCGCAATAGCTCGGTCAGGTTGGAAGCTTTCAGGTTGGGGCTTGTAGGTCTTGTAGCCAGTCGAACGGTCTGCTAGCACGCCAAAGCAGAATGGTTTAACGTAGGAGGGGACAATGTTATAGGGGTGCGAATATGCAGGTGAGGCTTGTGTGAAGCATTTTTTTCCGATTTCCGTGGACCACTGCGAGAAGACGCCACAAGCTAACGGCCTTAATATGCGTACGCGAACAGAGCACTTAAGGTACTTTACGACGACGTGCTCGTAGCTCCTCAGCTCCCCAAACTGCCTAGCCTCAGCTGCCGTTTTAGAGCGGCGAAACCTAGCGGTTAGAGTTTCTTGCGCTCCTACTCGCTCAGATTTGAGTCTTCGACACTCGCAATGGCACCGTTCCGTTCAGCAT
>OX375866.1:94954845-95255845 GCA_947359475.1 Heligmosomoides polygyrus bakeri
CTCTATCGAACGGTATCAATCTCGGTCAATTCCGAGAAAATTGATTTTTTCACAGTTTTCCTAGGGGACGAGGGCGCTCTTCGCTGAGCCTGCCCGGACGATGACGTCATCGAAAGTAGACGATTTCGAAATTGGCCAAATTTTCTTGCCCAAACTTCGTCCAAAATCGTTTAGGGGATATTTGGAGCGCTGCTTACGAATCTAACGTTCGTTTTTGAAAATTCTGCCGATTCTGCCAGCTAATTAGGCCATTAGCTGATCGCGCGTCTCGACAGTGGTCGACTGAAATCGGAAAAAATCGTGCCACACAAGGTTTACCTACATTTTCGCACCGCTGTAACTTTATACAATCATAAGCTACGTTGCTATGTTTCAACGCACTTCTTTAGCATTCTACTGCTTACAAAATCCACAAGTCGCAGCTGGAAAGATTCAAACGTGACAGAGTTATTGCACACAGAACACGCCCGTGCGTCCAGCTTAGCACAACAACGGTCTATGTTCTCCGTGCTCTTACTCGCCCAAACAACAGTTCTCGCAACTCATAAACACCGTTCAAATCAGCACGAAAAGCTCTATGAAACGGTATCAAACTCGACCCATTTCGGAAACATCGATTTTCGATGACGTCATCGTCCGTCTGGTGCGACCATCATCGATGAGAAACTGAATCAAAAAATCGATGTTTTCAAAATTGGTCGAGACTGATACCGTTCGATAGAGCTTTTCGAGCTGAGCAGAACGGTGCCATCTGGTGCGTCAAAAACTCAAATTTGGGCGAGTAAGGGCGGAAGAAGCTTCACCGCTGCCGTCCGCCGCTCTAAAGTGGCAGATGGGGTAAGGCAGTTTAGGCAGCTGGAGAGTTAGGAGCAGATCATCGTAAAGCGTCTTCGCTGTTTTGCTCGTCCGCGAGTTTGCATGCCATTAGCTCGCCTAGTGTACCCGCAGCGGTCAACCGAAATCTGAAAAAAGTCGTGTTACACAAGCCTCACCTGCATCTTCGTAGAGCTGTAACTTGGACCTATCATAAGCTACATTGCTGTGTTTCAGCGCACTACTAGAGCATACTACTGCCTACGGAATCCACACGTTCCAGCCAGAAAGCTTTGAAGCTGACAGAGTTATCGTGTTCCGAACACGCCCGCGCATGCAATTTAGCACAACAACGGTCGATGTTCTCCTCGATCTTACTCGCCCAGATTACAGTTCTGTCTGATCTTAATAACACCGTTCAATTGAGCATGAGAAGCTCTATCGAATAGTGTCAAGCATGGCACAATTTGAAGATATCCATTTTCCATGACGTCACCATCCGCCTGCCGCGGGCAGTCCCGAGCGGCCTCGTCCTCGATGGGAAACCGTCAAAAAATCGATGTTCCCGAAATCGGTCGAAATTGGAACTATTCGATAGCACTTTTCATGGTGAACAGAGTGGTACCATTGCGAGTGTCGAAGACTCAATTCTGGCCAAGTAAGGGCGCAAGAAACTCTAACTGCTATCTTCTGCCGCTTCAAACTGGCAGCTGAAGCTAAGGCAGTTTAGGCAGCTGAGGTGTACTGAGCATGTGGTCGTAAAGTATCCTAAACGGCCTGTTCGCATACGCGTTTTGAGGCTGTTAGCTTGCCGCGTCTTCCCGCAGTGGTCCACCGAAATCGGAAAAAAATACGTCACACAAGCCTCACCTTCATATTCGCACCCATGTAACATTGCCTCTTCTTAAGCTACCCTGCTCTACTTTAGCGTACTACTAGACCGTTCGACTGACTACAAGACCCTGGAGTTGCAGCCGAAACGACTCGAATTTGACAGAGTTACTGCGCTCTGAAAACGCCCGCGCGTGCAATCTGCGGGCGGTTGCCCAACTCGATTGATAGGTTCGCTTCTATATGCATTGCTCCCGGCGCACTCCTAAGTCTCGCCGGACAGAGTACAGCAAATCCTGAGTAGGGCGGCTGAGAATTTCTCATAAAACTCCCTAAATGCTCACTCTACGAGCTGCCGCGCCCACTCGATTGATAGGTTGGGTCCTATATACATTGTGCACAGCGCACTCCAGAGTCTCGCCTGAACAGAGTACAGCAATTCCTAAGTAGGGCGGCTGAGAATTTCTCATAAAACTCCGTAAATGCTCACTCTACGAGCTGCCGCGCCCACTCGATTGATAGGTTGGGTCCTATATACATTGTGCACAGCGCACTCCAAAGTCTCGCCGGAACAGAGTACAGCAATTCCTGAGTAGGGCGGCTGAGAATTTCTCATAAAACTCCGTAAACGCTCACTCTACAAACTGTCCCCCCCCCTCTTTGATTGATAGGTTCGATCCGATATGCACTGTGCACGGCGCACTCTCGGAGGATTCCTGGCATGACAAAACACTTTACGCCATGCTTGAGATGCTCCGAGAACATGCAATTCCTGGAATATAAGCTTCTCCAATAGCAAAAAGTCTGCTCCAGTCATTTTTGATCACCCACTGCGAAAATGCGGTGGTTTGGCGAAGTTATATATATGGTTGTGTAGATCTCGAGGAGACGAATCGAACGGTACCAACCGTTTCTCACAAAACCTCAAATTAGAGGAATTGCGAGCCTGCAACCTTTTCGGCGCCTTGCGGCCGACAACTCGTCCGCGGCCGGCCTTCTCAATGGAGCGTAAGTTTTCAATTTTGGCCATTTTTGACCTTTCATATGAAATGTATATACCAAACGATAGAACTCGATCTCCTGAGCTCAGACGTATCCTTGGTTTTTCAAATGGATAATTTTGGGCGAGTTATAGCAAAAAGACGCAAAAACCGCAAAAGTGCGGTTTTCTCGGCGTCTATTCAAAAGACGCGTCCGGTACTGTACTCCTTTACGAGTTTGAATCTGGGCACTCGGATGCAGAAGTCTATCGAAACTTGTGTCGTGTATTTGGCTCTGAAGCTCCTTCTGTACGGTCTGTGTAGAGCTGGTTCGAACGCTTAAGAAGCGGGAACTCCTCGGTCAGTGGCTTCCACACGAACTGACCGACGACAACCGACAAAGACTTCTGGACATATGCACTCAGCTGCTCTTCCGAAGTCGCACCTTCAACACCATCGTCACAGGAGACGAAAATTGGGTCCTCTATGTCACCCACGCTCGTAAACGTGCGTGGTGCCAACGCGATGAAGTGCCGAAATCTTTCGTAGGAAGTGAAATCCATGCGAGGAAAGTCATGCTGAGCGTCTGGTGGGGAGTTTATGGGATCTACCATCTCAAGCTGCTGCCTGACAGCACGACTGCCACTGTCGAGGTCTACGCTATCGAACTGCAGGGACGGGCCGACAAATGCGCAAGGAACAGGCAAGGCTCGACAAAGTTCGCTTGCTGCACGATAACGCGCGCCCAGGCATCGCGAAGACGACTTTTCAGAAAATCCTAGAACTCGGATGGGAAGTTCTGCCGCATCCACCGTACAGCCCAGATCTGGCCCCAAGTGACTACCACCATTTTCGGCCACTTCAGCATCATCTGGAAGGGAAGCGCTATGAAGATCGTGACCACCTCGAAAATGACCTCCGAGCTTTTTTTCGCCTCCAAGTCGCCGGAATTCTACGCCAGAGAAATTCGAAGTCTTGTGAAACGTTGGCGGAGAGTAGTCGATGTTAATGGAAGTTATTTGGTTGATTAATAAAATGTTGATAAAAAATTGTGTTATTTTGAAAAAATTGTATTTCTGCAGATACTTTCTGGACACCCTAATAGACTGCTGACATTAATGGCTTCTCTTGGACGAGCCACCCATTCTCCACTGGTTTCTAGGCGAAGAATGAGTTTTTGTTTTTCCTTCATATATCACTGCTATTTGAAAGAGAAAAAGGAAAGGACAAAGGAAAGCAAATCTTTGATAGTCCATTCAAAGCATTGGAGCGCAATATGTGGGGTTACAGACAAACGTCAATTGCAGCAGCACTAAATGACTAAAGTATTAACCTAACAACTACGATCTCATATAGGAAGTGATGAAATAGCAACGTTTAAGGTCCTTAATAAAGTGTTAGTTGGCCGAACAGTCTAACTATGTACGTAAAATAGTGCTTAGCGCTAAGTATAGAAGAGCTTCGCGTTCTTTAGATTTAGATTTAGTTTTAGTTTTCTGTTTTTAATGGGGAGGTTTAATCTTACTTTGGAGACGATTCGTGCATGAGCGACGCCGATTCGTACTTTTCCCATTGGAATTGGACCCATGACGCGTCTTCTAATATCCTCACAACACATACTCAAGTTTCGAGCAACAAACAGGTCGATGAGCTATCATTTCCTTCACGTAGTCCTGCAATGCACCTTGTCAATAAAGCGGATTTAGACTTAGGAGCAATTCCTTCATAGTTACTGCTGTTATAAGTTGAACAGAAATTTCTTCAAGTTTGATACCTTGTTTCTGGACGAAGTAATATTTGTAAGCCCACCACAGCTCTAGTTGTCATACTGTACTATTGCTTGCATTTATCACCTACGCCCTTAGGATGTCCCAAAAAAGAATGTCTCGGGCTATGCAAAAACACTTTTTCTATAAGTGCAAAAGCGGGATGACGCGTTGTAGCGCAGTCAGAGCAAAATCTAGCTTTCGCGTGCAACCAGTTTAAGGTCTGTGGTCCAGGTTCTGCTCGAAAAAGCCGTCACTTCCTTCTGGTATCTATGGGTCGGTTAAGTATGAATCATACGGAAAAATACTGGTTCCTCAATCGCCGGTCGCCACAACTCATTGCGTGAGTGAAATGCTCATCTAACTAGATTCCACAATATAGCGCAAAAGTGGAATGCGCGTACTTTATAGGGAGACTGAATAATGTCGTAACCATCCTTCTTTATCCTGAAACCCGATACCGGTTTTTGTAATTGAAAGGAAACTAACCAGTGAAGGGTCTCAGGCGTAGGTCTGAACGGGAGAAATGGATAGTACTGCGAGAATCTCAACCCTTCATATAGTAGAAAAATATGTGTCGTTTCTGCTGAGTCCTTGAACCAATAGGGCTACGGGTCCTCGAAGCGGGGGGGGGGGGGGGGGGGAGGGGGTACAGTAGCGCAGTGAGTGCGTGCGCCGGACGTAGGACGTAGGACGCGACGAAAGGACGCGGCAAGCGAGTCGGTGGCTCAGCAGGGTGCGAGGGTACTTCGTAGGTGCTACGTCTGGTGTTTGACTCCCGTCTTATGCAATATTTTTGTATTTTTTCATGATTGCCAGGTCCTTTACCAATTTGCTTCCTACACATCTCCTACATATTTTTTTCACTCTAATTTGTCAAATAAGGATCAGATTCGTACTCAATGCGATGTTTGGGCAAAAACGGTGGCCATGATCTTATCATTAATCATCTTTACCTTCTGTAATTTAAGGTACTCTAGGGTAATATAGAAAACGGATGTCAGATTCGTGATCACCATTCCAAATAACCCCCCTAGGAGAAGTTTGGGCGGAATCGGTGATTATGACTTCGGCGGCCCTAGTCATCTGTGCCTACCGTAACCTATCATAATTGGCCGAAAATTGAAAAATGGACGTCAGGTTCGTGAACATCACCCCAAATAATCTCCCTGGGTAAGGTTTGGGCGAAGTCGGTGATTATGACCTCGACATCTCTAATCACCCGTACCTGCTGTAACCCGTACCTGTTGTAGGTCATTATTTAAGATTCGCTGAAAAACAGAAAACATTGTATAATTCAGAAACTGAGAAAAGTAAGTGAAGCACAGCTCACAGAAACCTATCTCACAATTTAGAGTGAAATAAATGTGTAGAAGATGTGTAGGAAGTAAGCTGATTTAGACTGCCATAACTCCAGAGGTCGAGGAGAGGTCAAAAAAAAATTTCCGCCCAAATCTCGCCCAGGGGGTTACTTGGAGTGCTGATCACGAATCTAAGATTCGTTTTTCAAATTTCGGCCGATTACGGTAGGTTATGGTGGGTACGGGTGACGGTGCAATACTGTGCCCTCAATTTCTAGGGCCCGTAGCTCTTTGGGTTCAAGGACTCAGCAAGAACGAAACATGTTTTTCTACTACATGAAGAGTGGAGATTCTCGCAGTACTATCCATACCCCCGTTCAGACCTGCGTCTGAGCCCCTTCTCTGGTAAAGAAATTTTTTCGATTACAGTGTCGCCTTCCACAAGTCGACTGCACTCTAAATGCGACGTCTCCTTTCGCTTCCTGAACGTTCCCAAGAGTGTTTTACTCTGGAACGCTTCTCAATTATCATATTTTCTCCTTACAAAACGCTTGTGGTTTTGAAGTCCGTCTTCAACTCATCAAAAAGATTGCTTGTCGATAGAAAGGAACAATACGACACATTGCATGGTGTCAACATCTGAGCCTTCAAATCTTGAAGCATTTCCTCCATCTCCAAAAATCGAGCATTGCTTAAGTGAGACAGCGTTCCAACGTCGCACGTTGTTTTTGGCTGAGGAGACACTAAAAATTTTGTAATAAAAAACTTTAAAAAATGTGATGGGAAATATCCGAATGCGTAAGTCTACAAAGCACGCTTTGACAACGCTTATATGCGCACCTGCTACAAAGGCGAAGCAAGCTAAGGGCCATATGGATTGGGAGAGGGTGATTGGGAGATGGACTATGATAGGCTTGGATATTCGATGTACAGCCTGCGGTAAGCCAGAATATTTCGCTTTCCTAGCGGAGACCGACTTCTACACTAGAATTGTGCTAGAATAGTGAACTTTGTCATGGAGAAAGATCAATATTCATCCTAGCCTTGTGCTGAATCACGTCACGCTGCCACGTCAGGCTTTATGACGGGCTACTCTAGGAACGTAGCACAAACCTAGCTAGCGATGTTTCCTCACCCAGCACGTTGACGCGTGCGCCTACTTCGTACTGACGTCTTGCTTAATACCCCTCACTCCTCGTATAGCACTCAGGAGAAGGATGTGATCACAATCTATTGAAGCTCGACAAGCCTAATCGAATGTCTGACATTTCTGTCCTGTCGTCGTGCTTTAAGCCACGAGATCTTATGAATCTCGGAAAAGATTTCTCAGCACAAAAATACTGTCTTGCGCTATATATACATAGTTGCATGGAAACTGGTCAAAGCACGGCTGAAAGTTGAGGATCCATGGGCAAGACTTGGTTGAAAACGTAGCCAAACCGAGCATGTCCCACCAACTTCCTTTGCTTGCCTGTCCTAATCCACAGCTGAAAATTGGATGACCTGGGCAAGTAGAGATAGCTTCCTGATTCTTCACACGAACCAAGATCCTTGGGGAACAAGCATTGGATGGGACTCTCAAAAGGCCCTGGGTGCTCGTTGAAGTAGCCTGCCTTGTACCAAGCAAACTTTATCAGGTTCTTGAAGGTGACATGGCATAGATTGTTCCCAGTTAACGTATATCCTTATGTATCAGCTGATCGTATCCAAGGCGGGTAAACTAAAGCAGTAAAAATGTGTTATTTTGGTTGTGGAGAATGGAGAACTGCCTCGGTTCTTTAGAAGCAAACATTTTAGCTAATCTGTAGTTTGAAGCATATGTAATAAATATGCATATGTAATAAATGTATATGCAGCATATGTAATAAAATAAATAAATAAATAAATATGTTATATGTAAACATGCTCTATAATATACTATAATACCCCTAGGTGGAGCAACTATCTGATAAACATAGATTTTGCAAAAGTGCAAAATAAACGCAGTCTGCGGGACCCAAACCGCCGACTCCTTGCACAGGAGTCCGGGCACTTCCCGTCTACGCCACCTGTGCACTAAGCTGTGCCGCGATACGAGCCCTCATCCTCCCGCACGCACCCGTCAGCTGCAGAGCACGTGAACCAACATGCCGCCAACAGCAGGGTTCCATCCCCTTAACTCTGCGCAGAGTTGTATTGGGATCGAGACACAGCAGTTTGTTACTTCCCAGGGAGAGGGTGTTCTGCCCGTATACAACACTTGGGCCGTTCCGATTCTTGTCAGGAATTTGAACAGGTTCAAAGGTATGTGAACATTTTATGGTTTCCGTTGAAAGGATGTCAAAGTTGCCACCTGTTAGCTTGGCCTACAAGTGACCAAAGTCCTTTTATTGTTCATAATATTAGAAAATGCCGCTGTGTTTACATAAGTATTTTAATTTTAACAGATTTTTGAGGAAATGTCGAATGCTAATGGAAGCAGACTTTTATGTCATTGGGGCCAGTGGCTTTGCCTGACTTCATCTTCTTCAGGGCTGATTCGGCTTCGCTCACTGTGATCTTCTGAACGGGACCGTATACAGGTGATGCAAAAGGAATAGCGGGATGGGAAATTCAACATTCTAGATCTCCTCGAAGTAGTAGTGCCATCGCTTCATAGCCCTCTTACGATCCATCAGAAGATGACCGCTCTCGTCGTTAATGCCAAAGAACTTCACGATGTCTTCTGCTTGGCGACAGCGAGCTTTTGCGAGTCGGTAAATATAACGCTCACCATCGCGCGTTTCCAGTTTTTCGCTGACATCAGCTTAGTATGCGGCTTTAGCAGCGGCCACTGCCTTCTTTGCCGCTTTCTTCGCTTCTCGTTTGTTCCGCCAATTATGGACTGTTTTATCACCGATGAATACTGATAGAGCCGTTTCTTTTCTCGGACTCTCTCTCTGACATCGTCAGTCCACAGCCATGCCTACTTGGCGACCTAGCGTCTTCCAGGCTTCGCTGTGCCGAGTTCGGAGCGTGCAGCCCGAGTTATCGCATCGGTAGCATCCTTCCAGATTTCGTCGACAGTTGTCACCGTCGGTAACCGAATGCGAGGAATAACTGCCGCTTCCGTCTCGTTCAGTCACCACCATTTGATTCTAGCCGACCCGCACCGCTCAGCATGTTTACACTTCGAAGGTGTGATCTTCAGCGAGCAGATCAGTGGACGGTGTTGCGCGTCAACCGTCTCATACGGCACGGTCTTCGCGTATGTGACAAGGCCTTGGTCGCGACGACTAACAAGGACATAGTCAATCTGCGTTTTAGCGTTCCCGCTATAAAACGAGATGGCGTGGGAGGTCACGCTTTCGAAATTTGGTGTTCCCGATGGTGAGGTCATGTGAGTCTGCATACTCAAGTATACTCTCACCATCGGCGTTGCGCGACCCATAGCCAAAACCACCACGACAGCTGTAGCCGTCTTTCGTTGCTCCGACGTGACCATTAAGGTCACCTGCCACAACAATCATATCTTCTGACGGCACTTCCTCTGTCTTCTCATTAAGCATGGACCAGATCGTCCTTGGTTTGCTCGGAACAGCCAGTCTGCGGAACATATGCAGAAAAGAAATGACGTCGTCGCTGTTCTACGGCGACAGCTATCTTCATCAAGCGGTCATCGAAACGTTATACGCTTGCTATCGCGTCACGGAAACGTTCGGAGACGATAATATCAACACCACTGGTGGTCCTGGGAATGCCGCACAAAACGGCCTTGAAGCCAGCGCCAATGTCCCTTGACTTGCCGCAGGACCAGCTCGTCTCCTGCACCGCACAGAAATCAACTATTCTTTGCTCCAGTACTTCTACCAACTCGTACGAGCGGCCCGTCAACGAACCCACATTCAACGTTGCTACGCGGGCCTTGCCTACGTTGCGGGACTTTCGGACTAGCTCAGTTGCCCCTCGATGCCGTCCTCGCATCAGGGACCCTCGCATACTTTTCATACTCGCCGGGCTTTGCGAGTGCGCGTAGGCTCCCGCGGACGCCATAGCACTATCTCGAAATCTCTAAAGGCTCATCAACCATGTGATATGGCATGGGTCTTCGTAACCCGACCTCTCACAAGGGCTTGTCGAGTGTCCGCGATTACCTAAGCTCCCAGAGGGGGCAGTTTCCAGTGGCACCACGTGAAGGAACGGACATTGCCACCTAAAAGTAAACCGAATAATGAAATATACAAATTGTGGATCAACAGCTTCGCAACATCCTGTTACACAGCACTGTTAAAAGGGAGGCTCAATTGGCGATGCCCTGGAATACATGCAGAACATAATATTCGATCTGGAGTGCAGCTAATTTTCTCCAGTTTTTATCCGGTTCTATCCGAACCAGACCTCCAACGGCGTAGCGGCCGCCAAATGTCTGGTTGGACGCCTTCAAACCCAAGAATAGAGCACCTCGACTGCCTCCTTTCCTTCTTTCTCCTCACGGTGGCGCTAGTGGCAGGCAGATCGTGGCACAGTGGACGGTGCCGCTGCTTCATGCAGAGGAGGTCGGGGGTTCCGTTCTACTGCGTAGCTGGTTTCTTGCATTTCAACTGACTGGTTGAGATTGGAGGGATTTTGGGGGTGGGGAGGGGGCGGGAGTCTACAAAATTTTATGGTGTTTCGTGCGTATTTTTTCAGCTGTATGCGCTCCTGAGCTCGAAGAGAACCCAGCTTCGGACTCTCACTGGGCGACGAGAGTTGTTTTAGCACGAACAACTTGGATGGAACAACCCCGATGTCCCTACACTAGTCTGGTTCTTTTATGCAGCATTGGTTTGTTCTACCTTTTTGTTGAACAGGCTAGGCCATTTTGGCACAAATAAGGTCGGAAGGGGGGGGGGTCACCATGTACTCAGTGAACATTAGCTTTGGCAGGAAGGAATGTGTATGTCCAGTTACATAAGAAATCGCCTACCTCAGTTCACTGCAGGGGTGGAACACACAAATGCTGCAAAAAAATCCAGTTTCACAAGCCGTTGTTTAGGGCTGTCCATCATGGTGACCATGAGTGTGTGTATTTACGGTTTACGATTTACGGTGATTTTTGACATTATTACGATTTACGACATTTTGGGTCGTAAATAGTGAATTTTCGTAAATATTATCAATCTACGAACACTCCCACATGAGTCGGCGCCTTGTCGTGGGGTGGGGGTGGCAATGAGTGTCGAACTGCGATGGACAGCGGAGTTTTTTTAAATCTCCGGCAGGGGGTCCTAAGTTGAGAAAGAGTTCAACAATTCTTCGGAAGCCTAGCGAAGTCTGAATCACAGTACGCCCCGAAGCCACGAAACGGGCACCCCGAAGGCAAGAAAGGGATGATACGAACTCCGCACGGGGTGAGAAAAGAGGTAGACACCAAACAGTTATTGGTTTGTGATGTGATGTCGGGCTCGCCATGCCCTGCAGAATGTGCAAAAATGGCAAGGTTCCAGCGTCAGTCCCAGGTTGACAGGTCGGCTGGTGGAGAAACCCGTCACAAACCATGATCAAGAGTCGCAACGAAGTCAGTGCGAAGGCTAGGACGTCACCCTGAAGTGACGCGCAGAACTCCCGCCCGAGTTCTGTAGTCAGTATGCGAGGGCTACCGAGAGCAGAACGACCTCGGCCAAAGAAGCTGGTTTGAATGGGAACTCTGAATGTGGGAACGCTGACTGGAAGATCTAGGGAAGTGGGTGACCTGATGAAGCGCGGAAGAATACAAGACTTGTGTCTGCAGGAAACGAAAGAGAAAGGGGCGAAGGCCAAGGAGATTGGAGAAGGGGTCAAGCTGTTCTACAACGGAGAGGACACGAAGAGGAACCGTGTCAGGATGGCTCTCGAGTCCCTCAAGGATTCGATAGCTGCTGTTCAAAGGACAAGCGACCGCATCATGTCATTGCGGCTTTATACAAAGGAGGGTTACTGGACTGTCATGACCGCCTACGTTCCGCGGACCGGATGTCCCGAGCACGTCAAGGATAAATTCTACCTCACACTCAAGGAGGCAATAACGTCCGTACCAGAAGGTGACTATCGATCCGTAGCAGGAGACATGAACGGGCACGTAGGGAATTGCAGAAGAAGAGTGGAAAGGGTTCATGGTGGTGAAGGGGTCGGCTTGGTGAACCCAGATGTAGAAAGAATCCTCGATCTAGCTGTCGCCCACGACCTGGTTATCTGTAGCACCTTCTTCGCGAAGAGAGAGAGCCAGAAGGTGACCCATACTAGCGGAGGAAGAGGACGGAAGTCGGCCACACCCTGGTTCGAAGGCCTGCCCTGAAAACAGTCCGGAATGTGAAGGTCATTCCTGGAGAAGACGTGGCTTCCCAGCAAAGACCCTTGGAACCCGACCTTAGCGTACCTCTACCCACCAAGCCCAAAGTGAAAACGGAACCCAGGACCCGATGGTGGAGACTGCGGGGTTCAGAGCGGAACGAGCTACGAAGGGCAGTGCTCGAAGCAGGTCTTTCTGATCCAACTGGCTCCGTAAACGAGACCTGGAGGAGGGTGACTCAAACGATCCGGCGATGTGTCAGGAAAGTCCTCGGTGACACGAAGAGAGAAACCAGAGAAGACAAAGCGGCATGGATCTGGAATGAAAAGGTGCAGGTTGCGGTAAAGAAAAAGAGGGAGGCCTATAAGCAGTGGCAGAAGACCAAGGCACCCAAGCACCTCACATTCTATAGGAAGTTGAAGAGGCTGGCAAAAACAGCTGTAGCGAAGGCAAAGCACGCAGAAATGAATGCCCTGTACGAGAATCTAGACGGACCAGAGGGAGAGAAGTTCCCTCTCCGGCTGGACAAGGCAAGGCATACAGCTTGCGTCGATATCTGAATGGTCAAGGCTGTGAAGAATGCTGACGGTAGGGTACTGCGGAAGCCAGTTGAGGTCAGAAAAAGATGGGAGGAGTACTTCAAGGAACTGCTGAGTGATGAGTTCCCGCGTCGGGATGTTGAAGAAAAACAGCTAACGGAAGGATCTATCCCGTCTTGGACGCAGGAAGAGGTTCGCAATGCCATAGGGACGATAAAGCTCGGCAAGGCTGCTGAACCTGATGGGGTGCCAGTAGAGTCTTGGAAGGTGCGTGGAAACTGTGGAGTCAATTGGCTGACACAGTTCTCCTACAGAGTCACGATAGAGGGTAAGATGCCGGATTACTGGAGGGACAGCAGCGTAGCCCCCATCTTCAAGCAGAAGGGAGACGCGTCCGAATGCTCCAACTACCGCGGGATCAAACACGATGAAGGTCTACGAACAACTGGTCGACTCGAGGCTGAGGGAGATGGTAACAATCTCCCAGGAGCAGTGGAGCTTCATGCCTGAGAGGTCCACCACAGACGCGATCTTTATCGCTTGCCGGGTGATGGAGAATATCGGGAAAAACAAAAGCCTGCTACCTGGCATTTCCGGACTTGGAGAAAGCCTACGACAGGGTACCCCAGGCCGTGCTCTGGAAATCCCTTCTAGGGGGAGGTGTCCCGGAACGTCTGATCTCGGTCATAAGGGACATGTACGAAGGCTCGAAAGCTGCGGTACGAACTCTACACGGGATGACAAAGAAGATGGATATCACGGGGGAGGGTACATCAAGGGTCGGCTTTGAGTTAGTTCCTCTTTGTGCTGACGCTTGAATACATGGTCAGGCACCTTGAGGAAGGCCCTCTCAGAACCATCCGCGAACGATATCGTCCTAGTAGCCGACAGCCGGGAGGAGCTAGAGGAGAAGGTGCAGTTGTGGCAAGGAGCCCTCGCAGACAATAGCCTGCGGCTGAACGTGAGGAAGACGAAGTTAATCAGCTCTGATCAGTGCAATGAACTGATCCTAACTGCCAAGGGGAGGTGATCGAAAAGGCGGAAGAATTTCGCTACCTCGGAAGCGATCTATCCCAGGAAGGAAGCGTGGACTCGGGGGTTGGGGGACGGATAAATGCAGCATGGCTCAAATAGAGGGAGTCCACAGGAATCCTAAGCGACCGCAGATGCTCCAGGACACTTAAGGGCAAGCTATATAGAACAGTAGTGAGGCAAGCCCTCCTCTATGGCGGTGAGTGCTGGGATCTGGGTAGAGCGCAGAAGCGGCAACCGCACGCTGCGGAAATGAGGATGCTCAGATGGGCATGTGGATGGACCCGCCGGGACAGAGTGCGAAACGAGGATGTTAGTGCAGTAGTGAAGACAGCTCCAGTCCAGCAGAAGATGAGGAAGCAGCGCCTAAGGTGGTACGGTCACATTCTCGGAAGACCACAGAGTCACTCCTTAAGGTTGGCATTAGATTTTGAGGCACCAGGAAAGCGTCCGAGAAGAGCCACGAAGAAAAGGTGGAAGTACGTCATCAAGAGAGATCTCGCCGAAGTCTGCGCCACGGCAGACGATGTCGTTGACAGGATGAGGTGGCGAGGGCTCACAAAAACAGTGGACCTGGCGACTGCGCGGGACTAAACGCTCAGGAGAAGAAGAAGAAAATTATCAATCTACACACAGCTAGCGTCTCGACTACGTGATGCAGCATGGCTATAAAGAAGAGGTTCTCCTTTCCCATATAGCTCATTCCGTATTTTGTTTTAGCGTTGTTTTCTAAGGTTCTGACGTGATACCATGGCAGTTTACACCATGCTGTGCTTCTCAAGATCGACTTATCTCTGTTTGACTGACTTTCCAAATTCTTTAGCATTCTAAGGCCTGGTGTTTGTTATTAAACCTGATCTAATAAAGAGGCAGAAACATGCGAAAAAAGCGCACAGTCGCAAAGGGGTTGTTAAAACTAAGCTCCTGTTACGAACGACAACAAAGCCAGCAGAACTCCTAAATTCGGGATCGCATTGCTGTTTTCGCTTGCTACTCTCTCATTAGTTTACAACTCCTACGTTTAAAATGGACAAAATTCGAGTATCGCACAGTGGCTGCTGGTTGGCGCTCTTTCATTGGTTACCAACTACTGCGTTTAGAATTGACTTCCTGAAAGGAAATTGGATCTTTTTGCAATTCAAACTGCATTCTATCCTAGTCAAATTGAATAATTTCTTCCAAGTCAAACTAGGTATCTTCCAAATAAATATGGGCCTATTCTGCCGAACGAGGGGCGCCTTAAGAAAGTTGTACGTAACATCTTCCATTTGAAAGCGGCTACAAAGGATGTACGATCCTACGTACTGTATCAGTGGCCACAAGTTTACTATCGGTATGCTATGGGAACGTTACAAAAATTCTCTCAAGATATATAAGACCTAAGTTTTGTAAAAACGGGTAAGTTGAATCGGCCGGACCTTGGCCCTCCATTCTTTGCTAGTTCTGTGGTATCAGAACTGGGCAAAGGAGGGAAGATCTAGGCAAGGGTGCGCGCAGAAGCCATGTTTGTGTGATTGTTTGTTCTACGACCATGTGCGATCTCCATGTGACATCAGCCCACTAACTACCAATAACTAAGATGGTTTGATGCATCGTGTGGTAAACTTGCGCCATGCAATAGCTTAGGCAGAGCGACAGGAGATACACCCTCTCCTGCTGGGGCGTGGCGTCAGAAGGTACAGCGCTGTTCTGTTGATCGGGAAATTTTGTTTTCCGTCTCAAAGGTTTTGGAAGCAGCCTTTAGACTCTCCGTGAGCCTAGGGGATTGGGGGTGAATGAGCAAGTGGGATGAGGTAGAGATTGCGTGCTCCACGGCGAGGGGCGTGGCCATATCTTGTACCTCCTGACCGTCCCCCGCTAGCTTAATACGCGATGCCCGATGGACTACATGCGCAGTTGTTTCTCTGACCAAGTTAGCCAGCGGTGATTTTTTAAATTAATAGCTTTGACAATTGCTTTTTGCTATCGCTTTCTCCATATCCTAGGTTTCCAGGCAAGCTAAAGCAATGCTGAGAGATTGGAAATTTACTGTTCCTTCAAGCGTTCAAAGCTTTTTGTTGCACACTTTGCGTGCGATAAAGTAAAGTTTTTGATTCAACAATTTTTGACCTTCTTAAAATGTATACAGTCTGCTTTGAAATGAGTTTGCTGTTACAAAAGGAGAATGAAGGTGAAAAGGGCAAGAAAACTTCATCATCACCCGAAAGTAACACCGTTAAATAAATAAAAACACGATCACATTGTATTAATATCAGCAGAAAAAAACTATAAAAATTGAGCTGCACTGCACTACACATCGGGTAACTATTGTGATTTACGGTTTACGACTTACGTTTTACGAAATTTCGGATTTCGTTTACGCACACCCCTGATGGTGACCCTACTTGCGACGCTATTACTAACGTAATTAGACATACGTATGCCTTTCTACCAATGGGAATATCCATTCAATAAAAGGTGATCCCTCCGAGCTATTTGTACCAAAAAGTAATTTATTAACGAAATCAAAACAAATAGGCTAAAGGGCGGCCAACTATGATCGCACCCCACTCTCCCCTTCCCCCCAGCAGAGAACATGAAGAACAGCTTGGTGATAAAGAGGAAGAATTCAGAAATCAGCACGATGAAAAAACGGCTGCAAGAAGTTGCGGCAGTTCTTCGTACTTCCCGTTCAAAAGTATGCAGTATTACGTACAGTAATCCACTCGCGGCAACAATATCCGCCAGTTGCATCACGACATGGCAGCATTCCTGTCGTGGCGCATCGCAGCTGCGCACGATTGGACGATTAAAGGGCGCCCACACATCCAGCGCGTCCGGTGCCGCAGGGCCTACAGTGTACCGAACGATCCGGAAACGCGGGAGCGCCAAGCCCACCGTCGTCGCAGACCTACCGCACGGGCTCATTCGTATTCGTCTCCGTCCGTCTCGACCGGCATCATCTCGGCTAGTCTGGATCTAGCGTAGTCCCGAATACGCCGACTTTCGGAATCGCTGCAGGAGGACTTCGTACGTTGCTCAGGAAGGAAACTCGCCGTAGCAGCAGATAGACGTAGCAGGTAACCACGGGGCCGCCATCGGCATCCCTGCCGTGGCTTGCCAGAGGTCACTCGCCAGGATGTACGATGTGCCCCGTGGGTCCGGTTCTCGTCCCCCGTCGCGTAGGTAGGGTCTCCAGGGCTAGTAACTCGTAGGGGTATTGAATTGTATGTGTTGATTACGTATCGTAGTCGTAGATAAACAGCATGAGGTTACCTTGTGTACTGTAATGGAAGTAGACGTATAGCGTCTACCATACATATCCGTATATTGGTTGTTACGCACGTGTCGTCATAGGACGCCTATGGTCATCCGTAGCCGTGGGGACGCCTAGGGCCTTGGATGATCCGAGTGAAGGTTCAGCTAGGTCTAGCGTAGACTAAGGGTGTTACTTAGGTTCAGGGTGCGTAGCCTCCAACTTCACGCCACCCTTGGGGCAGCAGGGCCTTTTGGAATTCGTAGTATTAGGAGGTACTGCGTGGCAGAGAACGAGTTGAGCGAGCGTAGGCGTAAGGCCCCGATGAACCATTAGCAAAGGTGTGCTTCCTCCCCCAGGTTCCACTCCTGCTAACAACGGGAGTCAAGGCGCAACAATACCGCCGAACCCTGTTTCCGGCCTTAGGCGCTCGTTCGAGGGAATCTATGCTGTAATCCAGGTTTCGCTCTCAAAATCTATTCCGATTTGGTTTTAGTGACCATACATCCACTCTGATTCAAATCAAATTCTTTAGTCCTCAAACGGATGGCTTCAACCATCAGTCTGCCATCAGAGGCTATTGCACATCCCAGGTAGTTACACACCGAAGTGCGTGCAAGCTCAGTAACCTTAATCTTAATGGAGCCGGACTCATTTACGTCAGTCGTGAAACACTCGGTCTTCTTGACCTTCAGTTTGAGTCCGAACATCGCCAGGCGGTCGCACCAAGCTTGCACCTCTCGCTCAAGTTCACCTTTACTTTCGCAGGCGAGCAACACATCAGCATATAGCAACGTCCAAGGGACGGGCTTCTGAAGATCTCGCGTAATGGCATCCATTACGACAACAAAGAGGAGTGGGGAAAGCGCAGATCCTTGTTGTTTCTTAAAAGAGATACGAAACTCCTTCGAGATTCCTGCTGCAGTTGCCCACGACTCTTTGGACAAGAGTGGCATTCGCACCCACTCTACAAGTTCTTCGGGAACACCGTGCTGTCGTAGGTCGTACCATATAAAACCACACGGTACGCGATCGAAGGCCTTTTCCAAGTCGAGAAAGGCAAGATGCACCGACCTCTGCTTCTCGCGATGCTTCTCTACCAGAACACGGGCGGCATGTATGGCAGCGACAGTGCCACAACCAGCCACGAAGCCGCACTGATTGCTGGAAAGCTTGACGATTTCGCGAATTCTGCTATCGAGGATTCGCTCGAAGGTCTTCATGCTGTGCGAAAGCAACCAAATCGGACGGTAATTTGAGCAGTCTGCAGGGCTGCACTTCTTCTTCCAAATCGGGATAGTCGTACTTTCCGGCTAAACATCAGGCACCTTCTTCTCCACTACAACCTGGTTAAAAAACTTGGCCAACCACTCAGCAGAGTACCAAAACTTCGACTTCGATAAATCAGATGGCAAGTCAACTGGACCAGTCACCTTGCCCGGTCTCATTATCCTCACGATCAGAGCCGCGTCAGTTCCCTCCACAGTGATTTTGTGGGCGGGACCGTGGATAGGAGCCACATAAGGGACGGCCGGATGAGGGAACTCTTCAGTCGAAATTCCCCCAAATTAATCGCTTCAAGGCATTTTGCGCTCTATCAGAAGATGGCCGTTCTCATCATCGATGCCAAAGAACTTCTCTATATCCTCGGATTGGCGATGACGATTTTTCGCAAGTCGCTACAAATACCACTCACCATCGCGCGACTCGAGCTTTTCGTTGACATTGTAATGAGTGGTTTTTGCAATGGCCACAGCCTTCTTGGCAGCTTTTTTCGCTTCGTGGTACTTTTGCCAGTTATTGGCGGTCTTGTCGCCGAGAAACACATAATAAAGCGTATCTTCTCTCGAAGCTTTTCTTTCACATCGATCGTCCACAGCCATGCCTGCATGCCGACCTTTCGTCGTCCAGGCTTCGCAGTGCCAAGTTCTGACCTCGCCGCTTGAAGTATCGCGTCTGTCGCTTTCTTCCAAGTTGCGTCGACATTCGTGACTGTCGGTAACTGTACGCAAGAAATCACAGATGCTTCCTTCTCTCTTATTCTTCACCACTTGATTCTTCCAGCAGCGCATCGCTCAACCTGCCGTACCCGAGGGGCGATCTTCAAAGTATAGATCAGCGGACGATGCTGTGGGGCGACCGTTTCGTACGGCACGATCTTCGCGTCTGTGACGAGATTTCGGTCACTATCTCTCACAGGGACGAAGTCTATCTGCGTCTCGATGTTCCCGCTATAGAACGAGATAAGGTGGGAGTTGCGTTTACGAAACGTGGTGTTCATTATGGTGAGGTTATGCAAATCCGCATATTCAAGGATACGCTCACCATCTGTGTTACGCAACCCATAGCCGAATCCACCATGACCACTGTACCCGTCTTTCGTTGCACCTACATGCCCATTAAGGTCACCAGCGACTATGATGACATCCTTCGACGGTACCTCTGCTGTCTTCTCATCAAGCAGCTTCCAGAACTCATCCTTGGCTTGATCGGAGCAGCCAGTCTGTGGAGCATACGCAGAGAAGAAGTGATAGAGTCGCTCCTTAGCGACGACAACGACCTTCATCAACCGATCGTCATAGCGTTCGACGTTAACAATCGAGTCACGAAATCGTTCGGAAACGATTATTCCGACACCACTGGTGGTCCTGGGACTTCCACATAGAACGGCCTTGAAGTCACGTCCTATGACCCTTAACTTGCGGCAGAACCACCTCGTCTCCTGCACCGCACAGAGATCAACTCTACTACGCTCCAGTGCTTCAACCAACTCGCACGAGCGGCTCGTCAACATACCCACATTCAGCGTTGCCACGCGGGTCCTGCTTACGTTACGGGACTTTCGGACTAGCTCAGTTGCCCCCGATGCCGTCCTCGCATCAGGGACCTACTTTCCACACTTTCCGGGTTTTGCGAGTGCGCATCGGCTCCCGCGGATGCCGTAGCACTATCTGGGTATGCGTGAACGTGACCTGAGTGAGATACCATGTGATGTGACATGGGTGTTAGTAGGCCGGCCTGTCACAAGGGCCTGTCGCCTGCATTCGAAAGTTCGTGTTTGGCTTAGCTCGCAGAATCCAGTGGGACCGCGTAGAGGAACGGACATCGCCACATTTCGAGTGATCTAACCTAACTGAGATACACCGCATCATACATAGCGAGGGCGGTCGAGTGATCTAACCTCAGTGAGATATGCCTCATCATCAACAGTGCGAACGAAATTTGCTATTGAACGTGGGATGCCGTTAAAAGCATCATCGCGGCGCGACGCGATGTAATGAAATTCTTACGGCGATCATCGCGTCGCATCGCTTCCCCATCGGTGAACAAACAAGAAAAGTGAACGACGACGGTGAGCTAGCAAGAAAGGAACCGTAAGGGAATTCGTACGGAGAATAAGGAATTAGCCGTGTGCATCTCGACACAGCGGCGACTGCGCGCGCTTCTGAGCTTCTGAATCCAGAAGACGGCCCCCTAAGTCGCGCAACAAGCGTCCTGATTCTGAATACGTACCACCGACATCTGCCGTGAGCATGGGAGGACCACTAAGAGGGTGGTGGAGAAGGGCAGTAAGGGAGACCTCTAGGGTGGACAGGAGGGCGACCAGGAAGGAAAGGAACAACCTGGACGAGGGGCCAGGAAAGGGAAAACAGCAAGAAGAGACCAGTAGGGGGTCAATAGTGGATACAAAGAAGTGGGTCAGGGGTTGGGACCAGGAAGGTGGGGGACTAAAGAGGGGAGGGAAGACCAGTAAAGGCAATCCAGAAATTAGATCCGGTAAGAAAAAATGAATAAGGGGGTATCTGGCTTCGGAAGACATGTCAACGATATCTGGAAACGCTAGCTGTTGAGCATGAGAACGGTTGCGGAGGAGCAACCTGAGAGAAAGAAGTACCGCGCAGCTCAAACCAATGTCCGGCCCGCTCCGGTATGTCTATGATGAAGGTACCGAAGTGGTGAACGGCTTGATGCCAATAAAGTACGTAGCAGGTCCAAGATGTTAGCGAATTTTATGTTTTATAAAAATTATTTTTCATAGGTTAGTGATGCTGGAAAGTCGCGCGAAGCGCGCAATTGCGAGACACGCCGGTTGGCGTGTCGGAGCACTTGTCAAATTACAAAAACCATCAATTTATTCCCAGAAACCAAGCAAGCAATTCCGGAATCAAGCGATTCAACTCCCAAATGTCGATTATTCATCTTTCAAGTACATGGCGATCATCTCAAAAAAATACTCGATTCAACTCCCCGAACATGACCAACTCCCGCAAACCGGACGAGCAATTCCCAGTTCCAAATGAAGCCAATTCATCTCCCAGAACCGAGGAATCAAACTCCGAAAAATACTCACTTCACCTCCTTGAACCGCTCTTCGCAGCGAAGGCGACTTCAACTCCGAAAATGTGGCGAGCAAGTCAGAACAAATGGTGACTAGAAAAGAGCGACTTCAGTAAACCGAATACAGAAACAGTCCTGCGAGCAGCGTCCTCGATATGACAGCCGAGTCATATCGATCGATATCGCGTAATTCTGAAACTTCGCGTGCCTCGTCCACCGAAAGTACGGTAGTAAGGGATCCCTGCGTGACCGCCTGCCACATTCACTTGAGTGCAGGCTCAAGGTGGCATATGCTACCTGATGCACTTTCCGTTCAGCATCAAGGCAGCATATGCTGCCTTTCAGCAAGCATCGCGAGCACAGCAACACACCCCTCTCCAGCCAATAGCGGACGAGGAGGTCGGTCCTGGGGCGGCCCGAATTTCCAGCACCAAGGTGGATATGCTGGACACGCCAACCTAGCTCTTTTGGCCAATCATGATCGAGGATGGAGTACCTCAGCACATGCTCCCTTGATCCTGTTCCAAAACAAGGGCGTTACCCTAGAGAAGACCTGCTACCGTGCCTGAGTAGGCGCTCCTTCATATAGGCTCCCAACCCGTGATTCACCTGGGTGTACGGGTGATAAGGTCGCCCAAGCTTATCAGACAGTAGGATCAAGAGTACAGAACGCATTGTTTGCGTTGCTGTGACAAAAAACAGTGCTTCTTCAACGCTCTCTGTTCTATAGCGTCTACCACGATGAGGAAGCTACTGGTGCTGGTTCAGCTGTCGCTCATGGCGTCCAGCTCATGGAAAAGTGAGTGAAAGCTTCCGATGCAATAACCGTCTGAGAGATAAGCAGCAATCTGCCAGAAAAGGGTGTGTGCTATGGAACCGGCCATCCTATCGCTGCCGCCTTTAGTTAATTAACTCTGTACTTTTTCGGCTATTAGTAAGAGTAGGCCCAGCGAATTCTCTATAATCCAGCTACAGTTGAACTTTAAACGCTTTACTGGTTAGCTTTTAATGATCTAGCGTAAAGTGGCTCAGGAGGGAGAGTCGCTATGTTTAGCAGCCCTATAAAACGTTTTTGGCTTTAGGAAACTAAAAAATTATGCAGGCCTAGTGTGTTCCACTATTGTAGCGGCCAGCAGAGCAAGGTCAATCTGATGGTATTGATCGGTCAATGGCCTGCTTATTTGGCATGGGATCCGAATCATGGATTTTCGGATATTCGGTGAGATTTATCGGATCGGGGGGGGGGGCGGGGCACATAACTAAAAATTATGCAACCAAGTGACTTGCAATTCACCTAGCGGTTTCTAGAGAACAGAATAGGAGCCAAAAAACAAACAGATGAACGAGCAAAGAAACAAAAAACAAATAAACAGCCGCGGTTCTAAAGAAGTCTGGGTGGGTGAAGCGCATTCAAACAGAGTAGACCGCCTGACATGTTATATCCCGGATCAATCATAGCGAGGAGGCACATAACCTCGTTTAGAACCCCGGTGAAACCGAGTGTAATTTCTTGTTTTTCCTTGTGAATTTCGTCAGTTTAGGACCTATTTTGTCCTCTAAAGGCCGTTCTGTGAAATCCAAGCTCAATTTGTTATATAAGGCTTAGTTATATGCCCTCCCGACTATGGTAGGTCCGATTTAGGCGCAATTAGCGAACGGGCGGGGGCAGCCCACCCGTTCGCTAATTGCGGATTCGACGACCTTCATCAACGACCTACATAACAGAGAATTCACAGCGGAAAAGTCAGATAACGCAGCTTATGGCTCACCACATCGCTTGATAAGCCACGTTATCTGAGTTCTCCGCTGTGAATAAAGTTATGTAAGTCGTTTATGCATCCGATCCCAGTACTCAAAAGCGTACGACACGTCCTCCCGACTGGCATTTCCCACGAGCAGGATGAGCTTTTTCCCGCTTAGTTTACGCGTGACGTACAGTATGACCTACTCCCTTCTCGTTGCATCTGCCTTGCACGTACGTACGCGTCAAGCTATGCACAATATGGGAACTCCACGTCACCATAACAACTGCTACGCACAACCATGATCTTACCATACGGGCACAATATCTACACCGTAACCTTTCCGCTGATCTTTCCGGTCCGTGGTATTCGCAAAGGCATCGAGAACTCATTCTCCACGTCGGCATTGCACTGGGCGGTTGCCACGCTCTGATATCACTCTTTGCCTGGTGCCTAGTACTCAGAGCACATTTTTGGTGAAATGATACCCAAAAAACGAAAAAAATCAATTGTCGTGGTTGAACACACAGAGAAAACACATAAAAACTAATAGGAGCAACATTCGCGATGGAACGACCGCACATACGAAGAAACGGCGTGATATGAACGCATGAACGGTGCAGAAATTGTGCCCGTATGATAGACTCATTTCTATCTCTCAGACACTCGTTGCTTCCCAGCCGCGTCCCATTACCGTCTCGTGAATTTCCTACATCGCGGACGGGACACTAGTCAGACGCGGACGAGAAGCTAGTCGCACCCGGATGGGACGCTAGTCGGACGCGGCTGAGACGCAAAATGCGGCTCCGGGATTCACCGTTAGAACGATAGGACGTCGGTACTAGCTCCAGTGAGTATGATTGTACAATACAATAATTATGATTGTACAATAATAATAATTTAGTAGTACTTTCTTATTTTGTTCTCTAGTGCTATACCAATATTATTGTTAACGCTGCTGTGCCAAACGAGGCTGTACGGTAGACTAATTTATCGAGCGGCCTGATATTCCGACCTGTTTGCCGTCTTCAGAGGCCTAAAAGAGGTTCGACTTTAGATTTGTCAGTATAATCAATGCGGAATGACACTGTAAGTCTCAGTAACCACTCGGCAAATAACGTCAGCGATAGCGACGTCGCCCCGCTTCAACGGTGGATCAGCGGATGAGTTTATTTTTCATGCAATAGGGTTTTTTTGCTTTGGCACCTAGGACGACATCAGAAAGGGGGATGAGGAGGCGTTTGGTCGGGTAAGTGACAAATCTAAAGTCTTGAACCATTTTTAGGTTTCTGAAGACGACGATCCACCTTACAACCTCGTTTGGCACGGCAGTATTGACACACTAAGAAAATGACGAAGTTTTGCGAAGAGAGAACTTGGAGAGTAATGATAATGTTGTTTAAAATGTTTTAATGTGCGTTTGTGATATGTGCTTTAATATATTTAATATATAATATATTCTTCTTTAATAGTGTTAACAGTATTAATAGTATAGCACTAAAAAACAATATCAGAAAGTACTACTAAACTGTTGTCGTACAATCATACTCACTGGAGCTGATGCCGACGTCCTGTCGCTCTAACGGTGAATCCCGAAGCCGCCGACAAAAATGGTAACTCCCTACTAAATAGATAACTTGCCTTAGTAATAATATCCTGAAAATTTACGCGTTTTACATCGGGGACATCTGAGGTTACCGGATAATATTCGTCATACATCTTTCGCAAAAACCATGCATGACCGTGTTTGATTTGTGCCTGGCAGTACGAACATACAATTTTTCGCCGCGCAACGAGCCGCCACTGACGCATCGCTACTGGTTGGGCTGTTATGGGGGAGATGGAATTCTGACAAACTTCCGAGTTATGCTATATTGTATGTAGATAGGTGAGCAGCTTTTAGAAATAAAGCTTCTCGTCATAAAGGGAGATTAAATCTTTTAACAATGGAAGCCATTGTTTATTTCTGCGATTAGGTCATCCAATTCCCTCTCGAAATTTTCTCTGATTAAGTGGACCGGCGAACCCTCAAACAGCTGAGCAGAAGAAGCAAAAGAAACTTACGCAGTCACAAAGCATTAGACTTCGTGACTGTAGCAGCACACACTATGCAGATGTCGCGCTTGTTGCAACAGTCGCCGCGGCTGCCCCGCGCTTCCGTATGTTCAGCTTGCTTCCCATGATTTGTGCATGCAACCTCTGCTGTGGTCACGCTGTCAGTTAAACCATACCTTTAGCGGTTCTAAGTGTCTGACTTATCGACTTTAGCAGACGTTCAGCGGCATAGCGGCCGCCAAACGTCTGGTTGGGGGCCCTTCGATCCAAAACCCCGAGAATAGAACAATCCCAATCTTCCTCCATTCTTCTTTAGGCCTTCCTACTTTTATGGCACATGTCGCGTAGGTGAGCAGCATTGGTAGGTGGGAGCGCACCAGCCAATGATAACCAAAGAGAGAACAGACGGAACACGTGCCAGCCCATCAGGGTACCGACTGTATATGCTCTCTCTGAATGGCATGCCCAGGGGTGTTCCCACCAACCAATGCTGCTCACCTACGCGACATATACCACTTTTATTAAGTAAAAAAACTGGTTTTGCTATTTAGATCAGTGCAGCGGGATATGGTAGGGCAGATTCTTCACCGCTACTATAGACCCCATCCACCCTCTACCGCTTGTACCCAATTTATTTTCCGATGCGCTCGTTCTCTACGTGGCGAGAAACAGATCACCCTGACGCGCTGCCCGCTGGATATAGCGTAAACTTGGGCGATCCGCAGCCAAGGCTCTAAGTTTCCAGCAATCGCCATGATTAAGCTGAAAAAAAAATCGGCTGGCATACTCCGCACTGTCGTAGGCATCTCTTGGTTTCAGTCCCCCCTCCCCGTGACTGAAGTGACCCACAGATTAAGCGAATTAGTAAGATAGGGCGTTGGCCTTTCGTTTTCATTTTCGAGTTTCTTGGTGATATCCGGCTTGGGGGTAACCTTGAACAGAGGGGTTATCCACCTTGATAGGAGCACACATGATCGCCAAATTACATCAGAAATGGAAATGGGGTTGCGACGATAACCCTCGAAAACTTCTCTTTTGGGACGCGGATGGGACGCAACAGAAGGTCCCACCACGAAAACTGCCTTTGTGGGACGCGATTGGTACGCAACGCCGCAAATAGGTACGCGGATGGGACGAAACAGCTGTTATGGGACGCGGCTGAGACGCTACGAGTGTCTGAGCTGCTACGCTCAAGGCTGTCAAAGCCCATGGGCTGCCTCCTCCTCGTCCGCTCATTGCGCCCTGGTTTATCCCGTCTCGGATAATCATAAATCCGGATCGGTCGAAAGCGGCGTCGTCTGAATTGCCTGAAAATCCGGAAAAACAAGAATTGCTCTTTTTAAATTATCCGAAGATCCGGTGAATTGAAAGTGACCCTTTCTGAGTCATCCGAAAATCCGTGGTACTCAGAGAATCATAGAACCGGATAAACGTCAAAATTAGCTGCTCTTGCAATGTAGCAAACCAGAGCGAGTATCCAGTTCCGGTTGAGTTCCAAGGCTTCGCAATTTATGCCTTCCATTTAACCGTGGTTCAGGATGTGGCAAAAGCTGTTGAACCGCATTGGTATAATTCTTGATTTGGTTAACGCTTCACCCGCCCTCTTCGGAGCCTGGAATAACAAAAGGAGTTTAGAAATTAATCGGCCAAGCATTATGCAAACTACAAAAGCCTCGAAAATTAGTGGCAAAATGAAACGAATGGAGAATAAGAAAACTCTACAACCTTATGAAGGCTGCCGAAAGGCTGGTTGGTCACCCTCGAATGTAGAACGACTGGGTGAAATGATTTCTTTTTTCGGGTCAGCCCCTTACAAGAGAAGGATCTGAAGCACATGTCTGAAGGGGAGAGCAAGTCACATAGCAAGTCACATAGTTACATAATGCCACCCCTCAATTAGTACAAAAAAAAATTTCTTTTTTTGCCAAGCCGTTAAACCCAAGGAAGCTTTAAGTTACGATGGAATCCTTGCCTCACGAGTTCAAATGTTATGTACGCCCCGACGAATCTGCCGGCAAGCGGCTCGGGGCTCAGAGGGACAGTGACGTTGCTTCATGCGAGGGAGGTCGGAGTTCTATTCTTCTGTGCTGCTTAATTTTCGCATTTCAACTGACTGGTTGAGATCCGAGGATTTTGGCGTCCGTACTATTCTCAGACGTTTCTGCGCATTTTCCAGCTGTATGCTGTGGTATTCAACATTCGGGTGTATAAGCATTCAACACCAGTTGTTTCGGATGCATCACTTCCGATTGTCACTTATCGTTAGGTAGATATTCTACAGCATTCTCACACTTGCCCTTCTATATTTTTATTGCCTCAACTCCAATTCATAATCAGCCATAGAACTTACTCTAAATCATAGAGCACCAAATCGACCATACAAACAACTCAATCGAGGGGAGCTCGTTTAACCCATTGACGACAGCGCGGGCCGATTTCGACCCGCAGTTTCAAAACTGTTCGCTACGGCCCATTTCTCGTATTTTCATAGTTTAGGAGTAATCATTAGATATGTTGGATACTAGCAATGCTATTGCACTGTGGCCCAGCAGTCCTTTACTTCTAAGCACTGATAAAAACAACTAATCAACACTACGCACTACTCAAGCTGCACAAAGATCGGCACTATCCACAAGCAGCTACTTACATGCTGTAAAAATGGTCATGCAGAAAAGTAAGTAGCCATTAATTGTAAAAATTTTGAAAACAATCTAGTCAAAAATATGTCAAACGTCTGCCACATCATGTGGTCACCTTATTTGCACAATTCGTGGCAAACGTGCGCCCTTTTTCTTTGAAGACCTTCTTTCATCAGCAAATACATTTCTTGTGTTTTGCTTCAAATCTGTTTTGGCATTCTCCAATAGGGAGAGATCTTGAGAGAGAGCTTCATTTGGAATATCGTGAAGTAATGTTTTGACGAGATTCCAACGTCCGTGCAGTCCCGGAGCGTTGTCCCACGAGCGGACTCGCGATTTGCTGGACGGTCACCGGTGGGTTAAGTTCCTTGCGGTTCAGTGGAATCCAAGTTGGCATTGATTGAACTACTTGAATTGTGACGCTTTCATGTTCTTTGCCTCTTGATTGGTCAGCTACTCTGCGGGTCCGCTGGATAGGCGAAGCTATAAGCCTCGCCTGGCTGAAGTTCGTTCCCGAGCCACGATTCCGCGGCGCTGCGGCTTTTATGCGGAGAGAAGTGGGCGAGCGATGGCTCAACGTCACGAACTGAGGGTTCATAAAACCATGATACACAGGAAATAATTGCATGAAGCAGCACTGGCAAAATACGGACATCGTATAAAAGCTAGAGACGTCTCACAGTTTGTTTCCCTACAAGTGCTAATGACTTGAGAAAAACCGTTCTGCTCGGATTTCCAAAAGAGCCCAGGGTCGGATTCACCAACGACTTACATAACCTTAACCGAGAGATTATAGTGGAAAACTCAGATAACGCGGCTTATCGCTCATCATGTCGCTTCATAAGCCCCCTTATCTGAGTTTTCCGCTGGGTATTCTCTGTTAAAATTATGTAGGTCGTTGATGAATCCGACACTACAGGCCGGATTCGTCAACGACTTACAGCAATTTGACAGAGAAAATTACGGCCGAGATCCCTGATAGCGCGTCTTATCAAGCGATATTGTGACCGATAAACCGCGTTATCTGAGTTTTCGGGGGTGAATTCTCTGTTAAAGTTATGTAAGTCGTTGATGAACAGCGTCCCTGGATGTTACGTTAGAGGTGGTTAAAATGTGAAGCGATCCCCGTGGATCCCGAAAATGGACCTAAACGGCCATTGATACACATTTTTCCTCATATTTGCCTTCTTCTTCATCAGCGCTTGTTCAGCCTCGTAGCGGCGTTCGCTGTTCTGTTGTCATGACGCCACCTTTCCCGATCCAGCGCTAGATCAGGGTGGACACCAGCAACTTTCAAGTCCATATGTAACGTATCAGAACAGTGCTACTACGTGCGCCCTCTAGACCGTTATCCTACTACCTCGAAGTTAAGGCCTATTTTGCGAACGCTGTCTTCTTCTCCACGTAGAACGTAGCCGTACCATCCTAGGCGAGCTTCGCGTATCTTCTCAGCTATCGGCGCGACACCGAACTTCTGCCGAACATAGTTTCGGATGCGTGGTTCATGCGCATGACACCATCCCTCCAGCGCAGTATCTTCGTCACCATGACGCTGAGGCGCGTTTCAACTTCCTTCGTCGCAGGCCAACACTCAGCGCCATACATCGCCACCGGCCGGAAGACTGCTCTGTAGATCTTCGATTTCAAGCGCTCCGGTGCCTTTCTGTCTTTCTTTCTTTCGCAGAGCACGCCAGTCAACGAACTCCATTTGTACCAAGATGTACTCACGCGAGAATTCACTTTTCAACCTTCAGTTTGCCGTCAGACGCTATTGAGGTACTTAAAGACCGAAGTGCGAGGGAGCTCGACGCCATTAACCTTGATGAAGCTGGACTCGGTAATGTCCGTGCTTATGTATTCAGTCTCCTTCACGTTCAATCTGAGTCCATAACGCTCCAAGCGACCACACCAAGCTTACGCCTCTCACTCGAGTTCTACTTTATCTCCGTTAGCAAGCATTACGTCATCAGCATAAAGCAACGTCTAATGGACGGCCTTATGTGATGGCCTTGTGAAGATCTCGTGTGATGGCATCCATGACGAAACAAAGAAGACCTGGGAAAGTGCAGAGCTCTGCTGTACCCCGACACAGATGGGAAATCCATCGAGATTCAACTGCAGCTTGAATTCGACTCTTCACTTCACGCGGTACGCGCTCAAAGGCCTTCTCCAAGTCGAGGAAGGCGATATGCACTGGCTTCTATTTCTCGCGATGAATCTCTAACATGAGGCGGGCGGTATGTATGACATCAATGATGCCACAGCCAGCCACGAAGCCGCACTGACTGCTGGATAGCTGAGCCGAATTAATCCGTCGACATTTCGTTCAAAGATCTTCATGCTGCGCGAAAGCAAATATCGGACGGTAATTGGAGCAGTCTGCTTGACTGCCCTTCTTCTTCCAAATCGGATTCGCCGTACTTTGGCGCCAACACTCACTTTATTCTCCGCTACAACCTGATTAAAGAACTTCGCCAACCCCTCAGCAGAGTGCCAAAACTTTGGCTTTCACAAATCAGCCGCCATATCTTCGGGCCCACTTGCCTTGCCTGACCTTATCTTCTTCAAGCAGCTTCAGTCTCCTCCATGGTGATCTTCTGGACAGAGCGTGGGTTAAAACCGTTGAAGAGATGGCTGGATGAGGAAATTCTACTGTAGAGATTTTCTCAAAATAATCATCGCTTCAATGCTTTCTTGGGATCTATAAGAAGTTGGTCGTTTTCATAATTGATGCCGAAAACCTTCTCAATATCCTCGGCCTGCCAATGGCGATTCTTAGCAAGTCGGTACAGCTCACCATCACGTGACTCGAGCTTCTCGTTGACATCTCCATATTGAGTGGCTTTCGCAACAGCCACGGCCTTCTTTGCAGCGTTTTTCGCTCCTTGGTAATTCTGCCAGTGATCAGCTGTCTTTTCGCCTAGAAGCACGTGATAGAGCAACTTCTTCTCTCACACTTTTGCTTTCACGTCGTCTCTTCATAGTCATGCCTTCTTGTCAATCTTTCGTCGTGCAGGCTTCGTAATGCCGAACTCCAACTGTGCAGATTGACGAATCGGCACGACCTTCGCATCTGTGACGAGACTTGTCACGATCCTTGACAAGGACGAAGTCTATCTGAGTCTTGGTACTCCCACTGTAGTATGAGATAAGCTGCGAGTCGCGTTTTCGGAAGACGGTGTTCACAATGGTGAGGCTATGTGATTCCGCATACTCAAGAATACGCTCACCATCGGCGCTACGAGACCGTAACCGAATCCACCATGACAGATGTGCCCGTCTTTCTTCGCGCCGACGTGCCCATTAAGGTCGCCAACGACTACGATGACATCTTTCGACGGTACCTCTGCTGTCTTCTCATCAAGCAGGCTCCAAAACTCATCCTTGGCTTGATCGAAGCAGCCAGTCTGCGGAGCATACGCAGAGAAGAAGTGATAGAGCCGCTCCTTAGCGGCGACAATGATCTTCGATCGTCAAAGCGCTCAACGCTAACAATCGAGCCACGAAATCGTTCGGAGACGAATATTCCGACACCACTGGTGGTCCTGGGACTTCCACATAGAACGGCCTTCAAGCCACGTCCTATAACCCTCGACTTGCGGCAGGAACAGCTCGTCTCCTGCACCGCACAGAATTGAACTCTTCTACGCTCCAGTACTTCAACCTTTCAACAAATGGTATCTAAACCCACTAGAGGAACTGCTGTGTGAAATTTCGTGTTATGCAATTCCCCAAATTTAGTCAACATGTTGATTTCGGCCCACCTTTAGGCAGTAGTGATCATGCAACCGTTACATTCATAGTGGTACGTTCGCTGGATCTCAACACTCACAAAGCAAGGTGGGTTAAAGATTTTAAAGCGGCTAACTATAACAGAATTAAAGAACATCTAACTGCTATTGATTGGATAAGTATCTTGAGAAATGCCGAAACGGTTGACGAAATCTATGAAACTCTACTTTTTGTTCTCCATCACGTAATTGGCCTCTATGTTCCCATGAAAAATCAAACTACGAAATTTAAGACTCCCAGATCATCTCAGAAGAATGATAGGGCATCAGAATGCATTGTCGAACAGAGCCAGTAGCTCAGCCTGCCCTCGAGATTGGGCCAACTATGAAGTAAGAAATTGGATAAGGCAATTTTCCGCTACAATCTATATGTAGACAAAAATATTTTCTCAACGGATAGAATGGCATTCTATAGGTACATCAGGCTGAGGTCTGAAGAAGATAGTTCTGTGCCAAACCTTATAAACTCGGATGGTACTTTTGTATCATCATCTGCTGACAAGGCAAATCTATTAGCGAGGGAGTTCCAAAAGTTGTACAACAGTTCAGCGGTAGGTGCCACTAGGAGCGACTCCACCAATAGAATTTCTCTCGCTAGATTTCCTGAAATGAGGCCTACAATGTGGTTCCATGAAGAAGAAATCTTTGAAATATTGTCCAAATGGCCCACGTCTTATTCTATTTCTCCGGACTTTCTTCTTCCACCTTTTATTAAAAATATTGCTGAATATGTAGCGCACCCATTGGAAATAATTTTTAATAAGAGTTGCATGAATGCCGATGTCCCTCGAAGATGGAGGCACGCATTTATCACCCCAATTCCCAAAAAAAATCCCCGTTTGATGATCCCAGGAATTACCTTCCAATTAGCATAACCTCTGTTTTCGCAAGAACATTCGAAAAACGAGCACAACATCATTAGTAAAGAACAGTTCGGATTTTTGAAGGGACGATCAGTGGAGACCGCAGTGCCTAGTTCTCTGAATGATTGGACAAAGGCTGTAGAACGTAAAAAACGAACGGATGTAGTCTTTTTCGACTTCTCTAAAGCTTTCGACAAGGTCTCACTGGGAAAGCTATTGGTCAAAATGAAGCTAGTTGGAATCCACCCCACGATCGTAAACTGGATCAGGAGCTTCAGCAGACAGGACATTTCAAGTCAGGGGTGGTGATGTTTACTCTGCGGTGCATTCAGCACCTAGTGGAGTACCTCAGGGAGGAGTTTTGTCACCACTGCTGTTTCTGTTGTACACGTTCGAGCTTCCTGATTTTGTTTCGAGGTTTGGTGTCAAATGTAATATGTATGCGGATGACGTTAAAATTTATATGGGAGTAGATAAAAGTGGGGCTTCGAGTGAAGTTCAAGATGCTATTGATTCTGTTAAAAATGGGCAGACAAATGGGAACTTCCTTTAGCGGTTGAGAAAACACATTGCTTTGTAGTACATCCTAGGCGTCAACCCCATTTTCCAATCTACAGGCTCAAAGGCATTGACCTGCAGCAGGTTTCGGAGGCTCGAGACTTTTTACTGGAATTCGATCTACATTTTAAAGCCTGGAATTCGATCTACATTTTAAAGCCCCTGTAAGGTCAGCTAACTACCGAACTTGTAACCTGTTTAAGACGTTAAAAACCAATGATCCTCGGGCTCTCCTGTGTGCATACAAGTGCTGTGTTAGACCCATTATGGAGTTTTGCACAACCGTTTTTCACCTTTCTCTGAAAAAACATATCCAATTACTTGAAAGCGTTCAAAATAACTACACACGTAAACTATTTATGAGGTACTTCAAGCTGGGATATGCTAACATTCCAAACGGAGTTTAAAGAGCCAAGCAACTTGGCTTACCCTCCCTACGAAGAAGAAGGAAAAGGGCTGATCCAGATCATGCTTTTCAAAATTCCTCACAAACAGAATTTCCATAGAAAGCATAGAGTTTTTTGATGCCCCAATAACGAGGAGTAGAGGAGGAAGACTTAGATTGTACCCCAAGTGCCAAGGTCACAGTTTAGGTCTAACTTCCTCACTTATCGGAACCTTAAGGAACCCAACCTGCTTATAGGTGAATCTGAAAGTCTTCATAACACGTCTGTCTGTCAGTTTAAGCACGTTTTAACTTGGAGAGGTCTTTGGTAGATGATTTTAGTTACATATCACCACCTGTATATAAAAGAGTTTGTCCGTCAAGTGATCTAATCTAAGTGAGGTACGCCGCATCACCCACAGGGAGAGCGGTCGAATGATCTAACCTAAGGCCTATGGCATACCACCGACGACGAGGCCGGCGACGAGAGGAGCGGAGCGACGGGAGATCGCTGTGGTTCAGCGACGAGAGCAGCGACGGTGTTGGACGGGGGCGAGAATTGGCGTTAGAGCGCGGTTGGTGACCCTTGCGTGCGTGCATGCGGGGTGTAAAGGGTCGAGCGACAACTGGTCGCCGTGCAAAGCGCAGCGACGACCGGTCGCTGGCGGTATGCCCCCTCTCCAACGACACGTAGTGCCGACGTGGCAGCGACAACCGGCAAGCGCGCGCTCTCTCCCCATTGTTTCTGGCAGGTCCTAACACGAATAGTCGATTACTTGTCCGTTGGCAGTGCCGTCGCCGGACTCGTCGCTGGTGGTATGCCATAGGCCTAAGTGAGGTACGCCGCATCATCCACAGCGAGAGCGGTCGAATGACCTAATCTAATCGTAGGTGAGGTACGCTGTATCATCCACAGCGCGGTAAAAATTTCCCATTGAACGTGGGAATTGTTGCAGCATGGGAAGCGCATCCTTTTACTGTTTGACACAGCAGCACCTACGCGCGTTCCTGAGCGTCCAGATTCAGAAGCTGCCATTAGCATAAGAAGACCATTAAAGGGGTAAGAGTATAATTGAGACTTCGAGGGTAGAGAACTGACAGCGACCAGGAGGTAGCGACTTGGAGGAAGCATCGGGATGGGGGGAGGCGATAAGGGGATCAATGAAGCAGGGCAGGAGGTGACCCCAGGAAGGGTTTAGGCATTAAGGAGGGACCAGTAGGGAGTTAACAATCAGGGGGGAGCAGTTAAGAGGATCAGTAAGGGGATCCATTATCACTAAGAGAGTACGGATTTAGAAGATGTGACATCGATGACACGCCATGGCGTTCGCTCGCCGTCGTCGTGTGTGAGCGTGGCAGAGCTACTTAATTGGGGAGAGTAGTAAGGAGGATTCCGAGGTGGAGGGGTTCTACCTGGAAGAAGGGACCTGGAGTCGGGACCAGGACTAGAAAGCAACAAGAAGGGAGCCGTAAGGGAATTTATATGGGGAACAAGGAATCTGCCATATGAATAGCCTCATCAGGCTTAACATAGCGGCGACTGCGCGCGCTTCTGAGCTTCTTAATTCGGAAGGCGGATCTTCTGAGTACCGGATCCAGAACATGGGCCCTCTACGTCGCGCAACAAGCGTACTGATTCTGAATATGTGTCACCGACGTCTGCCGTTAGCATGGGAGCCCACTAAGGATGTGGTGGAGAAGGGCAGTAAGGGAACCTCTAGGGTTTACCAGGAGAGCGAGCAGGAAGGAAAGGAACAACCTGGAGAAGGGGCCAGGACGGAAAGGCAGCAAGAAGAGACCAGTAGGGGGTTAAAAGTGGAAACAAAAAAGTGGGCCAGGAGTTGGGACCAGGAGGGTGGGGGAACTAAAGAGGGAAGGGAAGACCAGTAAAGGCGGACCAGCAATTAGATCCAGTAAAAAGAAACGAGTGAGGGGGAACCTGGCTTCGGAAGAGATGTCAACGATACCCGGAAACGCTAGATGTTGAGCATGAGAACGGTTGCGGAAGAGCAACCTGTGAGACAGAAGTACTGCGCAGAGGAAACCAATGGACGGTCCGGAGAGAATGTCTATGATGAAGCTACCGAAATGGCGAACGGCTTTATGCTGATAAAGCGCGCACCAGGTCCTAGATGTTAGCGAATTTTAAGTTTTACAAAAACTACTTTCCATAGGTCAATGATGCTGCAAAGTCGCGCGAAGCGCGCAAGTGCGAGAGCACTTGTTTTTTATATTTGTTGTTTGTGCTAGTGTCTTATACGCGTGAGATTGATTGCAATTCACGCCAGAAATAAATAAATAAATAAATGTCAGAGCGATCCGCCAACGTACCCATATTCAGCGTAGTCACTCGGGTCCTTCCTTCTTTATGGAACTTCCGGACTAGCTCACTTGCCCCCGATGCCGTCCTCGCATCAGGGACCCTCACATAATTTTCACACTCGCTGGGCTTTACGAGTGCGCGTCGGAACCCACGGACGCCGTAGCACTATCTCGAGAAACTTGAACTGTCATACACCATGTGATGTGACATGGGTCTTCGTAAGCCGACCTGTCATAAGGGCCTTTCGCGTGCCCTCGAATGTCGGTGTTCGTCTTTGCTCACAGAGCGAACAGTTTCCAGTGGCACCACGTGGAATAACGGACATTGCCTCTTTTTCTTTATATCTGCCTGTCATCTAGAACTCAGAGATCTACTGAATGTTCTCTGAAACCTAACACCAACAATTTCCGCCGATGCTCGAATGGTGATCCACCTGCCCTTTGGACAAGGAGCCTTTGAAGGAAGGAATGAAGCTGGCCGAATGGATGGCGAGCATACTCAAGGACTTCGGAGTTCGTGAACTTGAAGCTGTCTAAGACGAACAGCTGGACGTGGTGGAAGAACGTGAAGAGGACTAGGATCCACAATATGAACTAATAGACGTGGAGAGGCAAGCAAGCAGTGGACATGAATAACTTTTTTGGCTCGAACTTTTGTTTCGGAGGAGAGGATACGTCTTCAATTGGATTTCATCTATGGAGCCGATGTCATTGGTGATGTTGAACAGCTTTTTCATTCCTTTTGTTTGAAAAACCGGTCAGTAATTAACAAGTCGCGAGAAAGTTACTCTCCACAACATATAGCTGAAAAAAGAAAATTATGAAATTGTATAGACGTCAAAATTCCTCAAACCTCATCCAATCGGTTGAAATGCAAAAACGCAGCAGCGCAGAATATTCTAACCCCCCGATCGCATGGAGCAACGCTTCATTCACTACTCTCCGAGCTGCTTAGCGGCAGAGTCATAGCGGGCGTACAAGACCCTCGAACTTGTGAGGCGACTATTCGACTGCAAGTTTAAGGAACCCCTACTCCTTGGATTTAACGACTTGAAAAAAGATAAACACATTTTTCTACAAATTGAGAGAAGGGGATTCTTCCTGTATGACTCGCTCTCTCCGTTCAGACATACGCTTCAGACCCTTCCCCTGTTAGTGGCCTCTGGTTGGAGGGTCAAACCAACACAGGATCCCAATGGAGTCAGCTCCTAGGTTACTGTCACCCGTTCCTCTTTTCTGTTGATCGAGGGAATCTTTATTCAATCTAGAACGCCTCCAGGGTTTCGCGCTCTGCGATGTCGAGCTCACTCGCGAGTATCGTCAGCGCTATCCCGACCACTCATGAGGTTCTCTAATGGCATCGTCACTTAACTAAATTCACGATCAATAAGGTAAATAACCCATTGACGACCGCGCGGCCCAATTTCGGCCCGCAGTTTTTCTGTCGCGTGGGACCGCGCGACCCAATTTCAGCCCGCGGTTAAAAAAATGTTCGCTGCGGCCCACTTCCTCGATTTTTCATAGTTTACTAG
Source organism: Heligmosomoides polygyrus bakeri (assembly GCA_947359475.1). Lineage (NCBI taxonomy): Eukaryota > Metazoa > Nematoda > Chromadorea > Rhabditida > Heligmosomidae > Heligmosomoides > Heligmosomoides polygyrus. Next base: position 94,991,833 of record OX375866.1, read on the forward strand.
TATTCATTAGATTCGTTGTATCCTACCAATGCTACCTGCACAGTGGTTCGAGAATCGTTTACTTCTAACGAAAGCTTTGATTAAAAAAATCAGCACCACACACTATTCAAACCTCAAATAAATAGATACTACTCACGAACAGCTACGTATATCTTGCAAAAATGGTCATGGTTAAGACATCTAGTCAAATTTCTTGCGAAAAACTTGAACCCAATTTAGAAAAAATATTTCAAACACTTGCTACATCGTGTGGTCTCCTTATTTGCACGATTCGTGACGAACGTGCGCCCTTTTCTGTGCTGACCTTTTAATAGCAGCAAATACATCTTCTACGTTTTGCTTCGAACCTGTTCCGGCCTTTCCCAATATGTGGCTCACCCACTGGAGAGGGAGCTTCATTTGAAATACCGTGAAGTAGTGAATGCACGAGATTCGAGCCTCAAGGCGGTCCCAGCGCGCGGTCCCACGCGTCAGACACGCGATTTGCCGCGCGGTCGTCAATGGGTTAAAAAATTACTTGACCTCTACCTCCAAGAGGTTTCTTGGCAGTCTGCCTTGCTTTTAAGCTTTTAGAGCTTCATGTATTGGCTGCAGCGCCGAATATACTATCCACACACAGTATACAATTGATTGCTTTGAAATATTAGCTTAGCCGGTTTTGACTGGTTCACTACAAACGATAATAGCTTTGCTCATACTCACCGGATTCAGGAGAAATAAGCACCAATCGAATCAGCACACTATTTCCAACGCGATGCTTGTTGAATAATACCATGTGCGAGAAAATTACTGGAGATGCGACAAATTCTAGAAAGGCAGTTTTTGTTCCTGATTTGCGATAAGGTTCTTCCAGCTAGAAAGTTTTGAAAGTGCTCAAAAAGAGGGTTGTCGGTAGGCTCAAGGTCTGCCGAGTACGGCAGGTATGGCCTATGGTATAGTCCCGCGGAAGTATGCAATGCACCGCGGGAGGTTGTCGGTCAGTGCTATCAAGAATGTTATCAAAAAATAAACGTGGGCCAATTCGAAAGCGACCGATTCCGTGAACTTGGAACGTTCCTAGTTCACGTAATGATAAGCGCGCTCCAATGCGATTATCATTCAGTGTCGGCCGCCGAACGTACTGGTCGGCGGCCGCCTTCCGCGGTGCACCTACCATCCGCGGACGTCCCGCGGGTACTCCCGCGGGACTATACCATAGGCCTAAGGCAGAACTTCAGCTCCTGGTTCATTCAATTCCCGCATGGTGATTCGTTGTCGTGCAGAGGAATGGGAACACTTTGACGTTGTTGACCACTGCCGGCTGCAGCTCACGCTAATTTCGGTATCTCGTCGATTTTGTCACAGTAGGACTCTTCTGTGATGGGTCGTCCTGGTTCCAGAAAGTTGTAGTGAATCCTGCCAGCCGCCGGCTACCACGCTGTTGCTATCGCTGTTTCTGGTGGGATTCTGGCTTTAGAAAGTACCTGAGGGAGATCAACCCACTGCCCTTTTGTTATAAAGCAGATCTCACTTTTTATCACATGTGAAGACTCGATGAAAAACGGGTCTTTTTAGATCCGGAGAACCAAAGAAGAATAGATTTTGAAACGCGACAATTTACGGCGATCACTCATATCGTGGAACGGTGGCGATGTCCGTTCCTCCACGTGGTGCCACTGGAAACTGCTTGCTCATACGAGCTGAGCCAAACACGGACATTCTAATGTAGGCGACAGGCCCTAGTGACAGGCCGGCCTACGAACATTTGTGTCACATCATTTGGTTGATGACGTTCAAGAGCTTTCGAGATAATGCTACGACGTCCGCGGGAGCCGACGCGCACTCGTAAAGCCCGACGAGTGTGAAAAGTGTGCGAGGGTCCCTGATGCGAGGACGGCATCGGGGGGCAACTGACCTAGTCCGAAAGTCCCACAACGTAGGCAAGACTCGCGTAGCAACGTTGAATGTGGGTACGTTGACGGGTCGCTCGTGCGAGTTGGTAGAAGCACTGGAGCGAAGAAAGATAGATTTCTGTGCGGTGCAGGAGACGAGCTGGTCCTGCGGCAAGTCAAGGGACATTGGCCGTGGCTTCAAGGCCGTTTTGTGCGGCAGCCCCAGGACCACCAGTGGTGTCGGTATGATCGTCTCCGAACGTTTCCGTGACGCGATTGCAAAAGAAGAACGCTTCGATGACCGCTTGATGAAGATTGTTGTCGCCGTAAAGGAGCGACGATGCCATTTCTTTTCTGCGTATGCTCCGCAGACAGGCTGCTTCGAGCAAACCAAGGACGAGTTCTGGCCCCTGCTTGATGAGAAGACAGCGGAAGTGCCGTCAGAAGATATGGTTGTTGTGGCAGGTGACCTTAATGGTCACGTCGGAGCAACGAAAGACGGCTACAACTGTCATGGTGGTTTTGGATATCGGTCGCGCAACGCCGATGGTGAGCGTATACTTGAGTATGCAGGCTCACACGACCTCACCATCGTGAATACCAAATTTCGAAAGCGTGACTCCCATCTCATCTCGTTTTATAGCGGGAACGCTAAAACGCAAATTGACTATGTCCTTGTTAGTCGTCGCGACCAAGGCCTTGTCACATACGCGAAGACCGTGCCGCATGAGACGGTTGACGCGCAACACCGTCCACTGATCTGCTCGCTGAAGATCACACCTTCGAAGTGTAAACATGCTGAGCGGTGCGGGTCGGCTAGAATCAAATGGTGGTTACTGAACGAGAAGGAAGCGCCCACTTATTCCTCGCATTCGGTTGCCGACGGTGATAACTGTCGATGGAACCTGGAAGAATGCTTGCTACCGATGCGATAAACCGGGCTGCACGCTTCGAACTCGGCACGACGAAGCCTGGACGACGCTGGGTCGAGAAGCAGGCATGGCTGTCGACTGATGATGTCAGAGAGAAAGTCCGAGATAAGAAACGGCTCTATCACGTATTCATCGGTGATGAAACAGTCCACAATTGGCGGAATTATCGAGAAGCGAAGAAAGCGGCAAAGAAGACAGTGGCCGCTGCTAAAGCCGCGCATACGCTGATGTGAGTGAAAAAACGGAAACGCGCGATGGTGAGCGTTATCTTTACCGACGAAGTTTTTTGGTATTAGCGATGAGAACGGCCATCTTCTGATGGATCGTAGGAGGGCTGTGAAGCAATAGCACGACTACTTCGAGGATCTCGAATGTTGAATTTGACCATTCTGCTATTCCATTTGCATCTCCTGTATACGGTCCCGTTCAGAAGATCACAGTGAGCGAAATCGAAGCATCCCTGAGGAAGATGAAGTCAGGCAAAGCCACTGGCCCTGATAACCTGCCAGTCGACCTGTGGAAGTCGAAGGGCTGGTGCCCCACCCACTGGCTGGCAGAGTTTTTCAATCAGGTTGTTGCTGAGAAGAAAGTGCTCGAGAGCAAGCAGCAAAGCACGACCACCTCGATTTGGAAGAAGAAGGGCAGTTTTGCGGACTGCGCTAGTTACCGTCCAATTTGCCTTCTATGCACACCATGAAAATCTTTGAGCGAATTGTCGATGGACGTATCCGGGATGTCGTCCAGCTTTCCAGGAATCAGTGTGGTTTCGTCTCTGGTTGTGGTACGGTTAATTCCATTCACGCCGTTCGTGTTCTGCTAGAGAAGCACCGAGAGAAAAAGAAACCGGTGCATTTTGCCTTCCTGGACTTGGAGAAGGCCTTTAACCGCGTACGTCGACAAGATATATGGCACGCGTTGCGGCAACATGGTATCCCTGAAGAGCTTATTGCCCAAGGAGTCGTGTGCGAGCGCCAGCGGGCACTTCGATGGAATTTCCCATCTCTGAAGGGGTGCACCAGAGATCTGCGCTATCCCCACTTCTCTTCGTGGTAGTCATGGATGCAATCTCACGAGATCTCCAAATGGCTGCACCTTGGACGCTGCTGTATGCTGACGACGTCATGCATGTCTGTGAGGATAAAACCGAACTCGACCGACAGGCACAGGCGTGGTGTGATCGCTTAGCATTGTTCGGTCTCAAGCTAAACGTCAAAAAGACGGAGTACTTGACGACGGATGTGAATGAGCACGGATCTATAGTATTAAGATCAAAGGTACTGAGCCTTCACGAGTTATATCTTTCAAGTATCTCGGTTCATCGATCACGTCCGATGGCAGCCTAAGGTTGGAAGTGAACGCACGCGTGAGTGCAGCCTGGTCCAAATGACGCTCGATGACTGGGGTGTTTTGCGACAGGACAATACCTAAGCACCTCAAATCGATGGTTTATAGAACAGTCGTCCGCCCAGTAGCGACGTACGGTGCTGAGTGCTGGCCCGAGAGGAAGGAAATTGAGAGCCGCCTCAATGTAATGGAAACGAAAATGCTACGGTGGACGGCTGGAGATACGCGTTTGGACTGCGTTCGCAACGACAGCATACGACAGAAGTTCGGTATCGCCCCGATAGCCGAGAAGCTGCGCGAAGTTAGTCTTCGATGGTACGGCAACGTCGTCCGCGCTAACGGCGACACCATTCGTAAGATTGGCCTGAACCTTGAGGTCCCTGGAAAGCGGCACAGGGGACGCCCGAAGCAACATTGGCTAGATGCGTTGCACTTGGACTTAAAAATGGCTAATCAAGCATTGATCGGGAGAATTGGCGTCACCACACCAGAAGAGCGGACCACGCCACCAAGCGGGACAGATGCTAATGAAAACGATGACTCATATCGTGGAGCACCCACGTTCGAGCCTCTTCACTTTTCCGAAGCTCTTCCCTTTCAAACCATCTGTAACTTCAGTTGTACTGACCCGTAGAGCTTTCGCAATCTCACGGACTGTTTTCGATGGATTATTTTCCACGAAAACCTTCAAGTCGTTCTGTTGGATTGTTGTAGGTATGCCGCTTCGAGGTTCATCAACAAGGGTGAAATCCCCAGAACGAAGTTTCTCGGACCACCGTTGTACAGCCCTTTATCCAACACTATTCGGCTCCCACACATAGTTGATTTGCCTGTCCGTCTCGACGGCGCGCTGCCACAGCTTGAAATTGAAATAAGATATCGCTCGGAATCGCTCTCGACATACTCAAATAAGTTTTCGAAGAAACACAGTTAATAAGCATAGTGAAACACAAACCATTCCGCCACATAGAACGAGCAAAATCCCGTATTAGATGTTATAAAAAACGCGAAGTAAGATGAATTTTGATTCAGTAATAAACAAACGAAAGCGGCTGCGCAAAAACCACCAGAACTTTCTGGCCAACCTAAAAGCTTTCGACGGGATGGCATCTTAAAGATTCCAATAACCAATGTTCTCTTCTAATTCATTCGATATTGAAGACATTATCTGCTTCCACTACTACATTGTCCCAAATCGGATATCCGATAACCGATCCGAAGAAAAGTCGTCCGTTTGAATAATTCGAAAATCCGGCCCCAGTTGAAAATCACCCTTATTTGCATTATCCGAAAATCGGTGCCACTTCCAAAGTCTGCTTACCAGGAGGGATAAGCAGTCATCGCAAGGTGACCCGCCGAGCCACATTGCGGCCACCCTCTCAACTCCCTGTGGAATTTAAAAAATACTCCTGCGGTGACGATACGAAGCCATGTAGTAACACATGACGATGTGGCCTTGTAAACTGGACAGATGAATCGGAACGCATAATTTACAAGGGATCTCATAGGACGACATCTTTAAGTTCCTTCAAATGTCTGATCACGCTCTCGGAAAGCGTACCCAAATGTGCATTTCTCTACTGAGGGATGTTAGCAGTTTTGACGTGAGACAGCATGGCTTGCGGCGTAATACCGATTAGGAAGAGTGGAGTTTTGACGATGAATTTCTACTATTCTAGCACAGTCCTAGTGTGAAGGTAGGTCTCCGCTAGGAAAGCGAAATATTATGTCTTACTCAGGCTGTATATAGAGGATATCCAAGCCTATCCGAGTGCACCCCCCCCCCCCCCCCAGCCCTTTTGCGCCTGGCCTGTTTTGCCCTCCTAGCGGTGGCCACCTCAGCGTTATTGACTGTCTGTTACGTTTTAACGGTTTGTAGATCTGTAGATTCATTCAGATATTTCTCATCACATTTTCTTTTCTAAAGTCTTCTGTTACCAAATTTTCAGTGTCTCCTAAGCCGAAAACAACGTGCGACGTTGGAACGCTGTCTCACTTAAGCAATGCTCGATTAATGGAGATGGAGGAAATGCTTCAAAACTTGAAGGCTCAGATGTTGACCAAGTGCAACGTGTCGTATTGTCCCTTTCTATCGATAAGCAATCCTTTTGATGAGGTGAAGACGGACTTCAAAACCAAAAGCGTTTTGTAAGGAGAAAATATGGTAATTGAGAAGAGTTTCAGAGTAAAACACTCTTGGGAACGTACAGGAGGCGAAAGGAGACGTCTCATATAGATTGTGGACGAATTCGCGAAGGCGACATCGTAATCGAAAAAAATTTCTTTAGTTTCCTTTCAATTACAAAAACCGGTATCGGATTTTGGGATTAAGAAGGGATTAAGAACATTGGATAAATAACGGGCTTAATCAGTCCGCCTGGGAAATACGTCACGCACTCTACTTCAAGGTTACATCGTGAAAGCCAACTGAATGAGCATTTCACTTATGCAATGACTTGTGGTGACTAGCTATAGAGAAACCAGTGTTCATCCGCGCATGAAGCTTGGTACAGATTCATAGATCCCGGAGGACTGGACTACTTGGTTGGCTTAAACGTAACATGAACCAGTATTAGTGGGGGGGGGGGGGGGGTGGGGGTAAACGTAATGAGACAAATTGAAAAAAATCTTTATCTTTTTATAACTCAATTACAAATCAACGATGCTGAGGATTGTGTATGCCATTAAGGTCAATGACTTGCTGCCATCGCTCAGCCAACTTCCTGATCCCATCCTTCCAGAACTGCTTGGGCCTGTTGTTGATCAACTGCTCGATATGGTTGTCAAGGACTGCTTGGGTTTTGTGTCCCTTTCGACCAGGAGGTCCTGTAGGCTCAAGAAGTAGTGGTAGTCGCATAGATAGATGTCCGGCGAATACGGTGGGTGAAGCATGTAAACGTAGCCCAGCTGGGCAGGCTTATCCGTGGTCGCTTTTGCCCGATGGGGTGCGGCGTTGTCGAAGAGGAGGACCTTCTTGACGCGCTGCGACTGAATAAGTTCGAGTCGCAGGTCCATCTCTTCTACTTCGTTTACCATAGCCTTGGAACGAAGGTAATAAAAGGTCAACAGGCCTCACTCAGACTGGCTGCTTGGCAGGGTTAAGGTAGAAGACGTACTTCTCATCCTGCGTTAAGATTGAGTCCAGGCTGCTTGGGGTTGGGAATCAGGAGAGATTTGCGCGACACAGGTCAACTCGTTTTTCTGGGGTTTCGGCACGAGACAGACTGCGGTTTTGGCATGCTTCTGAAAAGTGCGGAAGTGGTAACTTTTCAGGTGGCCTTCAGTAGGTAGCATACAAACATACAAATACGAAAAGCACGAAACCAGACTGCAGTCACGAGATATATGGACACGGCATGGCGAGTCTTATTACTTTTGCCGCCCCCCCCCCCCTAATAAACCTTAATCCGGTTGCACAGCTAAAACTGCGCTACCGTGCGCCACTCGGTGTTGCTCTCATAGAAAAAGTGCTTCTGCATAGCCCGAAACATTCTTTTCTTGAACATCTTAAGGGCGATCGTTAGGGATGTACTAAGTACTGTAGTATCTGACAAATAGAGCTGAGGTAATCGTAACAATATTACTTTGTTCAGAAACAAGACAGCAAACCTGAAGGAATTTCGGCTTAACTTGTAACTGCAGGGATTACTGAGTACATTCAAAAGCAAAAATAAAGAAATTATGAAGGATTTGATCCAGAGTTCAAATCTGCTTCACTGACAAGATGAATTGCAGAACTACGCAAAGGAGATAGTGGCTCATCGACCTGTGCTTGTTGCTCAAAACTTAAGCATGTGTTGTGAGGATATTAGAAGGCGCGTTATGGGACCAGGTCCAATGAGGAGAGTACAATTCGGCGTTGCGCATGCAAGGATCGTCTCCATAGTAAGATTAAAACTCGCAAATCAAAACAGAAGACAATACAAAAGAACGCCAAGCATTTCCTTACGCATCGCTAAACACCAGGTTTAGTTATGTTTTTAGACTGTTCGGCTAGCTAACACATTATTATCGACCTCGAATGATATTATTTCGTCACCTTTCCAAAGTTGTTGAGTTAATATTTTTTCATTTGGTGTAGTTGCGATTGACATCGGTCTGTAACACCCGCATATCGTCCTCCACTTCTTCGTATGGACTACAGTGCTGGACGCGTCTTTTGAGAAGACGTCGAAAAAACCGCATTTTTGCGCTTTTTGCGTGTTTTGGATATAACTCGTCTAAACGTCATTTAGCGCCGTGTAAAATGCATATGGGATCGAACCCATCAATCGAGTTGGCGCGACATCTTGTGGAGTGGGCGTTTGGGGGGTTTTACAAGAAATTCTCAGCCGCCCTACTTAGGAATTGCTCAAAGGCTGTCCAGCTAGCATTTGGAGTGCGCCGGGATCAATGCATATAGAATCGAACCTAGAGGGGGGGGACACCTTGTAGAGTGGGCTTTTGGGGAGTTTTATCAGAAATTTGCAGCCGCCCTAGTCAGGAGTTGCTCCAATCTGTCCCGGCGAGACTTAGGAGTGCGCCGTGAGCAATGTATATAGAATCGAACCTATTAATCGAATGGGACGGCCCCTCGCAAGTTGCAGGCGCTGGCGTGTTCGGAGCGCAATAACTCCGTCAAGTTCGAATAATTTCGGCTGCAACTGGTGGATCTTGTCGGCAATAAAACGTTCTAGTAGAACACGAAAGCAAAACGCTGTAGCTTAAGAAGAGGCAATGTTACAGGGGTGCAAAAATGCAGGTGAGGCTTGTGAGAGGTATTTTTTCCGATTTCGGCGGACCCCTGCGGGAAGATGAGGAGAGCTAATGGCCTTAAAATGCGTAGTCAAACAGAGACCTTAAGGTACTTTACGATGACATGCTCAGAACTCCTCAACTGTCTTCTGAAGGAAAGGAACCTTGTTTGGCTAAATAGCTGAGCAAGAACCACTTTAAGAGTCATGCAAAGTCCTAAAAGGTAGTCGACGCGTTTCTCAGCGGCTTCCGCACATGCCACGGTGTTCAGTGGGGCATCAGCAGGAGCTAATTACGGCGCGGCGGTGGCTGCCGCAGTCGCGATGACCATTTGCAGGATCTATCCGCTCCCCAGGATGACTCATCAAAAATCGATATTTTCGAAATTGGCCAAATTTTCTCGGCCAAAATCATCTAGGGGTTTACTTAGGTCGCTACTACGAATCCGGCATTCGTTTTTGAAAGCCGATTTCAGCCGATTTCGGTGGGTTATCTGCCGTTTGTAGGTGTCCGGTCAGGATCACTGATTTTGCTCAAACTTCGTATAGGGAAGGGAGCTTATTCGGTGTGCCGAACATGATGCCGAAGTCCATTTGGACGACTACGTCAGGAGACCACCCATACCGATAACTGTGATTGGTGGTCCTGACCCGACCACCATCAAACGCAGGTAACCTACCGAAACGGACGCTATTCTCAAACTCAAGGGACGCCGGATTCGAAATCAGCACCCCAAATAACCCCTAGATGATTTTTGACGAGAAAAATTATCCATCTTCGAAAATGTGGATTTTCAATGACGTCATCGTCCCTCTACCGCGCCCCCGTCCTCAATGCCAAATTGTCAAAAAACCGATTTTCCAGAAATTGGTCGAGATTGGCATAATTCGATAGCGCTTTTCACTCTGAACAGAAAGGTGCCATCGCGAGTGTCGAAAACTCCAATCTGGGCGAGCAAGAGCGCAAGAAACTCTAACCGCTTCTTCTTCCGCCGCTTTAAATTGGCAGCTGAGGCAAAGGCAGTTGAGGAATTCTAAGCACGTCATCGTAAAGTAGCTTAATGGCTCTGTTCGCCTACATGTTTTAAGGCTGTTAGCTTTCCGCATCTTCCCGCAGAGGTCCGCCAAAATCGGAGAAAATGCGTCACCTCTGCCTCACCTGCATTTTTGCACCCGTGTAATATTGCCTCTTCTTAAGCTACAGCGTTTTGCTTTAGTGTTCTACTAGAACGTTTTATTGCCTACAAGATCCACCAGATACAGCCGAAGCTATTCGAACTTGACGGAGTTATTGCGCTCCGAACACGCCAGCGCCTGCAACTTGCGAGCGGCCGTCCCATTCGATTAATAGGTTCGATTCTATATGCATTGTGCACGGCACACTCCAAAGGCTCGCTGGATAGTCTTAGAGCAATTCCTGAGTAGGGCGGCTGCGAATTTGTGGTAAAACTCCCCAAACGCCAACTCTACAAGATGTCGATTGATAGGTTCCATCCTATATGCATTGTGCATGGCGCAGTCTCGGAGGATTCTTGGCATTACAGAGCACTCTTCACCATGCTTGAGGTACTCCGATAACATGGAAGACCTGGGAAATAAGCTCCTCCAATCGCAGAGACCCCGTTACAGTCATTTTTGGCCACCCACTGCGAAAGCGCGATGCTCCGGCGAAGTTGTACAAATGTTTGTAAAGATCTCGAAGAGACGAATCGAACGGTACCAACCGTTTCTCAAACCTCAAATTAGAGGAATTGTGAGGTGCAACGGTTTTCTACGCCTTGCGACCAAGAATTCGTCCGCGACCGCCCTTCTCAATGGAGCATAAGTTTTCAATTGCGAACCTTTTCAGGGTTCCATATAAATAATGTATACCAAACGATAGAGCTCGAGCTCGTGAGCCCAAATATCTCCTTAGTTTTTAAATTAAATGACTTTTTGGCGAGTTATATCCAAAGGACGCAAAAACCGCATAAGTGCGGTTGCGGTACCATTTTTTGGAGTCTGTTCAAAAGACGCTTCCGTCACTGTAACAGAGATTTGCTTCCATTCGAGGCGTTCAATTATCCAGAGATTATTGAAGAGAAAACGAAAACTTATTCGCCGTCTGATGGCCAGCAGTGGGAAAGCTTTTGACATATGAAATGATCTAAACGGCGTAAAAAGTGTAGCTTGCCAGAGAGTGTGGCCAGCAGTCTACTTTTTTACTGCCCTCTAGTATAGGCCTCGAATAAGTGACTTTTGAATAGGTGATGACACTTCTTTGGACCGTTGCAGCATTACAATTTCATTGAAGAAGAACTTCGCTCATCATACCATCCTCAGAACCATTTCTGTTATGCTATTGAAAAAGAAGCTGACGACGATTTTAAAGCGAAGATCAGACGGTTAGCAAGTTGCTTCCCCAATGTCATCATCATACCAGGTATGTGATCATAAAAAGGATTTGTCGCTATACTGAAAACTTCTTGGTGTGTTTTAATTCGTCCTTATTTTTCTAGGAAAAAGAAACGAAAGGGAGAAATGTAGTCCAACGAGCTTCCAAAGTTTCCCGAGTAGCGTATTGCTGCAGTGAAGCATTCGTGTTCTGCACCGATCGGATTCATCAACGACTTACATAACTTTAACTGAGAATTCACAGCGGAAAACTGAGATAACGCGGCTTATCGCTGGATAAGCCGCGCTATCAGGGATTTCGGCTTTTGTCTGTTAAATTGCTGCAAGTCGTTGATGAATCCGGTGCCAGATCGAGTTTCAATCATTTATACCTGGTTTTAAATAAGATAAACATAATCCGCCGTTGAATTTCAACAAAATATCAGCACTTCGATCATCATGTGACTCCTTTTCTCTGAACTAGCGCAATCTTGAAGAATGCTTCTCGTTCAGAGGAATTCGACACCCACTTTACCTGGATGAGTAGTCAATATATTATCGACGCCTACTACAGCTGCATGAAGTTGCTGTCGAAGAGGCCTGGATGGGAGTATATGATACTCCTCCTGGTAATCCCGTTTCTGCTACTATCACATTAAAAATCATATTATATGAAGCTATTACATCCTATCAAATTGTCATAGTAAATAGAGTCTCCTCTGTTGTAACGCGTTTGAAGGAACCGGAGAAAATCTGAATCACAACGGGAGCCGCGTCCTGACTGGAGCTGAACTGCTCAACATCACTTGACGTGCAGATTTATCTAGAATCATAAACACTGAAAACATAAATATAGTTATATCAATAAAAAATATGACCACAAAAAGAGTGTGAATGCGAAGAACAACTTTAGATTAATAATGAAGCCCTGTCCTTAGAGATCCGTTCTGTTATATGCATAAGTATGTCAAATATGTGCGAGCAATAACCAAGTATTAGGGGTAGTTAGCAGTGGTCATAAGCACAACTGTGCAGCCCCTTTTGCAAGATATTTTGTTGCGACCAAAACTGTCGAGCCAGGCAGGACTCGAACCCGCACTACCTGCCTGCGGGCGAAATTCTAGTTCGCTACACTACTAGCGCTGTTAAATCGCGCACCTCGTGACAAATGGCTTATCTGCACTGTTCCATGATATGGGGATGTTACGCGTAATCGAACAGCATTGTTGCTGTTATCCTGTCCGCAAAACAGAGGGTACAGTTATAGGTTCGGTATATGTAATGTGAGAGTTCTCATAGCAAAAAATATCCTGCAGAAGTATGTAGCATCTATGCCAGCTGCTCTAGGTTTAAGACAAATGTGTAGGGATTGTTTTAAGTAGTCTGAGTTTCACCCCGCATCCTCTCTGATTCCCGACAGAGGACATATCCCATTATTCTAACCACCACCGGCAGTCTTCCACGGTGCCCGACATATTGCCGACTTTGAACGCTTTGGTGACCGCACACGCATGCACCTAAATCATTATCTCACGGACACTGGTCGTGACTACGAACAAGACATTAGAACGGTAGCTCTGATCACAGACCAATTCAGCAGCTTAATTTTGTGTGGGACCAGAACTGAGCCCTGGTCGCGTTATAGCGAGAGTCATTTTGGCTACTTTTTGGCTGCCCTCTAGTATAGGCCTCGAATAAGTGAATTTTGAATAGGTGATGACACTTCTTTGGACCGTTGCAGCATTACAATTTCATTGAAGAAGAACTTCGCTCATCATACCATCCTCAGAACCATTTCTGTTATGCTATTGAAAAAGAAGCTGACGCCCTGGTCGCGTTATAGCGAGAGTCATTTTGGCTACTTTTTTACTGCCCTCTAGTATAGGCCTCGAATAAGTGAATTTTGAAGAAGCGAGAGTCATTTTGAACGTAGAGTTCCTCTCAGAAGCGCGCTTACCGGGAGTAGCGTTATATCCGACGCGCCTTTACCGGAGTTGGTTTATTTTGGCGTAAAGGTAAGCTGGTCGGTTTCCGAGAAAATCCGCGTTATATTGAGAGTCGCGTCTTATCTGGCGTTATAACGGAGATACTGTATATACTTCTATATTGATACGTTATTGGTGTACAGTATTGACACAATTACTTTGTTATTTCTAGCTGGGTTTATACATTATTTGCGTCTTGATAGGAAACATTGCTAATTCCTCAAATACGCTTAGGTTCACGTCTCATATAAGCGTATTTACAGAATAATGATGTCGTAATTAAGTCGCCGTACGAGTTTGTGGAGATCTATAAGATGCTTGATGGTGCTAATGATGTGGAGATATCACGCAGTGCGGAGAACAGTTGGAATCATTCTATGAAGTGGGATGCACGCTCATTGAAGCTGTTTGTGAATGGTTAGTTTGAGCATATCGGGGGTTGGTTTAGCTTATACGGGTTCTTTTCTTTATATATCAACTAACAAGGGAAGCACATGAACATCCCACAAAAATTCTCAACAAGACTTATATGGTCTTGTCTTGTAGGGCATCGGACGTGGATCACAGAACTGTGGTTCGTCTTTGCTACGGGCCACTTCGTGGTTCAAAAATGGCAAAAATGATATGACTTCAGAGCGGGTTGACAAGGCATAAGTGACACCTGGAATTGACCTGTCGTGCTCAGAACTTGACCTACAAATGCTTTGAAGCTCATATTAAAGTTTGATTATAGTAATATGATAATTTCTTACGTTTCTTAGTCGATGCTGCAGTGTACATTCAAGTGGTCCACTCGCAACGGTGGAGGTGGCGACCGGATGGCCGAGCGAATGCGAAGCGGATCTGCGTGAGGGGGTCTAGGGTTCGATTCCGGAGAAGGTTACGAGATTTGCACTGTGGCCTGCTCCCATTTTTGCAACTGAAGAAAACATTTTGGCTGCGGTAGGGTATCGTATTATTGGGTAGTGGTGAATAGGGGTGACGCAGTCATGGCTACCGATTTCGCCCAGACTTCGCCTATGGGAATTATTTAAGCTGCTGACCACGAATCTGTTACTTTTTTTAATTATCACCTTGCTTGCACTCGGGCGACCGACGCAATTCGTCACGCTGTACGGTCGGAGCTCGGCATCACGAAGCCTGGACGACGGAAGGTGGACAAGCAGGCATGGCTGTGGATAGATGACGTGAAAGCCAAAGTTCGAGAGAAGAAGACGCTCTATCACGTGTTTCTCGGCGAAAAGACAGCCGATAACTGGCGGAAGTACCGAGAAGCCAATAAGACTGCAAAGAAAGCCGTGGCTGTTGCAAAAGCCACTCATTATGGAGATGTCAACGAGAAGCTCGAGTCGCGCGATGGTGAGCGGTATCTGTACCGACTCGCAAAGAATTGTCATCGCCATACCGAGGACATCAAGGAGTTCTTCGGCATCAATGATGAGAACGGCCATCTTCTTATGGACCGCAAGAAGGCATTGTAGCAATGGCGCGATTACTTTGAGGAAATCTCTACAGTAGAATTTCCTCATCCAGCCATCCCCTCAGCGGCTCCAACCTACGGCGCCGTCCAGAAGATCACCGTGGACGAGACTGAAGCGGCTTTGAAGAAGATGAGGCCAGGCAAAGCGACTGGGCCCGACGACGTGGCAGCAGAACTGTGGAAGTCGAAGTTTTGGTACCCTGCTGAGTGGTTGGCGAAGTTCTTTAATCAGGTTGTGGCAGAGAAAAAAGTGCCTGAGTGTTGGCGCCAAAGAACGACGATTCCGATTTGGAAGAAGAAGGGCAGTCCTGCACACTGCTCCAACTACCGTCCAATTCGTTTGCTTTCGCACAGCATGAAGATCTTTGAGCGGACGAATTCGTGTCATCGTCCAGCTTTTCAGCAATCAGTGCGGCTTCGTGGCTGGCTGTGGTACCATTGATGCCATACACGCCGCCCGCCTCCTGATAGAGAAGCATCGCGAGAAACAGAGGCCAGTGCATATCGCCTTCCTCGACTTGGAGAAGGCCTTTGACCGCGTACCGCGTGAAGTGATATGGTACGCCCTGCGACAACATGGAGTTCCTGAAGAGCTCATAGAGTGGGTGCGAACTCTCTACTCTTGTCCAAAGGGTCGAGTCCAAGCTGCAACTGGAACCTTGATGGAGTTTCCCATCTTTGTCGGGGTACATCAGGGTTCTGCGCTTTCTCCACTCCTCTTTGTTGTCGTCATGGATGCCATCACACGAGATCTTCAGAACCCTGTCCCTTGGATGTTGCTTTATGCTGATGACGTAATGCTCGCTAGCGAAGATAAAAATGAACTGAAGCATTGTCTCAATCCATCAATAATATGATGGAGTGGGCCAATGTTTGGCAAATTCCTGTTAATCTTTCCAAAACGTCAGTCTATCATATTGGCAATTCAGACAATAACTAGTACTGCTTCAATGATTGCACTCTCACGTCTATATCTGAGGTTTGCGATCTTGGAGTTCATCTAGATCGTGGATTAACCTTTGAGAATCACATTGATGCCATAGTTCGGAAAGCTTTCTCCATGCTGTTTTTTGATTTGTAGAAACACCAAGTGTGATGACAGCTCGGTACTAGTTAGCTTATACAAAACATATGTCATTCCAGTACTAGAGTATTGCTTTCAGGTTTGGAGTCCTTATACAATGAAGCTTCGATCTAAAATTGAAAAGTTGCAAAAAAACTTTTACAAAAATTCTGGTTTATAGGTGTATGCGTAGTCCCAGAGATGCTCGTATGATTCCTAGTTATGAGGAAAGATTAGGATTTTCAACCTATAAAGTCTTTTCTACAGACGAATAGTCAATGATCTAGTTTTCGGTTTTAAGGTTCTAAAAGGGGAATCAAAACTTAGACCGAGCAAATATTGGGTTTTCTTGCCAACCCTTGGTTACCATAACTGTTACCGTTTCCACTCTCCTAAATTGAAAAGGAAAAATCGCGAGAAAGTTTTCAATTCGCTTTTCCATCGCGGTGCTCGTTGGTTACAGATGTTACCTCCAAACCTGCTGGATGCTAAAAACTCCTTTGATTTTCGCAGAAAATTGAAGAAAATCGATTTGCTCTCAATTTTGCATTTGATGATATATCTTAAAGACAACATTTTCTTTTCCTACTAGTTTTTAGTTGCTGTTTAGTTTTCGTTGTTTTTAGTTTTTTTAGTTTCAGTTTTTTAGCTTTTTTGTTTAGTTTTTTACATAGTATTATAGATTGTTCCTATTTACTTTGTTTTGCAGCATTACTATACTCATTTGCCAGCTTTTATTTTCTGTCCTACTCTGAATTGTTGAGCTTACATGTTCAATTGTTCGCTTGCTTCTCAAATTTTTCTTCGTTTTCTTTTGTTTCTGTTTACTGCCATTTCTAAATGTTTTCGTTCTATTTTTCTTACGATTTTACCTTCTCAGCCGACATGTGGGCACTGATGGAGGCGGCGGACCTACTAAGATGGTATCCGGAGCCGTTCTCTCTTGCGACTTGCAGTGCTGGCGGGCCACTGCTCGTTTCCATCAAGTTGCTCACTCCCCAAACCCTTGGTTTCCGCATTTTTTGCTTTGTGTGCCTCACTCTCTGTCTATTGTTTTTTCCTTTTTTTTTCAAAGTTTGCCCTCACCATTTATTAATGTGAAATATTGAGTTGTTCAGGAGTTTAGTTTTTTTTAAATCATCATGCTGTCTACGCCGTGTCCATGTTAATTAACTCCTTGTTATTGCGCACAGCTTTGTGCAAGTATAAATAAATAAATAAATAAACTCGAGCGAGAGGTGCAAGCTTTGGTGTGATCGCTTGGAGCGGTTTGGACTCAAACTGAACGTGAAGAAGACCGAATATCTATCGACGGACGTTACTGAGTCCAGCTCCATCAAGGTTAACGGCATCGAGCTCCCACGCACTTCGGTCTTTAAGTACCTGGGATCAGCAGTCACGTCTGACGGCAAACTGATGATTGAAGTGAATTCACGCGTGAGTGAAGCTTGGTCCAGGTGGCGCTCGTTGACTGGGGTGCTCTGCGACAGGAAGATACCGGAGCGCTTGAAGTCGAAGATATACAGAGCAGTCGTCCGGCCAGTAGCGATGTACTGCGCTGAGTGTTGGCCTGTGACCAAGGAAGTTGAAACGCGCCTCAGTGTCATGGAGACGAAGATGCTGCGCTGGACGGCTGGAGTCACGCGCATGGACCGCATTCGAAACGATGCTATTCGGCAGAAGTTCGGTGTCGCGCCGATAGCCGACAAGATGCGCGAAGCTCGCTTGCGATGGTACGGCCACGTTCTGCGTGGAAAGGAAGACAGCATCCGCAAGATAGGCCTTAACTTCGAGGTAATAGGAAAGCGGCCTAGAGGGCGCCCGAAGCAGCGCTGGTCTGACACGTTACATATGGACTTGAAGATTTCTGGTGTTTACCCTGATCTAGCGCTGGATCGGGAAAGGTGGCGTCATAACACCAGAATAGCGGACCCCGCTACGATGCGAGACAAACGCTGAAGAAGAAGAAGAAAAAGACTTTGCTTGCACTACTTTCCATCAAAGGTTGAAGTCGAAGGTTGGGAAATAAGTCTGACCACATTGGAGAAGGAAGCGATCCCACTAACATGAACACCTTTACTCACCCATGTTTACCGTAATCTGCCGTAATACACCGAAATTTTTAAAACAGGTATCACATCCGTGATCAGCACCCCAAACAACTCCGTGAGCGATGTTGAATTTTTTTCGTCCTCTCCTCGACCTCTGGAGTCGTGAAAAGCACCTGTGGCGGTTATTCTGCGTACACCCCACCCCGTTACTTACACATACCCATCGTAACCTTCAGCCATCCATCGTGTCAACGAAAATTATTGCCAGATTGGTGAACTGCATCTCAGTTAACCCTATGTGTAGATGAATTTGGTGCGAAAATCTTTTCCGATCTCCAGAGTTGAGGGAGTGAGTACAAATTGCTCTTATCTGCAATACCCCGGTCCATCTCCTGTAAGTGTATAGGAGAATGGTCAGGAAAAATAGATATAAAAAGCTAGATAAATACGACAAATAAATAAATAAATATGACGTGGATAAAATATGCCGTACTTGGTAACAGTTAGTAGAATTGTGAAAGTTGCGAGAAGAATAAAAAGCAGTCTATGAGGAAATCCGAAGAACGATGAACGTGTCTGGATGATGGGTCAACTCAATACTTGTTCAGGAATGAGGTGACAGTGAAAAACACTTCCAAAAGAAATTGAGAACATACCAAAGAGAACATACGGGGATGGCATCTAACGGAACCCTCCTCAGCGAGGCAAACATCGTTTACTGGACGCGCGATAGCTTCTTCCACATCCGACAACATGCTGAAAGCGGGATTATGAGGCGAAGAAGGTACCCTACCCATGCCAAAATGTAATCTTTGTTTGCAAAAACGCTAACAGTTCACCTAGAAACGAAGAAACCCCACCCACGGAAACCCCCTCGACCCCACCTCCCCCCCCCCCCCCCCCCGTAAGTCCGCCTCGCTATCTACTCGGCCGTCCAGTGACTCCCACACTGTTGCGAATGAATCGCTTGAATGTAAACTGCAGCTAGGAAACATCGTTAACTACCATATTACTATAATCAAACATTAACTTGAGTTCCAAACGTTTTGCAGGTTAAGCTCTGGGCACGACAGTGCCATTACAGGTGTCACTTTTGCCTTATCAGCCAGCCCTGGAGCGGTACCATATTTTGTCATTTTCGAACCACCCAGTGGCCCGTAGCAAAAACGAGGCACAGTTCTGTGATCTTCGTCCTATGCTCTACAAGACCATATATAGGTCGCATTGAGAATCTTTGGGGGAATTTCATGGGCCACTCTTGTAAGTTGAAAGCTATCAAATCGCGCTGATCTCTTTCATCAAGCATTTTCACTAAATATATTTGGCTGGCTTATCCGAAGTGCATAATTGCTCGTGCTTGACATCTGCTGTAGCAACAGCTCTTTCGAATACTATATGCGATGTGCACGGCACTAGTTAAAAGTTCCGACTCCACCGACAAGACTTCGGTCGAAAAAATTTTTTTCGCTGAAACTTCGTCTAGGGGGGTTATTTGGGGTGTTGATCACGAATCTGACATCCGTTTTCAAAATTACGGCCGATTACGGTAGGTTACGGTAGGTACGGGTGACTAAGGCCGCCAAGGTCATGATCGCCGATTTCGCCCAAACTTCGGCTAGGGGGGTTATTTGAGGTGCTGATCACGAATATGACATCCGTTTTCGTTTTACGCTGGAGTTTGGGCGCAATCGGTGACCAATACCTTACTCACCGGTACCCACCGTAATCTACCGTACTCCAGCTTAAAACGAAAAACGGATGTCAGATTCGTGATCAGCACCTCAAATAACCCCCCTAGACAAAGTTTCAGCGAAATCGGTGACCTTGCCTGGACCACCCATGTTAACGGTATGGGTGGTCTCCGGCCGAATCGTGAAAAACGGATGTCAGATTCGTGATCAGCACCCCAAATAACCCCCTAGACAAAGTTTCAGCGAAAAAAAATTTCGACCGAAGTCTTGTCGGTGGAGTCGGAACTTCTAACTAGTGCCATGTGCACTAAACATGTTTTGTCCGCTGTTTTTACCATTTTCAATGGAGTGGAGGTTCACCCCTGCGTTAATCCTTCCTCAGGTTTCGACGAGGTCATTCATTCACTAGAGCATGTCGTGCTTGCACGTACTTCTGTTGTTGCAAAAACAAGTCTATCAACAATGTGTTGCACCTCTAAGGAGATTATTTCAGCTCATCTTTTAAATAAAACTTTTCTATCTGAAGATTAAAGAACCTTCGGGATTTTTTTCTTCAAAAAGCTAATTCCTTGATTGATCAGTGAAGTTGACTTAAAGCGTACACTTTTTGCTGGGTGCTCACAGTGAATTTGGTCTGTTCAAGAACCTTCCTTTGAGCACCACAAACACTCTTACCGATTTTTGAGCGTCTACGTGAATCGCTTTTTAAAGTCCTAACTCTAACCTTTCAGAGAACTTAGCCACACCACAGCAGTTGAGCGCTACGCTTCAGTTTGCGAAGGGCTCCACTCAAGCATCATTATCACGGGCAGCCGTAGAATGGCTTGTTGGTACAGTGAATCTCACCACGCTTCTCTACCAAGTAAACTCAATGGTTGGAAAAGTTTACATCTAATTTTCATGTTAAAAATAGTAATTTTGATAGGCATTTGTTGTTACGCTAGTCATATCTGTGTAAGTAAAGCGAACAACAATTTGTTCATTTCAAGTGGACCTTTGGTCTACACTAAGGAGGGGCAATACATCAACAAATGGTTTTTGGAAGTCAGTAGTATTGCAAAGCGAGGTTTTTAAAAGTAAGAAAAGCTTGTATCCGAAATCGTATGTCGAGCAGTTTTCAGACGCAACATAGGAGCGATATATGTGTTTAATATAATAGCTAACATTACCTGGCAAAAGTGAAAGCTGTGCAACGCAACGATATTCCCAACATAATATTCTTGCAGAAGAGGGCTCCTGACGAATTAGTATTTCCATCTTTACAAGGTACCGATGAGTGGGACATGCCTGGCAGGTTTACATCTGAGTGCTTGAAACAAGACAAGTACATATATCCTATGACCAGGTAATTTTGAGTAGCATTGTTGAGAATTTGTTGCGCCGCAGAGATGTATTTTTAAAAGGTGTCTGCTCTCACTCAGCAAGGCTGCAAATTACTTCTTTAAAATAATTGGGCATTAAGCATTTTATCAAGTGCATTTTGCGTAAGACAATTAAGACATCGCTTCAAAAATGTTTAAAATGTTGAGGCTCCCGGAATCGTTCTCAAAACGTTGCTCTTATTGCAAACTTTTAACTTCTTTCTCAATTTATGTACGACTGCATTTTTACAGACTTTCCCTTTTCGAATACGGGCAAGGTGGGAAGTGTCGCACTGGTATGGGGGCCTCTAATGCTTGTATTTTCGGATTAGAGGACCTTCAAGAGATATCAGAGACTCCACACCTGATAGTATACAAGGTAGTTTAGATTAGTTTAAATATCTTCAATCTTGGCGCAATTTATTGGCACCTTTTTTTGAACTTCAGAAGAAGATGCTGGGAAATCTCGTTAACAAGCTATTATGCCTGATTTGTTGCACACTTTTTCTCACCACACTACATGACGCGTTTTCAATTCACAAACTTTTGAGACCCAAATCGAGGTGTTTTGCTAATTAGAGAACTATGACTACAGGGCCTAGAGACTAACAATCATAAACATTATTATTCATAGCTCTTTAAATGTTCTGACCGTTTCAAACTATATTTTGCAGTATTTTCCGCATTTGGACTACGGTTTGGCTGATTGCGTTCATGAACTTATCTTCAATAGAACATTTCTTGGTCAAGTAGATCATCCGTTGAATCTCAGCTACTACAGCAATTTGCCCACTGTGAGCATATCCTAGTTGGCAATCTTCCCATTTAGTTTTTTTTTTGCCAACATTGACATCGTATGCTTCTTTATGCTTCTCTCCTTTTTAGGTGAAATTCCACAAGAGCCGAAAACATTCGAATGGAAATTACAAAGTGGAATGCGATTAAATTACAATAAAGGCAGTATCCCTCTCGTCGAGCCATGCAACTGCAAACTGTGAAACTCCGAATACACGAGAATGAACATAATCATGCCAATTACAGTGATGGATAGGAAGTGACAAAATGAAAAAAACCAATAGGTAGAAAGATGAAGCAATGTGAAGTGAAGAAGCATAGAATAAGCAAGTCGTCGTGGTTCCAGCACTTTCTCTACTACGCATTTATACCCAGAGGATTTGTTCATTTCTTGTCAAGAGGTAGATAGTTGGATGTGCTCTCTTGATAAAAAAGTTCGGATCTATCCTAGTCCGAGGTGGCACATAATAAAATGTAACAAAGTAAATTGAAGCTTACCGAGCAGTTCCTAGAAATGAAGATAGGACCTAAAAGAACAAAAAAACGAACGAACAAACAAAAATAAAATCGCTGCAGTTTTACAACCGTCACGGCGGGCAAAGAGCGACGCAATGGAGGCATGCCTCGCGCTGACCACCGCCTGACATGTTATAACCAGGATCTAACATGGTGAGGAGGGTGTACAGAACCGCATGCCGCGTGGTTATTGCCGCCTGACATGCTATAACCAGGACCTAACATGGTGAGGAGGGCATATAACTTTGTCTGCTTACAACCGCGGCGAAAACAAATGTGATTTGTTCGTTTTTTCCATGAATTTTTCTAGTTTATGTCCTGTTTTGTTCTGCAGGGAACGCTCGGTTAGTCGATTTGCTACATACTTTTTAGTTATGTACCCCCGGACTAGGATAGATCTAGAAGTTCTGTTTGTTGCAATACTGAGCCCCAGGCAGGACAATTTTCGGCGTGCATTTTCCTGTTATAGAACACCTCTTTCCACTTCCATAGATGACTTATGCGAAGGCCTGCCCGGCCGTGAGCTATATTGTGGAAAGAAGGAGATCGACCTTCTTCCTTCTCCAAACAAGCGCACCAAGACCAACAATTAGATTCCCTTTGTTTGCGATACGGTGCAATAATAAAGAAAGCCCACTATCGTGACCACAAGATTCCTGGTGAAACCCTTCTGAACTTTTAAGGTTTACAAATACCTTACACTTTTGCGGGTTGAAAATAGCCGTTCCTTGTTCAAATAATGCTCGGACATATGATTGGTAGGCTTGTAGATGTACAGCACCACTTTCCTTGTTGAAGTACGAAAGATTTTAAATGAAACTGCCAGCGCCTTTGCTGCGACCTGTTCAAACGGCTGTCGAAGCACAGATCTTTGACGACCAAAAACCTAAGCCCCTAATTTGATCAACGGTTTCGGGTGCTGAAAACCATACTTTATATGTGTAGATGGGTTCATTTGTCCCGAGGTGTTGCATAGTCTTTCCGGAAGGAGGGGTAATATCCCAATCAAGCGAACATTCAGTGTCAAGGTTAATCTAGTCAGCCTCGGTATTTAACTGTCTGCAGATTGTGATGTCATCTTCGAAAGCAACACATCTGACACCAGCTTCAAGAAATAGGTTAGCAAGTTCGTACAACGGTAGGGTCCGAAGCGTATATCTGAACGGGGAAGCGAGCTACACAGGGTGAGCCATGAATATGGTCACTCAACAAATTTTCTTACGCATAATTGATCTGAAAACACTCAAACTTCCTCAGCAATTTAACACCAATCTAGTTAACAAGTAAACTGGGGATAATTCAATTCGAACTCCCTTGCCACGAGTGACAGCTTTCAGACGCTTAGAGAAGGACTCAATGACGGCACGCAAGGTTGGTTGTGGAAGTTCTTGCTGTGCTTTTTCCAACGAGAATTTTAGACCTTAAATGCCAGCGTGCCTTTTGGGGCAGGTTTTTTCTCTATAAAGGAAGAAGCCCTTGAGATTCAAATCTGGCGAGTTTGCCGCCCGTTCAGAACCGTGACGAAGTTGGTAGATTCATAGCGCATCACTCCTGAGTATTTTTGAACTTCTGAGCTGATGGGCGGTTGAAAGGTCCAAGTTGAATTTTCAAAGTGCTCTTGAGCTCAAGGAAGCAGATCGTTCTTCAAAATGTCGTCAACGTAGTTATCGGTGTTGATCTTGCTCCTTTTTCAACAGAAACCAATGGTGTTCGTGTTGTTGAACAAACTCGAGGCCAAGCCGTCAGAGAAGGAGCATAAGAGTTTCTGTGAACTATTGTTTTCTTCCTGTCTGCGCCTTCAACACTTTCAGAGCATAACCGTCAATAAACGCGTGTTTTGGCGATTGAAGGTAGTTCAGTTGAGAAATATTTCTCATCGATGAAGAGTGCTGTGCAGAGGTCGTTCCGCTCGAGGAGTCTTCGTCCTTTTTCTTCTTCCTTCCATCTGTAGGGTGTTAGTCCGTGGAATTGAAGGAAATTGTACGGGAACAGCCCAGGTTGATTTTTAACCACTCGCCTCAGTATCGTAGACAATTTGAGCTCGATTGCCATCTTTCTCAAGTTGCGGCTTGCACCGTCTGATCCGTTCATTCACGATTTTTTGAAGACTACTTGTAGAAACGGATACCAGAGTTCCAGATTGGCGAGGATCATCCAGAGATTTACGTTTCACCCCAAGGTAGATTGTCTTATTGAGCTCGTTTCAGTAGACGAACGATGTTGAGAACAGAAAGCCCTGCCCACCTGTGATCCCAAATTGCGCCTGTTTGACTACAAGAATTCGCCAAGTCGGAGAAGCAGTTCGAAGGCCAAAGATCACTACATATGGATAAGATGAAGGTGAAATCCAAAAACCAATGAAAACGTGAACAAATATTTTTTTTAAAATCAGAAAAAGACGCCTGAAAAATTTTATGGCCAATTTTATGGCCACCCTATTTAGGAGGAATCTTCACCCCTCAATTAGCGTAAAAATGTATTTGGTTTTTGCCCAGACCTCAAAACCAAGGAGTATGGGTACTTGAAGCTAATATGGAACTGGCGGCATGGTGCCCTCACGAGAGCTGGGAAGAGAGGGTTTTTCCAGAAAACTATACGCTTTCCTTATTGTGACCAGTCCTTCTGCTTCATGCAGTTTGTGTCTGCGTATCAATGCTGTTGAACGTTCATACATCGTTATGCTAAGTACCCTTCTCATCGCGTTTTGGTTTAAAACTGGTCATTAATAAACAAAGAAGGTCACTCTCCACTGCATGCAGCCGAACTCTGGAGAAGATCACTCCTGAAAGTTGTTTCGATGTCAGGATCTTTCAAATCCCAACCACTCGGTTGAAATGTAAAAACATCGCGAGAACCGAACCCCCACCTCATTCTTATTAATCAAATCCAATGCGCCCCAAGCCATTTGACGGCAATCGCATATGGGGCGTTCAAGCGACCCCCACTGTCGTGAGCGCATCGCGCCGCCAATTCCATAGTAACTTCAGAGAGCTAGTACTCCTTGGGTTTAGCGAGTTGGCAAAAAAGAAATACATTTTTTTTCTAATTGATCTTCCCCTTCTTCTTTCTTGACTCGTTTCCCCCGTTCAGGCATGCGCTTCGGACACGATCCTTCCCATATTACCTACAGTGCCCTCTCGTTATAGCGCGTTCGAAATGACCGGAGAAATCCTCGCTATAACGGGAGTTGCGTTCCAACCGGAGCTGTCCTTTCCTATACCATCCTATGCACACATTTATCTAAAACCACATAGAATGACTAAATATGGCTATATCAATGAAATATAATATGTGACCATGAAGAGAGTGTGAAGGTATAAAGCGACTTAAGATTATTAATGAAGCCCTTTCATTAGAGACACTCTCTGTTATATGCGTGTGGTAAATAGGTGGGGGTAAAAATATGGGTAGTTAGATGTGATCAACAACAAAACTGTGTAACAGAGAATGTTTCAAGGTCTTTCATTGCGATCGAACCTATCGCGCCAGGCGGGACCCGAACCCGCACTCCCTGCTTTGGGGCTGGATACTAGCCCACTACGCCATCAGTGCTGTCAGATAGCGCGCCACATCTGTGATATCCTTGGTGCAAATGGCTTATTAGTACTCTTCCATGATATTGGGATGTTGCTTGTAATCTAACAGCGCTGTTACTGTTATCCTGTCCACAAAGCAGGGGGTACAAGCACAAGTTTCAAATGATACGCGAGTTCTGATCGCAAAAAAAAACATCCTGTAATAGTACGTAGCATCTATACCAGCTGCTCCAAGTTTAATGCATAAGTGTTTGGCACTGTGCTGAATAATATGAGTTTGTGTCCACATCTTCCCTAGTTCCCAGTAGGTCAGATCTCTCAGAATACGGAGGCTTCTAACGGCTATCGATAGTTTTCCGACATACAATACCACCCGCGTCGCGCGGTCAAAAAGACGGTTTGCGATGGAAAAATTCGTCGCATGCTCATAACTCCTTTGATTTTAAATTGTTTGAAAAACTGTTGGATCCGTTTGATTTGTCTCTTCGAGAGCTACACAAACATATATAGAACTTTACCAGACCGCCGCATCTGTTTCTTCTTCTTCTGCTGCTTCAGCGTCTGTCCCGCTTCGTGCCGGGGTCCGCTATTTTGATGTCATGACGCCACCTTTCCCGATCCAGCGCTAGTGTTTCGGACTGCATCACGGTCCGAATAGACTTTTGGCGGTTCAACAGTACACATATTCATTTTATATATTTATTAGCAAATAGTTTACATAGCATGAACGACATTCTTTTACGAGGGAAGAGTTGTTCTCACTACCTTTCATTTCATTCCTATTTCACCTAGGCTGGCAAGTCCGCGTACGGAACTGTTGGACCGAGAAGTGCGGCCGACAGTACGGCGAAAGTGAGCGCGAGTCCCGAGAGCGAGAGTCAGGAGCGCGTGGGTGAGTGAGGACGACGGAGTCGTAGTCTCGATACGCCCGCTGCCGATCTGGCCCCTTTTATAGTGGGCCTGGGCGGGGCCTGCTGCCCGGACTCCGTGGATGACATCATGATACGACACGGGTCATGACAGCTAGAACAGGGTGGATACTTTAAACACCTTGTGTAACGCATCAGCCCAGCGCTGCTTCGCGAGCCTTCTAGGTCGCCTTCCTATTACCTCGAAGTTGAGGCTATCTTGCAGACGCTGTCTCCCTTTCCACGCAGAACGTGGCCGTACCATCGCAAGCGAGCTTCGCGAATCTTGTCAGCTATCGGTGCGACACCGAACTTCTGCCGAATGACATCGTTTCGGATGCGGTCCAGCGCGTATAGGATAGAACCTATCAATCCAGTGGAAGAAAGCATGTTCCCTGTGCTTCAACCTTCCCTTACTGGAAAATGTGAAGCCTTCAAGACTATTTTGAACCGTTTGGAGAATTTTATCAGAAATTTCCATCCGCCCTACTCGGGAATTGCTCCAATCTGTCCCGGCGAGACTTGAGTGTGCAGTGTGCAATGCGTATAGAGATGAACCATAGAGATCAATCGAGCGGGTTCGACAACTGGTAGAGTGAGCGTTTGGGAAGTTCTATCATTAATTTCCCAGGAAAGCCGTTTTACCAGAGAGTTGCTCTAAGGCTATCCAGCTAGCCTTTGGAGTTGCGCCGTGAACAATGC
Organism: Heligmosomoides polygyrus bakeri; assembly: GCA_947359475.1. Lineage (NCBI taxonomy): Eukaryota > Metazoa > Nematoda > Chromadorea > Rhabditida > Heligmosomidae > Heligmosomoides > Heligmosomoides polygyrus. The sequence continues at coordinate 95,019,174 of OX375866.1, forward strand.
ATATAGAATCGAATCTTTCAATCGAGTGGAGCGACCGCTTGCAAATCGAACGCGCGGGCGTGTTCGGATCGCAATAACCCTTTCAAGTTCAAATCGTTTCAGCTGCAATTTGTGGGTCTTGAAGGCAATGAGACGGTCTAGTAGTACACTGAAGTGGGACGGTGTACGTTAGGAAGGAGTGCGAACATGCAGTTGAGACTTGTGAGACGCATTTTTATACGATTTCGGTGGACCACTGCGGGAAGACCCGGCAAGCAAACTGCCTTGAAATGCGCATGCAAAAAAGGCGTTTAAGATACTTTACAATGACGTGCTTAGGATCCTTAGCTTACTAAACTGCCTTAGCCTCAGCTGCCAGTTTAAAGCGGCTGAAGATAGCGGTTAGAGTTTCCTGCGCACTTACTCGCCAAGAGTTTGAGTCTTCGACACCCGCAATGGTACCGCTCTCATTAAAGGTGCTATCGAAAGGTATCAGTTCTAGCCGATTTTGGAAATATCGATTTTTTGACAGTTTCGCATCGAGGACGAGGCCGCTCGAGGCCGCGGCAGACGGACGTTGAGGTCATTGAAAATCGATATCATCGATTTGGTCAAAAAAATTCATGCTTCATACCATTCGATAGAGCTTTTCATGCTGAATTGAATGATGTTATTTAGAGTAGGGAAAACTGTAATGTGGGCGAGTAAGAGCGAGGAGAACATCGACCGTTGTTGTGCTAAATTGCATGCGCGGGCGTGTGCGCTGATTACGAATCCGACGTCCGTTTTTGAAAATTCCACCGATTTCAGTAGGCTGTGGATTTTCTTTTGGAGAATTGAGGGTGGTCGGGTCAGGATCACCGATTTTGTTCAAACTTCGTATAGGGGCGTTATTTGGTGTGCCGAACACGATGCCGAAGCTCATTTAGACGATTATCACAGGAGACCGCCCATACCGATAACTGAGGGTGATCAGTGATCCTGACCCGACCACCCTCAAATGGGAAGTGAACTTCTGAAATCGGACGTCGGATTCGTAATCAGCGCCACAAATAACCGCCTTGCTGAATTGGACGAAGTTTGCACGAGGAAATTTGGCCAATTTCGAAAATATCGGTTTTCGATGACGTCATCGTCCGCGCTGGACAGGCACTGGGCGCCAACATCCTCGATGGGAAATTGTCCACAAATCGATTTTCTGAAATTGGTCGAGAGTAACAAGATTCGATAGAGCTTTTCGTGATGAACAGAAGATATTATTATAGTGTCGAGAACCCAAATATGGGCGAGTAAGAGGGCAGGAAACTTCAACCGCTAGGTCCCCCGCCCTAAATTGGCAGATAGGACTAAGGCAGTTTACACAGCTGGAAAGTTGTGAGTATATCGTCTTCAAGCACCTTCGGTGTTCTGCTCGCTTAAGCTTTTGCATGCCGTTGGCTCGCCGTGTCCTCGCGCAGTGCTCGACCGAAATCGGAAAAAATTGGGTCGCACAAGTCACCTGCATATTCGCAGCGCTCTAATTTAGTCCATTCATGCGCTACACCGTTGTGCTTCAGAGTTCGTTAAGAACCTTGTGTTGTCTACAAAGTCCTCGAGTTGCAGCCGAAAAGATTCGCACTCGATTGAGTTATTGCGCTACGAATTCGCCCGCACGTGCATTTGCGAGCGGTCGCCCCACTCGATTGACAGATTCTATTCTATATGCATTGTTCAGAGCGTACTCCATAGTTTCGCCGGGACGGATTGCAGCAATTCCAGAGTAAGGCGTGCGGAAGTTTCTAACCTAATCTAATTTTAAACGGTTCTATTGTATGTACATTGTGCACGGCAAGCTCTCCCTTCTCGCTTCATAAAACCTCTTCATTTGTATAAGTTGCTGTCAGTGTGTGCGATAAAGCACCTAAAGAGGTTAGCTTTGCTGTTTAGCTCGACATTTGAATCGTTTCCGCTCACTCGATTGATAGGTTCGATCCTATATGCATTGTGTACGGCGCACTCCAAAGGCTCGTCGGACTGACTGGAGCAAATCCTAAGTAGGACGCGAAATTTCTTATAAAATTTTCTAAACGGTGCAAGATAGTCTTGAAGGCTTTATCTTTTCCAATAAGAAGATATAAACCCAGTGGACATGTTTCCGCCCATTCGATTGATAGATTCGATCCTATATGCATTGTGCACGGCGCACTCTCCGAGCATTCCAGGAATGACAGAGCACTGACAACGTACGCCATGCTTGAGATACTCCGAAAATACCGCACGTCACATGCACGTCCGAAAAATAAGGTGCTCTAATCGCAAAAGCCTGCTACAGTTATTTTTAGGCCACCCACGGCGAAAACGCGGTGGTCTGGTAAAGTGGTTCCAATAGTTTCTCAAGCAACTTAAAAATAAAGGAGTTATGAGCATGCAAACCGTCTTTTTGACCGGGGATGTGCGGAAAGTTTTTCGAGAAAAGCGGAACACGGAATACGGAACGGATTGTCTCAAAATCGGGCGGAGACCGGAATACGAAACGCGGAAGCGGAAATGACTCGAAACTCGTTACTTCATTTAAATTTTCAAAAAATTATTTTTAAAAATATATATCTTTTTATGATATACAGTGGGATATTTTTAACATAAGATTTTTAGATTTTAAGATTTTTAAGATATATCCAAAATGGTAGTAATAAATATGTTGCTATTAACAAATTTATGAAGCGCGGCAAGGCAGCATGCGACTCTTTTCCAGCTACATATAACAATAAAAAATCCTTCTGTTCGTAACATTACCAATCGCAAGATGTATTTTCAAACACTACAAAAAAAAATCGAATCGGGTGCAAAATCTTTTTGTGAATAGGAAGGAAGTATTTTAAACACAACGAACCTAGCTGACGAGTAAGATGCCAGGGATTTCGCTATTTATGACACCAGAGAAGCTCTACGTTATATCGAGAGTCGCGTCTTATCCGGAGGCGTTATAACGGGATGGGGACTGTATAGGCCCATGCACACTTCTGCGACACCGCGGCGCGGCAAGTGGGGCGACGGCTACCTCCGCGAAATCTGGCGGTCGCGGCGCGGTCGCGTTAGAGCACCGTTTTAGGCAACGGGACCGATGTCCCCGTGGATGTCGCGCCGCCTGGAATGGTTTGAACCCTTCCAGCCTACGGCACTCAGCGCGGCGTCGCCTGCGATAGCCTCCGCGACAGTCGCAAGAGTGTGCATGCCCCCTCCCTGCGGCATGTGTCGAAGTGTCTCGCCGCGGCCGTCGCGGCCCTATGGTTCATGGCCGCGCCGCGCTGACGCAGAAGTGTGCATGGGCCTCATGAGGCTGCTCGATCGTTAATATCGTTTTTTTATCATGGATGGCGTGAACTGCACATTTTCGTGTAGCACTGATTGTGTGGCTTAAATTATTATACAATTATTATGAAGGTTAGGCTTCAAACAGTCTTCCGTCAAGGTCTGAACATTACTGGCAAAATCAAGTTGGTAAAAAAAATTGAAAGTGGACAATCAAAGAAAGCATTACCGGCATATTTTATTGTTTTACCTGCGAAGGGGGCGCGTGGAGCGCAGTCGGAGGAGGCGCCGGCTGTCGCCTGCACCCGATACCAGGTTCCTGGTTCGGATTTCCCGCCCAGGCCAACCATGCCTTCCATCCCTCCGGGGTCGGTGAATTGGTACCAGACGTGTCTGGGAAGGATAAAGCGCTGACTTGTTCATCGGCTGGCCACCGCAAGTCATTATATGGCCAAATACGCATTCAACTCGCCTCCACGACATCCCGTAGAAGTAGAATGCGTGGCGCATCCAAAAGGATTGAATAACGCCATCCTTTATCCTTTATCTTTATACCTGCGAAGGAGAAAAAATGTGGTGCAAGCTCGGAAGAAATTACGTGAAAATTATGGTGAGGACCGCCTTGCTGAACGGCAGTGTCTGCGTCGGTTTGCTCGCGTTCGCTCTGGAAATTTTAATGCGCAAAGTGCGCTACATACTGGTCGTACAGTCACTACTGATGACGGCAAAATAAAGGCGTTAGTGGAAACTAACTGTCAAAGGATGGTAGAGAAGCTTGGCATATCGAACTGAACCGTTTACTTGCACCTACAGCAGCTTTGTTACGTAAACAGACTGGGTATTTGGGTCCCCCGCGAACAAAGGGAAATCCATCTCACCAAACGGATTCACATGTGCGAGGGTATACATAGTTCATTTTCAGCTACTTCCAAGAAACCAAACTATGGATTCGAACGTCGTCAACTGCCGAAGTTGAAAGAAGAAGACAAGAAAAAACGTTCTTAACTGTTCAATCGCAAGGGAGTGATGTTCCACCATGGTTGAGTTCACAAAGTGGAAATGTGTGTGATTTCTGTAAATCTTCTTGTAGTACCGTCTACAAGTTTGTAGCTACATGGAATCCGAATTTTTGTAATCAATCAAAGTTGTGACGTTCCGGACAGGTGCATGGCGTATTCCCTTTTTATCGTTAAAAATGCAATTTTCCTGCTTTTCTCCTACTTTAAGATATTCTTAAAGCCTTTTTTTTTTTTTGCAGAAAATTGAATTTCAGGCAGTGTGGTCGCGTTCTGGGGAAGGTGATTTTTAAAAATGTCACAGAAGTTTATAGTTTATGGTATAGAAGTTATATTCTACTCTATAAGTTTTCCTTAAACAAAAAATTATCCCAACTCTAATAGAGAGCTCAAGTTGAATCTGGAAGGCGGTCGTTTTGATTTTGAATGTTCTGAGTTTCATTTCAAAAGCTTCAATATTGGTAAGAATAAGGTCCAGTTTCGTTTGAAAGATGTCCAATTTGTCGCGAAAACGGTAAACATCAGAGCGGCCGCTCTCAAAGCAGTCTCCTGTCAGACTGAAAAGCGAACAATATTGCACTCTTCGGAGGAAGTAATGCTTCTGAAGTGGCGTGATGAAGACTCCCTCTCCACGAATTCAGAGGTGCACCACATCACCGGGGTTTCGTAACAGCAATGCACTTAAATGATGCTCCACACGGTCTCCGATGTGACAAAGAAGGACTGCCTCTACTGCCTTTCAGTCCGCTACCTCTAGTTCTGCTTCACAATCTGCTCCCTAATCATCACCAGCGCACTCGCAGTCCATGTTGTCACGGGCTCGCGACCCGGGAGGTATACGGGACAGTGCCGTAAGTAGTGCGGCATGAACGACCTTCGGTGTGTCCGTACGTCCTGGAAAAACCTGCAAAAGTTGAACAGTTGTGATTAATTCGACAATTTTTGGAACCCTCTCTTCGGAGCAGGGTGCCGGTCGGAAGCGGATTGAGCAGTGCTGTTTCCCCATGGGGGAGTCGACGTCGGCGACAAGGATGGGCGAAAGTTCTGATTTTCTGGCCATCGTGGGCAAATTTCTTCTGTTTTCTGTTTGTGGGAAAATGGCCAGGAAACAGAATATGAAGATGCGAACAAAACTGCAGCATAGAAATCCAATAAAAAGAATCCAAAAGTGCCATAGAATGACGAGTTTTATTCCAAAATGATGTTTCTAGAGTATTTTAAGTTGCAAGCATGTGGCGTTTTTGGATGATTCGTGCAGAAATTGCGGAATACACTCGTGAACTATGCCGCTTTGTTTGTTTGATTGATTGTGTAAGTGCTGCTAACATGGAGTTCCTTCGTAGGATATTTCTCGACTTCAATAATTTGTTCTAACACATTCAATAATTTGGTTTCGTATTCTTTCCGATTCTAACCGTATTTTGCATCCACGATTACTTACAACTTTATATTAAGGCTATATTATTAAGATATTAAAACTACTGTTAGAGGAGCTTATAATTATCCATTAATCGATTGTCCTAGTTGGTTAGTCGAATTACTGTGGGTAGAATTCTCCACCTTGAAAATTGGAAATTGTTGACCCGTCATCCCCAATGATCGCTTTCTGCGGAGCTTTTCGTGAGGCTATTTTTCTAACACTGAATCTTTGGATCTGAATCTCAGCTTTTGGCTGCCAAAAATTAGTTACTGACAGAAAAATTTTAACCACCTTTGATTTTGCTGATGAAGTGATACGGTAGTGAACCATGAAATTCTTCATGTATCACCGCATCACCTGTATCACCTAAGCAGCTTCTCCATTCGTCCCTGTAGCGTGCCAGAGTTCTTCAATGCCTCCTCCTTACTCGAGGGGCACGAAGAGAGTCGTATGGGCCGTCTAGAACTTTCACAAATAAAATACGTTTGACATAAAAAATTGTCCTTTCAATTACAAAAACGATCTTGAGCTTATTTCAAAGTGCAGAAAGAGGAACTCTTCAGTATGCTTTAAAAAGCGATCGTGCCATGCATCCACCGACCGCGGTGCGACTTCAATTTTGTTCAACAAAATGCAGTTAACGAGGCGTTAGTCACTGTCAAGGTTAAGAAAAAATTAGACGAGAAATAACGTCGCTTCGGAGCTTCATGTAAGCGCCATGGACACTATCAACCCATAGAAAACCGCCATTGAGTTTATGACGCGTTTTCTGTTTGCAAGATACTAAAAACGGCCCCTCTTGCACAGTGAAATAAGCCCAAAATTGTTGACCTCCAACTATTTTGGGCTTATTGCTTAAGAGGCTTATTGCTTGATTTTGGGCTTAACTAACTACTAAAACGAAAGTTTTTAAAAAATCACACAGTAGGTTTATTTTTAAGGAATAGCTGGGATATAAATTTTCATAGAAAGTCGCACTGGTTTTTTGAAATAGAGATCTGTTCTAACATTTTTGGAGAATGAGCTAAATCTGAATGTCACTCGCTTCGTTTTGGAAAGAATTACAATTTCAAAAGTGTCCAGTTTGACGCGAGAATTGCATGTTTCGGTTTTGACTCCGACTTCCCCCTAAAATTGCAAGAGATCCCCAATGACTGCCACATAATATGTGAGGGTTCGAGAAGGAGCTCAAAAGAGCCATGCTGATGTAGGAGAGGGGACCGAGCACCAACCATATGCTCAAGTACAGGAGCGCTCATCTTCGCCCTGATATCAACTGTTATCAGAAATTTTCTATTTGACGGCGACTTTTCTCAAGAATTTCTCTTCGCTGGTACTAAATACATATACATATAAGGAGAGACTGTGAACTCAAAACATCTCGATAGCTCTTCTATCAAGGACGAAATTCCAAACAGTCCATTAAAAATTCCGTTGAATTACTGAAAATTTCCGTTAAGTGGATGAGCCCAATTTTAAACGGAAAATACCTGGAAGACGTCTTCGGCACGTCTTCTGAATCCTGGTGTTCGGTACTAGATCGCTATCCATTGACTGATGCGTTACCCGCTCAATGTATCCTACGCTTGGGTGATACGCCGCCAATGTCGCCAGCAAGTTCGCCTGCAGACTCCCATAGTTACGCTCCAAAAAGGACCGGCCGGCAAACTCCGCCCTCGAAGGCATCCCTTGGCTTTGGTTCCCTTCCCGTGACGGACCGTGATCCACAGATTAATGGACTTATATTGGGTTGTTCACTAACTAATGTCGCTTTTCATATTTTCAAAGTGAATTTATTTATATTTAAAAAACGAATCAATGACACATCGACCAATTTGTTGGATGACCGTTTGCCTTTTTTCGGTAAATTGAAAAGTTCCACATTCAAATAAACCTTGGCTTTTAGAGAGGAAGATCTGGTGCACACTTGGTGCAGCTTGTCTTTCACAGCTTCATAGGAATCAAAGGTTACCATTCGAATGGCTTGGAAGGGAGCGAAACAGATGATGGCGTGATGACGCTAAGGTAAGTCAGGGCTATAGGGTGGACGTGTCATCAGTTCCCAATTGAGTTCTTGTAATTTTTATCGGGTTGTCAAAGTGGTGTGGGGTCTGGCTCAACCATATTGGAACATAACTCCCTTGCGATTATAAGTTAAGAACGTTTTTTCTTGTCTTCTTATTTCAAATTCGGCAGTTAACGACGTTCGAATTCATAGTTTGGTTTCTTGGAAGTAGCTGTAAATGGACTATGTATACCCTCGCACGTAAAAATCCGTTTGGTGAGGTGGATTTCCCTTTGTTCGCGAGGGACCCAAATACCCAGTCTGTTTACGTAACAAAGCTGTTGTAGGTGCAAGTAAAAGGTTCTGTTCGATATGCCAAGCTTCTCTACCATCCTTTGACGGTTAGTTTCCACTAACGCCTTTATTTTGTCGTCATCAGTAGTAACTGTACGACTAGTATGTAGTGCACCTTGCGCATTAAAATTTCCAGAGCGAAAGCGAGCAAACCGACGCAGACGCTGCCGTTCAGCAAGGCGGTCCTCGCCATAAAATTCACGTAATTTCTTCCGAGCTCGCACCACATTTTGCTCCTTCGCAGGTAAAACAATAAAATATGCCGGTAATGCTTTCTTTCATTGTCCACTTTCAATTATTTTTTTCTTCTTCTTCTTCTTCAGCGTCTGTCCCGCTTCGTAGCGGGGTCCGCTATTCTGGTGTCATGACGCCACCTCTCCCGATCCAGCGCTAGATCAGGGTGGACACCAGCAACCTTCAAGTCCATATGTAACGTGTCAGACCAGCGCTGCTTCGGACGCCCTCTAGGCCGCTTTCCTACCACCTCGAACTTAAGGCCTATCTTGCTGACGCTGTCTTCTTCTCCGCGCAGAACGTGGCCGTACCATCGTAAGCGAGCTTCGCGCATCTTGTCCGCTATCGGCGCGACACCGAACTTCTGCCGAATGACATCGTTTCGGATGCGGTCCAGGCGCGTGACTCCAGCCGTCCAGCGCAGCATCTTCGTCTCCATGACGCTGAGGCGCGTTTCAACCTCCTTGGTCGCAGGCCAACACTCAGCACCGTACATCGCTACCGGCCGGACGACAGTTCTATATATTTTTGACTTCAAGCGCTCTGGCATCTTCCTATCGCAGAGCACGCCAGTCAACGAGCGCCACTTGGACCAAGCTGCACTCACGCGTGAGTTCACTTCAATCATCAGATTGCCATCGGATGCTACTGCTGATCCCAGGTACTTAAAAACCGAAGTGCGTGGGAGCTCGATGCCGTTAACCTTGATGGAGCTGGACTCATTAACGTCAGTCGTTAGATACTCGGTCTTCTTCACGTTCAATCTGAGTCCAAAACACTCCAAGCGATCACACCAAGCTTGCACCTCTCGCTCGAGTTCACCTTTATTTTCGCTAGCGAGCATTACGTCATCAGCATAAAGCAGTGTCCAGGGGACCGGCTTCTGAAGATCTCGTGTAATGGCATCCATCACGACAACAAAAAGGAGTGGGGAAAGCGCAGAACCCTGGTGTACCCCGACAGAGATGGGGAACTCCATCGAGGTTCCGGCTGCAGCTTGAACTCTACTCTTTGGGCAAGAGTAGAGGATTCGCACCAACTCTATGAGCTCTTCAGGAACTCCATGTCGTCGCAGGGCGTACCATATCACTTCACGCGGTACGCGGTCAAAGGCCTTCTCCAAGTCGAGGAAGGCGATATGCACTGGCTTCTGTTTCTCGCGATGCTTCTCTAACAAGAGGCGGGCGGCATGTATGGCATCAATGGTGCCACAGCCAGCTACGAAACCGCACTGATTGCTGGAAAGCTGGACGATGTCACGAATTCGACCATCGACAATTCGCTCAAAGATCTTCATGCTGTGCGAGAGCAAGCGAATCGGACGGTAATTGGAGCAGTCTGCAGGACTGCCCTTCTTCTTCCAAATCGGAATCGTCGTGCTTTGGCGCCAACACTCAGGCACCTTCTTCTCCGCCACAACCTGGTTAAAGAACTTCGCCAACCACTCAGCAGGGTACCACAGCTTTGACTTCCACAGATCAGCTGCCACGTCGTCGGGCCCAGTCGCTTTGCCTGGCCTCATCTTCCTCAGAGCCGCTTCTGTCTCCTCCACGGTGATTTTGTGTACGGGACCGTGAACAGAAGAAACAGAAGGGATGGCCGGGTGAGGAAATTCCATAGTGGAAACTTCCTCGAAGTAATCACGCCATCGCTTCAGCGCCTTTTTGCGGTCTGTCAGAAGATGGCCGCTCTCATCATTGATGGCAAAAAACTTCTCAATATCCTCGGTTTGGCGATGGCGGCTCTTAGCAAGTCGGTATAAATACCGCTCACCATCGCGTGACTCGAGCTTCTCGTTGACATCTTCATAATGAGTGGCTTTTGCAACAGCCACGGCCTTCTTTGCAGCTTTCCTCGCTTCTTGGTACTTCCGCCAGTTATCGGCTGTCTTGTCGCTAAGAAACACGTGATAGAGCGACTTCTTCTCTCGAACTTTTGCTTTCACATTATCTGTCCACAGCCACGCCTGCTTTTCGACCTTGCGTCGTCCAGGCACCGTGATGCCGAGCTCCAACCTTGCAGCTTCACGTATCGCGTCGGCAGCCTTCTTCCAAGTTTCGTCGACAGTTGTGACTGTCGGTAACCGCACGCGAGAAATCACAGCTGCTTCCTTCTCTCTCATTCGCCACCACTTGATTCTCGGTGCACCGCATCGCTCGACCTGCTTCTGCCTTGGAGGGGCAATCTTTAGGGTGCAGATCAGCGGTCGGTGCTGTGGGGCGACCGTCTCATACGGCACGACCTTCGCATCTGTGACAAGACTTCGGTCGCGATCCTTCACAAGGACGAAATCTATCTGAGACTTGGAGCTCCCACTATAGTATGAGATGAGGTGGGAGTCGCGTTTACGAAATACGGTGTTTACTATGGTGAGGTTATGCGATTCCGCATATTCAAGGATACGCTCACCATCGGCGTTACGCGACCCGTAACCGAATCCACCATGACAGCTGTACCCGTCTTTCGTCGCGCCGACGTGCCCATTAAGGTCACCAGCGACTATGATGACATCTTTCAACGGCACCTCTGCTGTCTTCTCATCAAGCAGGCTCCAAAACTCATCCTTGGCTTGATCGGAGCAGCCAGTCTGCGGAGCATACGCAGAGAAAAAGTGATAGAGTCGCTCCTTAGCGGCAACAACGATCTTCATCAATCGATCGTCAAAGCGTTCGACGCTTACAATCGAGTCACGAAATCGTTCGGAGACGATGACTCCAACTCCACTGGTGGTCCTGGGACTTCCACATAGAACGGCCTTGAAGCCTCGTCCTATGTCCCTTGACTTGCGGCAGGACCACCTCGTCTCCTGCACCGCACAGAAATCAACTCTTCTACGCTCCAGTGCTTCAACCAACTCGCACGAGCGGCCCGTCAACGTACCCACATTCAGCGTTGCCACGCGGGTCCTGCTTACGTTACGGGACTTTCGGACTAGCTCAGTTGCCCCCCGATGCCGTCCTCGCATCAGGGACCCTCGCATACTTTCCACACTCGCCGGGCTCTGCGAGTGCGCGTCGGCTCCCGCGGACGCCGTAGCACTATCTCGAAAAACATGACTTGTCATACACCATGTGATGTGACACGGGTCTTCGTAGGCCGGCCTGTCACAAGGGCCTGTCGCCTGCATTCGAGTGTCCGTGCTTAGCTTAGCTCGCAGAGCGAGCAGTTTCCAGTGGCACCACGTGGAGGAACGGACATCGCCACCACTTTCAATTATTTTTTTTACCAACTTGATTTTGCCAGTAATGTTCAGACCTTGACGGAAGACTGTCCGAAGCCTAACCTTCATAACATTTTTATAATAATGTAAGCCACGCAATCAATACTTACTTACTTTGATACTTTGATGGTCCTTTGTCGGCTGGAGGTCTTCTCAGCGGGGACCACAACTCTTCCAGACCGCTCGATCTCTGGCTGCTTGCATCCAGTGAGGCAGACTCCGCTCTCTGAAAGATCTTGAGAATGAGTCTGCCCATCGCGTTGGCGGTCGTCCCAGTGGTCTCTTATGGTCTCTCGGGAGCCATTCTGTGACACGGAGACTCCATCGATCGTCCTTTCGTCGAAGCAGGTGTCCGGCCCAGCGATATTTGGACTTCTTCATGTACTGCAGCGGGTCTGCTAATTGCGACTTCTCCCGTAGCTCCGAGCTTCGTAGGCCTTCTTGCCATTGCTGACGAAGGCTTGTCCTTAGAAGACATCTCTCCAGTGCACGATGCGTAGTTTGCATCGCTCTGGCGACTGTCTTGTTGTCGGGCCAGGTTTCCGTCGCGTAACACATCGCAGGCAGTACAGAGGCGTTGAATATCGAGGCCCTGAGGCCGGCATCCTTGACCTAATCGGTGACTTCGCGAATCGAACTGAAGGCTGCCCATGCTGCGCGTCTCCTGTGGGCGATTTCAGGAGCGAGGTCGTTATCCATGTTCAGCTCTCTTCCCAGATAGACGTAGGAGTCGACCTGTTGCAGAGCGACTCCATTTAACTTTACGAGTCCCGTGTCACACCACTGGTTGACCATAAATTGTGTCTTGGACATATTCATGTCCAATCCAATCTTCATACCTGCCACATTGAGCTCGTTCAGCATTTCCTCGGCTTCTGCCGTGCTGGTAGAGATCAGAACAATTTCGTCGGCGAAGCGAAGGTTGCTGATCCGTCTGCCGTCGACAAGGTAGCCTTTATCGTCCCAGTTCAAGTCTTTCATGGCATCCTGAAGTGCCGCTGTGAATAGCTTGGGAGAAATCGAGTCTCTCTGCCGTACTCCTTTCCCGATAGGAATTTTAAGCTTTCGATCGAACAGCTGGATGGTAGTCGATGTGTTCGAGAAGCATTCGTCGAGAAGTCGGATGTAGGGCGATGGTATACCAGCGTGCACAAGTGCGTTCAAAACGTCGTTGATTTCCACAGAGTCGAACGCTTTCCGGTAATCCACGAAGACAAGGACAAGTGGGAGGTGGTATTCGCGGCTCTTCTCGATGAGCTGTGAGACAGTCTGAATATGGTCCATGCAGGAGAAATCCTTGCGAAACCCTGCTTGCTCCACTGGCTGATATTCATCCAAGCAACGCTCCATGCGGTTAAGCAGTATCTTGGTGAAGATCTTGTACACAACCGAGAGAAGACTGATGGGTCGATAGTTGTTGATATCCTCCTGCTGACCTTTTTTGAAGATTAAAACTGTTTTCGACTCCTTCCATGAATCCGTAATCCTACCAATTCGAAGGTAGTGGTTGAAGTGCTTGGCAAGAAGTGAGCAGACGGCACTGCCACACGCACGAAGGAGATTAGCAGAAATGCCGTCCGGTCCGGGAGCAGTGCCCGGCTTCATCCTTCTGATGGCATGAGCAACTTCTGATTCCAGAATGGGAGGTACTTCCTCAGCTGGTGGCATAAGCATTTTGGGACAGTGATGGAAGAACGGAACAGATCTGTGTAGAATTCCTGAACGATGGCCTCCATCGCTCTTCGAGACGTTTGCGTTGTTCCATCCTTATCCACAAGGGCTGACATTATTGCCTTCTGATCGCAGAGATCTCGTTTGCAGCGCTTTATGCTTGAACCTTTCCCAGCCGCTTCTAACAGCTTCAATCTTCTGTAGGCTTGAATGGACTCCTTCACTGCAATTCGACAGGCCTTCGAGATGGTGACTTTTTCCAGATGGGAAGCATTAGGATCCAGTTTAACAGCTCTTCTTTGCTCCAAGAGTTTAATCGCATGTGCGTTGAGTCTTGAAGCAGACGGTGATGTGGCTTCGCAAGAGCTGCTAGCACATTTCAACAGTCCTTTCGAGAGAAGGTCGTAGTCTTCCGATGGATCTTCAAGAAGATTCCAATCATACGACTTTATTGCACATTCCAACTCCTCAGACTTGAATGTGGGGATCCTCACCGGTGCCGGTTTATGAGTGTCACGCTTGAACATCCTCTTTTTGAGAGTCAGCTTCGCACGGACAAGACGGTGATCCGAGCCGGTGTCAAATGAAGGCAGCACGGAGACGTCGAACAGACTCTAGCGTCTGTTTGTAAGAACATGGTCGATCTCCGAACGTGTTTCTCCATTTGGGCTTTCCCAGGTCCATCGTCGGTTTGAAGGCTTCTTAAACATAGAATTTCCATGGTAGAGACGGCACGCGGATAGGAAGTCTATCAGGCGCTCTCCGTTTTCGTTCCTTGAGGAAGCTCCATGTGGTCCTAGCCTCCATTCATCGTGATCATTCGTACCGACGATAGCGTTAAAGTCACCAACGACAACTTTGTAGTAGCTCTTCTCGTCGTTGACAGTCCTTTCGAACAGCTTGTAGAATTCCTCCTTTTCTTCATCTGTGGCCGCAGATGTTGGAGCATATCCATTTATGATGGAGATGGTTCCTTGATCTTTGGTTTCCAGACGAAGAACAGCTACTCGCGGACTGATGATCTTATAAGAGTCTACTAGGTGGTGCACTGTCGAATTGACGAGAAATCCAACTCCGCCAATATTCTTTCAGTCCACCTTTGCTCCGATAATGAGAAGCTCGTTGTGGTCGGTCCTTCTTATGGTTTCCGTTCTGCCTTTCGTTTCCTGCAGGGCGATAACGTCGTATTTTATGTTGCGGCTTCTGTAAAGCAGTGTCCGAAGATCCTGCTCAGATGCGATCGAACGACAGTTATAAGTGCAGACGAATAGGCAGTTTCCGTGTCGTGGTGGGAGGGAGTTTCCGGTAATCCGATGCCAATGACGTCCTGATAGTTTAACTCCGAGATTAGATGGCCCCTCGCCGGAGGTGGGTGCAACCGACGTCGTAGAAGTCCACCTCCGGCGCGCGGAGGACTGGGGCGCGGGTTTAGTTGTTTGAGCCATAGCGGTGGTTGGTTACTCACATGTTCCTGGCCAGGGATACAGGAGAGCCGCCCATACACGACAAAAGCGTCGCGTACTGCGTGACCGTTTGTGCCGTTAGCCATCACAAAGTGATGTTCACCCCTTCACCGCGGTGAGGTGGCACATGAAGGGGACGCAATCAATACTGCATAAAAATGTTCCGTTCACGCCATCCATGAGAAAAAACGATATTAACGATCAAGCAGCCTAATACAGTCCCCTCCCGTTATAACGTCTCCGGATAAGACGCGACTCTCGATATAACATAGATCTTCTCTGGTGTCATAAGTGGCGAAATCTCTGGCATCTTACTCGTCAGCTAGGTTCATTGTGTTTAAAATACTTCCTTCCTATTCACAGAAAGATTCTGCACCCGATTCGATTTTTTTTGTAGTGTTTGAAAATACATCCTGCGATTAGTAATGTTACGAGCAGAAGGATTTTTTATTGTTATGTGTAGCTAGAAAAGAGTCGCATGCTGCCTTGCCCGCTTCATAGATTCGTTAACAGCAACATATTTATCACTACCATCCTGGATATATCTTTAAAAAACTTAAAATCTAAAAATCTTATCATTAAAAACATCCTACCATATCTTAAAATCTTAAAATCTATCTAGCTCTCGTCTCCAGTCACTACATCCTCACGAAATTCCTTTCGAAACGCGAACAATGCCTTCTGTGCTCTCGATCCTCTGTATGATAAACTTGAGCGACCTTATAACCTGTATAGCCAGTGGAATTACGGGTTGGGAGCCTAGAGGAAGGAGCGCCTATTCAGGCACGGTGGCAGGACTTCTCAAAGGGTAACGCCCATGTTTCGGATCAGGATCAAGAGAGCATGTGCTGAGGGACTCCACCCTCGATCATGATTAGCCAGCGGAGCGGGGGGGGGGGGGGGGGCGTGCCTAGCATATACCGCCTTGCTGCTGGAAATTCGGGCCGCCCCCAGGACAGACCTCGGATGCGGATGGGTCCTGAGGACGGCCCGAATTTCCAGCAGCAAGGCGGTATATGCTAGACACGCCCCCCCCCTCCCTATCCAGCTCCCATCTCCAGTCATTACATCCTCAAGAAATTCCTTTCGATGTGGCTGCGCGAGGAGTGACTGGCACATATTGATTCGCTCTTGCTTATGTACCTTGGTCAGTCTATGAAGGATCCATCTTATCAAAATCTTCCGACAGCGCGACCAGGAAGGAAAGGAACATCCTGGAGGAGGGGCCAGGAAAGGCAAACCTGCAAGAAGAGACCAGTAGGGGGTCAATAGTGGAAACAAGGAAGTGTGCCAGGAGTTGAGACCAGGAAGATGGGGGACAAAAAAGGGGGAGGGAAGACCAGTAAAGGCGGACCAGCAATTAGATCCAGTAAGAAGAAACGAATAAGGGGGAACCTGGCTTCGAAAGACATGTCAACGATATCTGGAAAGGCTAGCTGTTGACACGAGAACGGTTGTGGAGTAGAAACCTGAGGGAGAGCAGTACTGCGCAGCTCAAACCAATGACCGGTCCGGAGAGAATGTCTATGATGAAGGTACCGAAGTGGTGAACGGCTTGATGCCAATAAAGTACGCAGCAGGTCCTAGCTGTTAGCGAATTTTATGTTTTATAAAAACTACTTTCTATAGCTCAGTGATGCTGGAAAGTCGCGAGAAGCGCGCAAGTGCGAGATACGCCTTGAGGCGTGTCGGAGCACTAGTCAAACTACAAAAATAATCGATTCATTCCCAGAAACCGGGCAAGCACTCCGGAAGCAAGCGATCCAACTCCCAAATGACGACGATTCATCACTCTAGTATATCATCTCCAAAAACACTCGATTCAACTCCCCGAACACGACCAACTCCCACAAACCGGAAGAGCAAGTCTCAAATGAAGCCGATTCATCTCACCGAACATGAGTGAGAAAGTCCCAAATGAAGAGGATTAATCTCCCAGAACTGAGGAATCAAACTCCGAAAAATACTTACTTCACCTCCTTCAATCGAGCCGGCAACTTCGCAGCGAAAGCGACTTCAACTCCGAACATGTGGCGAGCAAGTCAGAACAAACGGTGAATAGAAACGACTTCAGTAAACCGAATACAGAACAGTCCTGCGAGCAGCGTCCTCATGCGTCAATGCGAAATGGCCAATCTACCAGAGATCTGAGACGCCACACGCGTCACGATCCATTATATAGGCTAGCCGAAAAGTCTTGTAAGGAAATTTTGAAAACTTCAGAATTTTCTGGAGGCTCCAACGCAAGCACAACGGTCTCTAATATCACCGATGCATTTGGAGAAGGAAATGTAAGCCGCATCACAGTGCGTCGTTGGTTCACTCGCTTAGATTCAGGAGATGTGTATCTTGAAGACGGAGAGCGTAGTGGACGAACTTGTGCTATCGATGATTATGAATTGCAGCTCGCTATCGAATCCAACGTGATCCTACAGAATACCGTCATATGTTTCTCTGTTTAAAGGCTCCTGACGGAACGAGATCCTCATCTAAACCAGAAGTGGAGTCTATAATGACGGTATTCTACACGAGCCTTTTCAAGTCAAGACGCCATTCCACCGCCGCTACCTCTTGGCGGGAATGTTCCCACGTTCCTGCCATCCAAAGCGCGTCATGCGATCGAGATGTTGTCTAAAGTTAAATCCCCAGACGCCGACGGAATCACTGTTGAAATTCTGCTGGCTTGTGGTCATAAGCTGTTCAGCGCCTTGGCGCAACGCTTTTCCCGCTACGTAACGCAATGTGAAGTGCCGCCTGCTTGGGAGAGATCCAAGACGATTCTGCTGTTTAAAATGGCGACAAGGAGGACCTTTCCAACTATCGGCCAATAACTCTCCTACCGGTGCTATACAAGGTCTTTACCAGGTGTCTCCTATCGCGCATCAGGAGGACTCTGGAAGAAGCACAACCGGTGGAGCAGGCAGGCTTCCGACCGAAGTTCAGGGATCAATACTCACCTGCTGTCGACTAATCGAATTTGCTCGAGAATACCACGCACCTCTGGTGTTGACGTTTATCGATTACCACAAAGCGTTCGATTTAGTGGAACCGCAAAAAGTTTGGGAAGCACTCAGCGAAAAGGGGATCGAACCACGTTACACGAACATTCTGAGCAAATGCTACACCGGATGCGTCACTGTTTTCGACCATTTTGTCGCGACTTGGAGGTGGCTGTGGAAAGAGGCGAACGTTAAGGTTATCCCATCTCTCCCGGCCTCCTCTCAGCGTGTTTGGAATCAGCTATCCGTCGCTGTAATTGGAGCGACTATGACATCGAAGTCGATGATAGGCAGCTGAACCACCTTTGCCGACGATATTGTCCTCACCACAACGTCCACGGAGTAAGCGTCAAGAATGTTGCACGAGCTTTATTTCGGAGGAACTGAGGCTGGACTAACGATCAACATGTCGAAGACGAAATTTATGAGGAACGAGTTCGCTGGCGGTGACCCAGTACTGTTTGAAGAGCTTCTTTTGGAGGAAATCGAAGATTACGTCTACCTCGGGCGACTGTTGAACATGAAGAACGACCTCAGACTGGAAATAAAACGAAGGAAGAGAGCGGCATGGGCGACGTACAACTCTGTGAGAGACGTGATCGAGAGCTGCAGGGAATGCGAACTGACAGCTAATACCTTCAACTCCTCAGTTCTTCCAGCGCTGTGCTGCGCGTGCGAAACATGGGACGTAACAAAGGCAGAAGAAGATCAATTACGAGGAGTGCAAGCGGCCTTGGAAAGGAAGATGGTCGGCATCTCTCTACACCAGCGGCGACTTTCCGGATTGCACAATGAACAGATATGAGCAATGTCCAGGGTCCGCGACGTCATTCTCCATATCGACGAAGCGAAACACCATCTCGCTGGACATTTGATGAGACGAAAGGACGAACGTTGGAGTACCGCCACTGTGCATTGGGAGCCACTCAGCAAGAAACGACCAGTCGGTCGTCCTCCTCTTAGATGGCAAGATTCGCTCGCTCATCGGAACAACATCCGTACCTCTAACACCAACTCAATTAAGCTGTCCGTCCACTGGCCAACATTGGCTCAAGATCGAATAAGGTGCCGAACAAGCTGGGACCCGCGCAAGACAAGTCGTTGCTGAGGAACAGGTCGCAAGTATCGCGAGTAAGTAAGTAAGTATAAGATTGAAACCGTTCAATAAAGCTTTTCGAACTGAACAGAATGGTACCATTGAAAGTGTCAAGAACTCAAATATGGGCGAGTGAGGGCGGGAGGAACTTCACTGCTGTCCTCCGCCGCTCTAAAATGACAGATTAGGCTAAAGCAGTTAAGGCGTCTGGAAAGTTGCGAGTTTGTCGTCGTAAAGTGCTTTCAGTCTCGTGCTCGCCCACGCAATTGCATGCCTTTAGCTCTCCTTGTCTTCCTGCAGTAGTCGACTGAACTCGGAAAAATCGTGTCACACAGGGCTAGACTGCATTTTCGCACCGCTGTTCAGTCATTAGCTACGTCGCTGTTTTTCAATGCATTTCTTGGACTTTCTGCTGTATTCAAAATCCACAAGTTGCAGCAGGAAAGATTCAAACTTGGCAGAATTATTGCGCTCAGAACACGCC
Source organism: Heligmosomoides polygyrus bakeri (assembly GCA_947359475.1). Lineage (NCBI taxonomy): Eukaryota > Metazoa > Nematoda > Chromadorea > Rhabditida > Heligmosomidae > Heligmosomoides > Heligmosomoides polygyrus. The sequence continues at coordinate 95,038,403 of OX375866.1, forward strand.
CACAGTGACATTTTCGAGCTGTCGCGCCCAGTCGATTGATAGGTTCGATCCTATATGCATTGTGCACGGCGCTCTCCAAAGTCGTACCGGAACGAGTACAGTAATCCCTGAGTAGGGCGGCTGAGAATTTCTCATAAAACTCACTAAATGCTCACTCTATAAGCTGACCCTCCTCGATTGATAGGTTCGATCCTATATGCCTTGTGCACGGCGCACTCTCAGAGGATGTCTGACGTGACAGAACACTTCACGCCATGCTTGAGATACTCCGAGAACATGCAAGTCCTGGGACATAAGCTGCAGAAAGTCTGCTCCAGTCAGTTTTGACCACCCACTGCGAAAACGCGGTGGTCCGGCGAAGTTGTATACATGTTTGTGTAGATCTCGACGAGACGAATCGAACGGTGCCAACCGTCTCTCAAAAAACCTCAAGTTAGAGGAATTGTGAGAATCCAACGGTATGGCTTGCGACCGACAACTTGTCCGTGACTGCCCTTCGCAATGGAGCGCAAATGTTCAATTTCGAACATTTTCATGGTTTCATATGAACAGTGTATACCAAACGATAGAGCTCGAGCTCCTGAGCTCAAATGTATCCTTAGTTTTTGAAATGAACGAATTTTTGACGAGGTATATCAAAAAGAGCGTCTATTTAAAAGACGCGCCCGCTACTGTATATAACCAAGCTCTATCTGAGTGCACGTTTCTGCTATGAGGGTGTCTGATTAGGACAAAGGACTCCCTAATCTCCCCTGGGATGCACCACGCATTCTACTTCTACGGAATGTCGTGGAGGCGACTTGAATCCATAGGGGGGCATATACAATGACTTGCATCGCAGCAGTCGAGAGTCGAACCGATCAACGACTCAGTGCGTTATCCTTCCCAGACAAGACTGCTAAAACTCACTGAACCTCACCGTTCCCCAGCTATGGAAGGCTGTTTGGCACGCGTGGAAAGTTCAAACCTGCACCCTGCACGCGATACGTGACAACTGGCCCCTCATCCGACTGGTGTGCCATCCGGCCAAAGAACCCTTCATAAATAATATTAGGCCACTTTGCATTTTTTCTGTAGGCCTGAAAAGGGGCTCCAGCACCGAAGCATTGTCAACAAATAGTTGGATTACTCGCACTTCATTATTAAGAAGACCAAAAAGCGTCTATGAACCACTTCACATCAAATATGCCTTCCATGGTTTCAAGCGACAGAATTGTCAAATTTTCAATGCAGTCTAATCTTACTATTTACATCGGCAGATGTATGTTTCATTTAACAGGGTCTGCTTCGCGTGAAAAGATGCCTTCTGAGTCAAATCATGAATTTTTGAATACGAACGTCGAAAACTGGCAAAACTTCCTTTACAATCTACATAGCACAGAACATCACTTTACAAAAGTGGCGATTTTTTCTAAATTTGTTCTTCTTACTTCGGAAAGGCATCAGAAACTAGTGCGGAATCATTTGGCAGTGAAGGACCTGAACAGATGGTTTTAAAATAGGATTTTCTATTACGAATGGCAGCAGTCGAGAGTTCTTCCCATTCGGCCAGTTACAAACACTTTCCGGAGATATGTATGCGCGTTGATGGCGTCGCTAGAACCCGATCCCGGAGATGCTATCTGCGATATGCGAGACAGTGATGAACCGTAGGAGGAGCGGCCGGGAGAATACCACTCGAAGAATCCCTCCCTCAGTCGCTGCCTTTAACATGACGCTGCCGTCCCGGCTAATGGTCCAGAAACCACCCCTATTCCTGCTCGTTCTGGCACTCATCACTGTCGCCACCTATGTGTGGCAGCATCTCTACAGTGACTCCGAAGCTGAACCAAATTATGCGTCTCTGACTGAATGTTGGTCGATCGTTTTTGTTCATTTATTCCGTTACTTACTGAATTACTATCAAAATAGTTTGTGTGGATAATATCAATTTGTAAATTTTTATTTATTTATTTATTTATTTATTGCACTCATACATGCGCTCTAATCGAAAGAAGCAAAGCGTACACAGCAACTGAAATATAATATAAATCTTCTCTATTATATTCATCTAATTAATTTTGAAAAAAGTTAAAGGGAAAATCCAATAAAATTAAAGGAAAAAAATAAATCGAAAAATTGATGGGAAAAAATCGTAGCAAATCAGGCTCATTATTAATATGGAGAGAAGCAAAATGGGTAAATGACAAGCAAGGTGAATACGACAATTACTTCGGTGCAAATATGATTGATAACCTGAATGACTGATATGTGATCTGAACGATTTTTTAAATAATTGTATCATTGCTTATTTCAGAAATATATACCATGTTCACGTCGAATTGGACACTTTTCCAATCAAATTGGTCACTTTTCACGGACACTCTTCTAAGCTAGCCTAAGACTTTTGAGATGAAGTTGAACTCTTCCAAATCGAAATGAGCTTTTTCAACACTAAACTAGAGACTCTCCAAAAATGTAAGAATATTTTTTGTTGAAGGCAAATTTTAATATAACCTTCTTTAGTGTTTTATTAAGTTGTCCCATAAGTCCCCGCCGTTTTTTTCAAAGATTCACTGCGGATTTCGCCGGCGGTTTCTTGCATAGCGCTGCATAGCTTTCGAAAGAGAATGATTTGCTCTATCAGACCATGTATTGCATTTCTTTTTTTATCATGAAATTTGTCAATTTCTAGGTCGTTGAAGTGGAAAGTGAAAAAGTGAAAAAGCGGCCATTTGCGCAGTCGCTTCTCTCCGCTTAGGTTTGGAAATTTTCGGGCAACTTTATCAGCGCTTGGAAGAAAATGTTCTGTGCTACAAGAATATGTGTTGGTCCTATTTTCTCACTTGCCCTTTATTGATTTTTAGTCCATCAAATTGGGAATTCCGACTTTTCCGTCCGATTTTTACCAAAACTCCGGTTCTGTTGTTGGACTTTTTTGCTTGGTGTTATATGTCGTTTGGAAGAGGATGTCTTGCTCAGTAAGAATTTGTGTCGCGTTTATTGGCTCACGCTGATTTCTGTCGAATATCAACAACTGAAGAAGGGGAAGGAGTTGTTGGTGAAGACGATTTTTCTCTTTTTGGCATTTTAATGATATTCAAAAGAAATCAATAAACGCGACAAATATTCTTATAGAGCAAGACATTCTCTTTCGAATGACATATAACACCAACCCAAAAAGTCCAACCACAGAGCAGGAGCTGTCGGCAAAAATAACCATCCTCCTTCGGGCGTCCCAATTTGATGGCATAAAAATCAATAAAGGACAAATGAGCAAATAGCACTAACACATATTCTTGTAGTACAGAACATTGTCTCCCAAATGCTCGAAAAAACTGTGCAAAAAATTCCAAGCCTAAGCGGAGAGAAGCAACTGTCGGCGATGGCCACTTTTTCACTTTTTCACTTTTCAGTCAACGACCTAAAAATTGACAAAATTCACGATGAAGAAAGCAATGCAATACATGCTCTGATAGAGCAAATCATTCTCTTTCGAAGACTGTGCAGCGCTATGCAGGAGACCGCCGACGAAATCTGCAGTGAATCATTGAACAAAACGGCGAAGACTTATGAGACAACCTAATAATTCACCTATCCCATAGGTGAATAGATTGTTTGAAATTTTGTTTTAAAATAATTGAAGAAAATTATGGTTTAAAGATTGTTTTAAAGAGCAGGAAGGCGGCCATTTTTGTTGCCAGTTTGCGCCATGCTCTCTTCCAATAAGTCGCGATCTTTATTCGATTTATAGCAGTCTCTGTTCTGTTTGCATGACACCTGTTAATACAACAAAATCAGCTGTAAATAACACACGTATCCTCACTTTGATGGCTCATGAAAGTGGTATTTACATTATCAATCAATGAATAATGCGCCGAACCTTTTGAGTGCATGACTCGATCTGGTCTTTTAATGCAGTAAACGGTTCCTTTGTTGCGCTTTAAACCAGAATTTAATTAACTACTTGTTCCTTAAGAATTAAGGTATTATAAAAAACTAATCAGGACAGCTGAACTGAAAAAAATTCAAGAAGAAGTTATAGCTGATTTTAATTGAACAAATAATTATCCTTAGCATCTTACTGAGTCTGTAGTTTGATCTGCCTGAAGGTCGTTTCGATCTGCAAGAGTTCGCTTTGATTTCAAAAGTATTAAGGCCTCCGCGCACTTTTGCGGCAAGGCGGCGGCCCTATCCTTTACCATAGGGCAGGTACTCAGAGCTAGCGGCCGGCAGCGAACGGGTGCTTGCGGAGCCGTGCACAGACAGAACGCTGCGGCGGCAATAATAATTTACGCCATTATTGCCGCCGCAGCCTTCTGTCTGTCTGCGCTCGGGATGGGTTAGGCCGGATACAGAGTTCGACGGCACCCCACCGCGAACTCCTCCATTCACCCCACGACAGTGGGAAAAATTCACCACTGTGGTGGAAACTGCGCCGCGGACGAGTTGTCTCGGTGGGGCATGCCGCGACGTGCCGCGAATGCAGCCATAGTCCCCGGCGGCATCAAGCGGAGCGGTGCCAGGCACTACGGCACCGTCCCGGCTGTGGAGTACGACTAAGGCCTATGACATCCTTCGGCGGCGCTGTTCTCGGCGACAGTGTTGAGCGGGTGCCACGCAGTGCATAGCAGCCCACGCAACAATGTCGCTGACCTCGCCGACAACAGCGTCGCCGCAGTATAACATAGGCCTAAAGGCCCCCACACAACTATGCGGCAACTCCGCTCGCCGCAGTGGTTAAGAATAGGGTAGGGACGCCGCTGGCCGCGAGCTCTGCGTCCCTGCGGTATGGTTGAAAATAGGGCAGCGGCGAAAAAGAAGTGTGGGGGGGGGGGCTTAAGACCTTAAAGCGCAGACAGAGGGCGGGACGTCGAATAACAGCAGTAGGTCCCGAATGGAAAGAGTACAGTGCCTCTGCTGCTTGCCGCCAGCAAGACTTGAGTATGCGTGAGCGGCCCATTTCAAAAGTTTTTCCGCCCGTCGCGCGCGGCTCGCTGCACGTCTGTACGGCATACTTTTTAGCCTATGGCCTATGCTGTACTTCCGCGACGCTGTGTTGCGCCGCCTGCTACGCAGTGCGTGGCGGCTCGTCCAGCACAGCGTCGCCGAAGTATAACATAGCCCTATGATATACTCCCGTCCGCGACATCTGCGACGCGGGATTGCACGGCCACGATTCGCAGTGCGCGTCGCTGTCGCTGAGCCTGACGTAGTTCACTGCAGAGCATAAAGGATAAAGGAGAAAGGACGGCGTTAGTCAATCCCTTTTGGGATGCGCCGCGCATTCTACTTCTACATGATATCGTGGAGGCGATTTGAATGCGTATTTTTTGGCCTTACAATGACTTGCGGTGACTTGTGGTGGCCAGCCGATGAACAAGTCAGCGCTCTATCCTTCCCAGACAAGTCCGTTACCAACTCACCGACCCCGGAGGGATGGAAGGCTTGGTTGGCCTGGGCAGGAAATCCGAACCAGGAACCTGGTATCGGGTGCACGCGATAGTCGGCGCCTCCTCCGACTGCGCTACACGCGCACTGGAATTTTGCCAATTTTCCCGACAATTTTCTACGTTTCCATGCTTTCACGATTTTTCCCGCTTTGTCGCCTTCTAAATGGTCTACCGTTGTAGGTTTTTTTGTTGCTAAGCGAATTTTTTCAGTCATGTTTTGCTAGGGGTTTTCTTTCGTGCCGATGCTCTTTTTTTCAGCATTTCTTTCGATTTTTTTTTTGCTTGCAGACACGGAAACCCACATAGCAGTGCTCGAGACCCCACGAGAGGGCTGCCGTGACTTGTCCAGCACAGAAATGTGGGCTTTACGCCAGCGAGGAAAATCGCAAACAAAAGAAATGCCAGAATGAACGCACTCACGGGAAAAAGACCCCTGCGAAACCGCGATGCAAAAATGAAGGAGCATAAATGGCTGTTCAGAATTAGAGTAGAACCAAAACGAATGTTGAATTCAGCAGAGAACAGTCAGAAACAAAGCAAGTGTCGAAATCAGTGGAAACCAGTGCAAAAATAGTGCACGACGAATGCTCCTCCGCGATCGTTGCGCGTGATTATGCTTCCCTTGCGCCATTCGGAGGTAGGATAGCCCGCTGCGACACGTCGCGGATGCGACGACGCGACAGCTGTTCCCGCGACACTCACTACACCGTCCACCAATGCAGCGAAGGTGTGCTTCAGTCTGGAAATACCGTACCTCGCCAGTATCAGTGGCATTTGCTCGCACAGTCGTCGAGCCCGTCGCGAAAGTGTAGCATTTGCCTTGAAGCTGGCTTATAAGAGTGTCCTTGCTTGATTTCCAATTCGACGTGAAACTGGTGTGTTTTAGTGTATTCCTCTTCCAGCGGAGTTTTACATGGAAATGCTATTAGTGGGTTGACGTTTTCACTTTGTCGTCGTTTTCGCAGGCCTAAAAGCGAGTCGAGGTGTAAGACTGGTGTTCAGTGGTCATTTTATTCCTGGTGCTTTTTTTAGTAATGGTTTGTCAACGATTAGTTTTATTAAGCCGAAGGACATTTAGTTGACTCCGCTATGCCGTTTCCAAACTTATTTGGCATCAACTCAGAAACAAACTGTTCGGATGGAAATGTTCGCAGTTTATAAAGTATATCCACAGATTTTTGGGTAGATTTCGATGCAAAACCATTCTTAAGCTTGTTTACCTCATCTCACATAATTCTCTCTTGAGCGTTCAGTCTCGTGCAGCTGCGCGGTCCGCTGTTCCTGAGCTCTGTCGTCTCCTCAGCCTGTCAAGAAGTAGAAAGCAAAAACGAAAAAAAGGGAAAGGAAAGAAGGACGCATTCTTCAGCGAATTTCATCGTCAGCTCCTTTACACTTTCTTCCACGAATATTTCACTTCCGAAGTAGTGGAATTCCTCCAGTTTCTCGATGACCTCTCCTTGACAGTCAAGGATGAGTCCAGTGAGCCAAGGAGCCTGCCTTCTTGAAGTTCGGCTAAAGGTTGCTGTCTGCAAGGACTCTCTGCTACAGCAGCACCAAATCTATCTTTCAAGGAAAGGGTTGAAGTGTATGTCTGAACGGGGAAAGCGAGTCCAAGAATCCTCACACCTCAACTTGTATAAAAATGTGTTTCTATTGTACAATATTGTATAACAATACGCTGATAGTACACTAATTCTATTGTCTAAAAGTGTACTTCTTTTTTTGCCAAGTCGTAAAACCCAAGGAGTAGGAGGTCCTTGAAGTTGCAGATGAATCGGCGCCTCACGAGTTGGAGGCTTTTGTACGCCCGCTATGCTTTTGCCGGCAAGGAGCAGGGAGCGTAGTGAACAATGGCGTTGCTTCATGCGAGGAAGATCGGGGGGAGGGGGGTTCGAATCTTCTGCGCTGCTACAATTTTGCATTTCAACTGATTCATTGAGGTTTGAGGAATTTTGACTTCTACACCATTTTTCCATATTTTTTATTTTTTTTATTAATTCAGCGCATTTTCCAGCTGTATGCTTGGTGGCGATGTCCGTTCCTCCACGTGGTGCCACTGGAAACTGTTCGCTCTGTGAGCTAAGCCGATCACGGACATTCGATTGCAGGCGACAGGCCCTTGTGACAGGCCGGCCTACGAAGACCCATGTCACATCACATGGTGTATGACAAGTCATGTTTTTCGAGATTGTGCTACGGCGTCCGCGGGAGCCGACGCGCACTCGCAGAGCCCGGCGAGTGTGGAAAGTATGCGAGGGTCCCTGATGCGAGGACGGCATCGGGGGGCAACTGAGCTAGTCCGAAAGTCCCGTAACGTAGGCAGGACCCGCGTAGCAACGCTGAATGTGGGTACGTTGACGGGCCGCTCGTGCGAGTTGGTTGAAGCACTGGAGCGTAGAAGAGTTGATCTCTGTGCGGTGCAGGAGACGAGGTGGTCCTGCCGCAAGTCAAAGGACATAGGACGAGGCTTCTAGGCCGTTCTATGTGGAAGTCCCAGGACCACCAGTGGTGTCGGAATAATCGTCTCCGAACGATTTCGTGACTCGATTGTAAGCGTCGAGCGCTTTGACGATCGATTGATGAAGATCGTTGTCGCCGCGAAGGAGCGACTCTATCACTTCTTCTCTGCGTATGCTCCGCAGACTGGCTGCTCGGATCAAGCCAAGGAAGAGTTTTGGAGCCTGCTTGATGAGAAGACAGCAGAGGTACCGTCGAAAGATGTCATCATAGTCGCTGGTGACCTCAACGGGCACGTCGGCGTGACGAAAGACGGGTACGGCTGTCATGGTGGGTTCGGTTACCGGTCGCGTAACGCAGATGGTGAGCGTATCCTTGAATATGCGGAATCGCACAACCTCACCATAGTGAACACCGTATTTCGCAAACGCGATTCCCACCTCATCTCGTTCTATAGCGGGAACACCAGGACTCAGATAGACTTTGTCCTTGTGAAGGATCGAGACCGAAGTCTTGTCACAGACGCGAAGGTCGTGCCGTATGAGACGGTCGCCCCACAGCATCGACCTCTGATCTGTACTTTAAAGATCGCCCCTCCGAGGCTGAAGCAGGTCGAGCGATGCGGTGCACCAAGAATCAAGTGGTGGCGAATGAAAGAGAAGGAAGCAGCTGTGATTTCTCGCGTGCGGTTACCGACAGTGACAACTGTCGACGAAACTTGGGAGAAGGCCACCGACGCGATTCGTCACGCTGCACGGTCGGAGCTCGGCATCACGAAGCCTGGACGACGGAAGGTCGACAAGCAGGCCTGGCTGTGGACAGATGACGTGAAAGCCAAAGTTCGAGAGAAGAAGACGCTATATCACGTGTTTCTCGGCGAAAAGACAGCCGATAACTGGCGGAAGTACCAAGAAGCCAAGAAAGCTGCAAAGAAGGCAGTGGCTGTTGCAAAAGCCACTCATTATGGAGATGTCAACGAGAAGCTCGAGTCACGCGACGGTGAGCGGTATCTGTACCGACTCGCAAAGAATCGCCATCGCCAGACCGAGGACATCGAGAAGTTCTTCGGCATCAATGATGAGAACGGCCATCTTCTTATAGACCGCAAGAAGGCATTGAAGCGATGGCGCGATTACTTTGAGGAAATCTCTGCAGTAGAATTTCCTCATCCAGCCATCCCCTCAACGGCTCCAACCCATGGCCCCGTTCAGAAGATCACCGTGGAGGAGATTGAAGCGGCTTTGAAGAAGACGAGGCCAGGCAAAGCGACTGGGCCCGACGACGTGGCAGCAGAACTGTGGAAGTCGAAGTTTTGGTACCCTGCTGAGTGGTTGGCGAAGTTCTTTAATCAGGTTGTGGCGGAGAAAAAAGTGCCTGAGTGTTGGCGCCAAAGTACGACGATTCCGATTTGGAAGAAGAAGGGCAGTCCTGCAGACTGCTCCAATTACCGTCCGATTCGCTTGCTTTCGCACAGCATGAAGATCTTTGAGCGAATTATCGACGGGCGAATTCGTGACATCGTCCAGCTGTCCAGCAATCAGTGCGGCTTCGTGGCTGGCTGTGGCACCATTGATGTCATTCACGCCGCCCGCCTCCTGATAGAGAAGCATCGCGAGAAACAGAAGTCGGTGCATATCGCCTTCCTCGACTTAGAGAAGGCCTTTGACCGCGTACCGCGTGAAGTGATATGGTACGCCTTGCGACATCATGGAGTTCCCGAAGAGCTCATAGAGTGGGTGCGAATTCTCTACTCTTGTCCAAAGACTCGAGTTCAAGCTGCAGCTGGAACCTCGATGGAGTTTCCCATCTCTGTCGGGGTACATCAGGGTTCTGCGCTTTCCCCACTCCTCTTTGTTGTCGTCATGGATGCCATCACACGAGATCTTCAGAACCCCGTCCCTTGGACGTTGCTTTATGCTGATGACGTAATGCTCGCTAGCGAAGATAAAGATGAACTCGAGCGAGAGGTGCAAGCTTGGTGTGATCGCTTGGAGCGGTTTGGACTCAAATTGAACGTGAAGAAGACCGAATATCTAACGACGGACGTTACTGAGTCCAGCTCCATCAAGGTTAACGGCATCGAGCTCCCACGCACTTCGGTCTTTAAGTACCTGGGATCAGCAGTCACGTCTGACGGCAAACTGATGACTGAAGTGAATTCACGCGTGAGTGCAGCTTGGTCCAAGTGGCGCTCGTTGACTGGGGTGCTCTGCGATAGGAAGATACCGGAGCGCTTGAAGTCGAAGATATACAGAGCAGTCGTCCGGCCAGTAGCGATGTACGGCGCTGAGTGTTGGCCTGCGACCGGGGAAGTTGAAACGCGCCTCAGTGTCATGGAGACGAAGATGCTGCGCTGGACGGCTGGAGTCACGCGCATGGACCGCATTCGAAACGATGCTATTCGGCAGAAGTTCGGTGTCGCGCCGATAGCCGACAAGATGCGCGAAGCTCGCTTGCGATGGTACGGCCACGTTCTGCGTGGAAAGGAAGACAGCGTCCGCAAGATAGGCCTTAACTTCGAGGTAATAGGAAAGCGGCCTAGAGGGCGCCCGAAGCAGCGCTGGTTAGATATGTTACATGCGGACTTGAAGATTACTGGTGTTTACCCTGATCTAGCGCTGGATCGGGAAAGGTGGCGTCATAACACCAGAATAGCGAACCCCGCTACGATGCGGGACACACGCTGAAGAAGAAGAAGAAGAAGAAGAAGATTTTCCAGCTGTATGCTGTGAAGAACAGCTTTCTTGGGATTTGTTTATCACTGACCGGTTCTTTAACCAAAAGGCAATGAGAAAGCTATTCTATATAACGATGTATGAACATTCAACATCACTGATAGACAGGCACAAGGTGTATGAAACGGAAGCACTGGTCACAATACGGACAGCGTATAGAAGCTACAGGGTCTTCACACTTTGCTTACATACATACACCAATGACATCGGGTCCGTAGACGAAATCCAATTGAAGACGTACCCTTTCCTCTGAAACAAGAGTTTTACCAGGAAACGTTATCATGTGTCTGTCTACTGCTTACTAACCTTTCCACGTCTATCAGTTCATCTTGCTGATCCCAATGTTCTCCCTGTTTTTCACCGCTTCCAGCTGTTCGTCTTCGTCAACTTCAAGTTGACGTGCTTCGGAGTCCTTGAGTCTGCTGGCCATCCGTTTGGCCAGCTTGATTCCTCCCTTGACGGATCCCTGTCTAAAGCTGGACCACACTTCAGCGCGAACAGCTGGATCACCACTCGAGCATCGGCGAACATTGTTGTGTTAGGTTTTAGAAACCTCCAGCAGACCTCTGATTTTCAGGTGGCAGGCAAAGATGAGGGGAAGAGTGTGGTGTCGTTTAGGTCAATTTACGGAATCCACAGACCTCGTTTCCCATTTTAGCCACCACTGAGGTCATATCCTGGTTTTATTTGAAAATATGGGCAGGGAGGTGGCTTTTCCCGAAGTCATTGGTCCTTGTAGGGAGATAAACTGTGAGGCGCCTGTAGTTTTCATATGCTATCCTTATTGTGACCAGTGCTGCTTCATACACTTTGCACCTGCGTATCACTGGCGTTGAACATTTATACATATACACGTATACATGTTGAAATCCACAACACAGAATTGGGAAATTATGCAAAAAACCTTTGAAAATGGTATAGACTTCAGAATTTTTTAAATCTCAAACAATCAGTTGAAATGCAAAAAGCAGCAGCGCAGAAGAGTCGAACCTCCGACCTCCCTTGCATGAAGCAACGTCGCTATCCATTGCACCCCCAGCCACTCGTCGGCAGAAGCACCGCGGGCGTACAAGACCTCCGAACTCGTGAGGCGCCCTTATTCCATAGTATGTTTAAGGACTCCTTACTCCTTGGGTTTAACGACTTGACGAAAAAAGAAACACAATTTTATACAAATTGAGGGGTGGGGATTCTTCCTATATTAATTTATTTATTCATGACGTGAGCTAAGGCTACACGTGAAAATACAATGTTAGAATAAAAACGCATAAACTCAATCAAAAACAAACGAATACAACCGAAGGCACTCAATGCATAGGTAAATGCAGCTTCTTGAAACCGTGCAACGATAGACATAAGACTTCCTCATTTGTGCTCAAAATGTGGTTAAACTCCTTTAAGTTTCTGTAGCTGAAAAAGCTTGCTTGGGCTCGCGATTTTGCCACCGAAACATAAAGTCTGAGCTTCCCTCTCATGTTTTTCGTCAGCCTAGTGCCAAAAAAGTTGAGTGGGTTTATAGAAACCCTACCAGTGAGTATCTTAAACATCATGAGGAGGTCAGCTCCTTTCCTTCTTATGGAAAGGCTTGGTAATCCTAACATATCCGCTCTTTCGGCACCATTTGGCATCTGGTAGTAGTTATTCCCGTAGCACCTCATCATCAGCTTACGAGTGAAACTATTCTGAACATTTTCTAGAAGAAGAGTATCTTTTCGGTTTTATATCCCGTTCAGACATACGCTTCAAGCTCTCCCTTGGTGGTGAGCGAGGGAGGGGTGGGCACATCCACTCAGTCCTATTGAGATGAACGGTAAAATGGAAATTACACTATTTTACAGGGCCCAAACACTGAGCTAGAAGCGTAGCTAGCTAGAATACGAGAGCACTTTGCTATGCATTTTCCTTCCGAACATGGTGCACACTTACTGCGTTAGCTTTTCTTTTCTATGGTGAATATCTCCCTCCCTCCCCACGACTACTCGGATATTCGCTTTCGAGGGGAACAACCACTTGCTATTGCGTGAGAACCTGTTGCAGTGGGTGTGGTGGACTGTGCCGATTGACCAGATGGGGGAGGGGGGGGGGGGGTCCCGGCGCGATTCCCTGTCGTCCGTTGACGCTCATGTGGGAGTATGCCATTGGTCTTAAGGGTGGACTCCCGTTGTTAGAGTGCAGGATAATGCTTGTGCAACCATATATCCACGTATTTCCAGCTCGCACGTGCATAGATATGCGTATACTTATATGAGTAGGTGTATGCTATGTGTATACCTGTATGTACATATGTATGTATGTTTCTATGTATATATATATATATGCATAGGAACAGGTTTTGAACCCAATAACAAGTGGATGTTCGGCCCCTGGAAAGCGAATATCCAAGTATGATAGATCCGCAACACCTTCTTCTCCACCAGCTAATTCTGATTGCCCTAACGAAACATATGACACTAAATCTCGGCTGACATCAATACTCTATTCTTCATTCGGGACTTGTTCAGAAATCGTTCTTGATAGTGAAACTCTGGGACACCTTTCCTTACCAGAAATGTATTTTCGTTTTCTCCATGCACCATATTATTCATTTGAAAAGAAATAGAAAAAATAGGATAATAGAAGAAATAGAATAGAATTATGTGCAAATCTATAAATAAAGAATATTCAAATTTCTGTAGTAATATAATAGCATCAAACATAACGCAATAACCATGGTAACAATAATTACAGTAGTAACAACAACAGTAAACATGTCTTGTTTTGCCTCTTTCTTCATGCAAAGCATGCGTAGAATTATTTAACCCAATTTATTAGCACGAATAAAGGATAAGGTTCCTCGACTTCTGAAGCTTTGAAAATCTTTGCAGAAGACACACCCTCAACCCGATACTTTTTCCTGGTAATGAACTACTTTTAGATCCACAAATGCTGCGACATCGCCAAGAAGTGGAGCAGCTTACAAAACGAGTAGCAATGGAGGACCTCTCTGCGATCATTCCGCCGTATCAACACCTCCGCAACATTTTCTTGGTATATTATTAGGTTGTCCGGAAAGTTTTTAGACTAATTGCATGGTAAGATTCAAAACAACGTATCATTGCCGGCTGAAGCTGTGAGAGGGCCGGACTTAGGAAATTTGTGTTCCACGTCCTGTACTATATGTAACTAACAGCAGCATGTGCGACATATCGCCTCTTGTTCCCAGTGGCGCCTTCGCAACGGACGATAAGGAGGTCCTCTACCGACCGGCTCGCCGTCTGAAGTGCCGCTCCGGCCGATTCGCGAACAAGGCCCATCGCTTTCTACAGGATACAATGAAGGAGAAAGCCGCCTCTCGGGCGACGTGCTTCAATTGGTACCCCAAGTTCGACAACGGCGACAAATCGCTCGAAGATTCCCGACGCACAGGTCGACCGCATACGCGGAACAGAAGCTCGTTCTTGCCACCTGCGGTGCTCGACCTGATCTTTCCATACGCGAGCTTTCAGACCTTATAAATACTCCTTAGTCCACAGTAAAGGATGCCCTTCGGTTCTCAGGCAAAGTCGCGAAGTTACCTCGTGTCGAACCACGCAGAAGAAATTGGAGGAACTCGGGATTGAGCTGGTACCCCATCAGCCGTACTCATCTGATCTGGCATCCAGTGACTACCACGTTTTCCGGCCGCTGCGGTGTTTCTTAGCTGGAAAAAAGTTCGCAAATCGGGAGGAAGTCAAAAGTGGTGTCAACAACTTCCTGCTGTTCAAGTCTCCGGATTTCTTCGCTCGTGGTATTCGCTCTACCGGAAAGATGGCAGTATGGGGTAGATCATAACGGTGAATATTTTTTTGAATGATAATGGTTGTTAATAATGTTGTTAACTATGCATTGTTGACATTAGTCTAAAAACTTTCCGTACAACCTAATAAATACGTTTATAGGAACCCTTCAGACCTACAATTCCGAGACTAATGGTATAACCACAGCGAGGATCGCATTGATGAACTAGGTTCTTTCTATGCTCGCTGTGACCAAACGAAAAACCTTCTCCACTAGAAAACTAAAAAAGCCAGCGCACTCGATCTGGGCCAGAAGGTGCCATCCGAAGCACTTGAGTTTTTTCCGAGTCTCCCTTACAACGTGTGGACGCGCATTGTCGTGGAGGAAGAAGATCTTGTCTAGCTTTCTTGCGATCCAACTGCGTGCCGTAGACATTCCTAGTGACTGCAGTGTTTGCAGGTAGCAGCTCCTAGTGACTGGCCCCTATTGCAATTCCGTCAGACAATGAGCATCACCTTTTTTTGGTGAAGTTCCGGTCTTGGCGTGGGAATTCCTGTTTCGCCGCGACTGAGCCTTTCGCATGCGGTTAACCTACACTACCCACTTTTCGTCGCCAGTCATCTGGCTCTCGAGCCAAGAAAAATTCCGCCGTAAAGTCAAGAAGTTCATGCACGCATCCTGGCGCTCCTGTAGCTGGTGGCCGCTAAGTACATACGGTATCCCTGCACCACACCTATACGTCTTCCCAAGGTACACAGGTGTTGAACCATGGTGGAATTACTGACTCGAGTTCCTCGGCCAGTTCACGGGTGTAGCGCTGGGGATTCTCCTGAACGAGCTCCAGAAGGCGCTCCTCATTCACTGCAACTGGCCTTCCAGACCGTGGTTGGTCCTTCAGGCGAAAGTCTCCGCTCTTGAACTTTCGGAACCGTACTTTCGCTGTGTCGTAAGAGGCCGTGTTAGGATCCATCGTTCCACGTATGTTTTCCATAGAAACTCCTGCACTGCTTTGCGTTCTAAACTCGTAAAGCAGAAGCAGTCGAACCTAGCTGCAATCGAGAACGATTTTCTCTGCCATAGTCGTAGCGGAATATGCCGACAATAGTGGTAAATGTAGGTCATAGGTCAGCCTATATACGCGTTATTGAGAGAAGGTTCCAGAACACTTTTCAAAAATTAGGCAGAACGCCAAAGTGAGCGGCGGGAAGCTTTACTTCCAATCCAATAGTTGGATAGCTGCATTTAAAATTGTCAGCAACCCAGCACAGATAGAGTTCACTCGACTATGGGTTCTTAAAAATGTAAAAAATGAAATAATCAAAAATGTCAATTAAACTTTTAGGTAGCTCCGAATTACCGCCTGGCCACTTGTCAAATTGAGAAGAATATGGCTACGATTCGCGCATCAATATTCTGCTATTTAACAAATACAAAGGACGTTCTCAAGAAGAATCTAACGATCACCAAGATGTTTTGGGATAACACGTAAGCTCTTTGATTTCTACGTCTACTACTTACTCTTCAGCAATGAATACTTCATAGCTACCTTGCTCTTGTTTGAAATTAACTACATATTATATATCATTTTTACTGTAAACTAGGCACTTAATTTTCAAACCAGTCTCTTTTCATTTTAAACCGAACATTTTCCAATCAAAAATAAACTATCTAAAGGTGGAATAGACATTTCTAGCAAATAGCTAAGCAAGCTATTCTTTTGTTTTAATAAAAAAAATTGTGAGAAAATGCCCTCAAGCAGAATGTCCTAAGAAGGAATCTGGATATGTTTTTAACCAGCATAGTATTTCTACTTCTTCGGTCAAAATATTAGGTTGTCCCATAAGTCCCCGCCGTTTTTTTTCAACGATTCACTGCAGATTTCGCTAGCGGTCTCTTGCATAGCGCTGCATAGCTTTCGAAAGAGAATGATTTGCTCTATCAGACCATGTGTTGCATTTCATTTTTTATCATGAAATTTGTCAATTTTTAGGTCGTTGAAGTGGAAAGTGAAAAAGTGAAAAAGCGGCCATCTGCGCAGTCGCTTCTCTCCGCTTAGGTTTGGAAATTTTCGGGCAACCTTTATAGAAAATGTTCTGTACTACAAGAATATGTATTGGTCCTATTTTCTCACTTGCCCTTTATTGATTTTTAGTCCATCAAATTGGGAATTCCGACTTTTCCGTCCGAATTTTTACCAAAACTCCGGTTCTGTGGTTGGACTTTTTTGCATGGTGTCATATGTCGTTTGGAAGAGGATGTCTTGCTCAGTAAGAATTTGTGTCGCGTTTATTGGCTCACGCTGATTTCTGTCGAATATCAACAACTGAAGAAGAAGGAGTTGTTGGTGAAGACGATTTTTCTCTTTTTGGCATTTTGTTGATATTCAAAAGAAATCAATAAACGCGACATACATTCTTATAGAGCAAGACATTCGCTTTCGAATGACATATAACACCAACCCAAAAAGTCCAACCACAGAGCAGGAGCTGTCGGCAAAAATAACCATCCTCCTTCGGACGTCCCAATTTGATGACCTAAAAATCAATAAAGGACAAATGAGCAAATAGCACTAACACACATTTTTGTAGTACAGAACATTGTCTTCCAAACGCTATAAAAAACTGCGCAAAAAATTACAAACCTAAGCGGAGGGAACGAGTGCGCAAATGGCTACTTTTTCACTTTTTCACTTTTCACTTCAACGACCTAAAAATTGACAAAATTCATGATGAAAAAAGAAATTCAATATATGCTCTGATAGAGCAAATCATTCCCTTTCGAAAGCTATGCAGCGCTATGCAAGAGACCGCCGGCGAAATCTGCAGTGAATCGTTGAAAAAACGGCGAAGACTTATGGGACAACCTAATACTACCTTGAATATCTTCTGAAGTGGTTCGACGCAGATAAATGTACGCGTGAAG
This sequence comes from Heligmosomoides polygyrus bakeri, assembly GCA_947359475.1. Lineage (NCBI taxonomy): Eukaryota > Metazoa > Nematoda > Chromadorea > Rhabditida > Heligmosomidae > Heligmosomoides > Heligmosomoides polygyrus. The sequence goes on from OX375866.1 coordinate 95,055,705, forward strand.
TGACTCTTCAGAGCACTGTAATGATTATTTTATTCATAGTGTAGATGCTGTTTATATGAGGTTACGCAGGGGAGAATGATGGTGCACTTCTTCTATTGTGATCGCTTTTGCTGTTTCTAGTTTAATACGTATGGAATATGCAATTATATTATTATTCGAATAGACATTACACTGTAAAGGCATTTTAAATTACACTAAACAATGAGTAAGAAGCCGCTAAAATCATGAACGTAAAATTACAAATTGAAGAGGTATGTACCTAAAGGCTTGCTTCGTTACAAACTTCATACAAACCTTTTTGGTTAGGAAGTGAAGGATAAGTGCGAAGCGCAAATTTTCTCTATAAAACACCAGTAGATCTATCGGTACTCGTCAGAATAGCTGTAGAAATAATATTTGAGTAGAGGTCAAATAATAGGAATTTTGCTCTGCAAGTGCGCGGCTTCGCGCGATGTTGCAGTATCACTAAGCTAGGTACAATCACATCAACCCAGCTGCTCCACATGTGCTGCTTTTTTCCCTACCTAGGAGTACAAAAGGCTCAATATATAGTAGAAACGGTCTTCCATTACTGGTACTAGTCCTCCCCAATGATCCCCCTAGCGGATGACGTCTTCGGCACGCCTTCTGAATCGCCAAGCAATGGACGACGTCTTCTGCACGTCTACCTGAATCCCCAAACACGTTGAGCGACGTCTTTGGCACGTCTTCTGAGTCACAGGACCGTCATGCGACGTATTCCGCACGTCTTCTGAATCCCTGGCACGTAGAAGACCTCTGGGCATTTTCCGCTATTTTCGCCCTCCCCCCGCAATTTGATCAATATCTATTGATGGCGATCGATACTTCAAAACGAAATTCAGAGCTTTCGTATTGAGCGACCTCGACCACTCCAGGACTAAAGTTTCGCACTGCCTGGACGACATCCACAAAAATCGATAGTTTGATCAGCATCGATTGATGGCGATCGATACTTCAAAAACGTAATTCAGATTCGTGTTCAGCGACCTCGACTGCCTCAGGGCTAAAGCTCCCAGGCAGGGAAAAGACGTCTGGGTGTTTTTCGCTATTTTCATGCCGTAATTTTCCCCCATTTCCCCCTGCACCCCCCCCCCCCCACCCCGACTTTCCCCTATTTTATGACTAATTTCTGGGCGGCGCCGAATGATAGTATAGCTCAGCGCTTAGCGCGTTGTTATAGAGTAAGATAACCATTTTTCCTCTTGGACCCCATATCCTTGTGAATCAGCTACACATTCTTGCGTAACTGTCACTCCATTCTTCATAAAATGACGCAAGGGGATCGATCTATGCAGGTGAAGGCACCGACAAAGAATCAAGTCGAACAGACTCAGGGTGACTCGGAAATAAAACTGTAAAACGCTAGAGCGTAAGCTAGTTTGGTGTGTTGTGTTTGTATTGTAAAGAATAAGGCATAGAATTCGGCGTTAGTCAATAATTTTGAAGGATGCGCCACGCATTCTACTTCTGCAAGATATCGTGGAGGCAGATTAACTTTAGCCTTCAGCCCATCCAGGTTCTTGCAATGGCCAACAATGAACAAGTCAGTGTTTTATCCTTCGCGGACAAGTCTGGTACCGATTCTCCGACCCCCTGGGCTTATGTGACCTGGAGGAACCCGAAACAATAACTTGCAATTCGGCCAACTGCGGTACCCCGCACCTGCTTTTTTTGTTTAGAAGTTTACTTTAACTATCTTGTCGTTCTCACAAAACCGGTGCGCTTCCACCTCTCTCTCCAGAAGATTAGATACATCGTAAGACTGATGGTGTGGATAGTGCAGTCGGCTTTGAGCGCCGACATCGTGGTCTACTAATTCAGGGTTCAGAAATTCATGGACCAACCAGTCGTTGCCTCTCCAAGAGGTTGACGGATCAGCACCAATCATGCTCTCTAGCGATATATGTCTTTTTCACGGGCGCTTTTCAAATAAAATTTAACATTTTTTAGGCTAGCCTAAGACTATAGAAATCAAAGTGAACTGTTCCAAATCAAAATGAGGTTCTTCTGCATCAAACTGGAGACTCTCCAAAAAGGCGAGAAAAACTTTGTTTCAGGAACTTTAGTATAACTTTAAGCTAGCTAGCTAGAAGTTTTAATCACCTTCCAATAAGTGAACACATTGCTTGAGATTTTATTAAAATTTTATTTCTGAGAAAACACAATAACTTCAAGCTTCTTTTAAAAATCAGGAAGGCAGCCTCCTTTTAGTGCCAAAAATAGGAAACTTCGCCATGCTCTCGTCCAAGACGTCGCGACTTCTATTCGTTTGATAGCAGAATTTCTGAATGCATGGAGTTTGACACCTGTTAACGATACAACAAAAACAATTGTGAAGAACACACCCTTTCTCGCTTTCTATCCGATCCTCATTTGGTTCATGTAAGTGGCATTTACACCATCAATCGAACAAAATGCAGCGACCTGTTTGAGTGCACTGCGCGATCTGATCTTTTAATGCGCTATATGCTATATTTTCTTTTTTTTACTTTCTTACATTTGTCTAAGGGTAGGAACAAAACGACTGAAAGAATTTGATATGCTTCTTTTTTGCTGTGCTTTAAGACGATTTTTACATAATTTTTAACCATAAAAATTTTATAAAATTGTTAATTTGTTGAGGTCTTGTCACAGACGCGAAGACCGTGCCATACGAAACGGTTGCCACGCAACACCGTTCACTGATCTGCTCGCTGAAGATCACACCCCCCGAGGTGTAAACGTGTTGAGCGATGCGGGACGGCTAGAATCAAATGGTGGCGACCGAAAGAGAAGGAAGCGGCTGTTATTTCTTGCATTCGGCTGCCGACGGTAACAACTGTCGACGAAATCTGGAAGTATGCTACCGATGCGATAACTCGGGCTGCGCGCCTCGAACTCGGCACAACGAAGCCTGGACGGCGTTGGGTCGACAAGCAGGCTTGGCTGTGGAGTGACGATGTCAGAGAGAAGGTCAGGGAAAAGAAACGGCTATATCACGTATTTTTCGGTGATAAAACAGTCGATAATTGGCGGAATTATTGAGAAGCGAAGAAAGCGGCAAAGAAGGCAGTGACCGCTGCTAAAACCGCACACTACGCTGATGTAAGTGAAGAAACGGAAACGCGCGATGGCGAGCGTTATCTTTACCGCCTCGCCAAAGCTCGCTGTCGCCAAGCAGAAGACATCGAGAAGTTCCTTGGCATTAACGACGAGAGCGGTCATCTTCTGATGGATCGTAAGAGGGCTGTGAAGAGATGGCGCGAATACTTCGAGGAAATCTCGAATGTAGAATTTGAATATCCTGCTGTTCCTTTTGCATCACCTGTATACGGTCCCGTTCAGAGGATCACAGTGAGCGAAACTGAAGCAGCCCTGAAGAAGATGAAGTCAGGCAAAGCCACTGGTCCAGATGACCTGCCGGCCGACCTGTGGAATTCGAAGGGCTGGTGCCCTGCTGACTGGCTGACTGAGTTTTTCAATCAGGTTGTCGCTGAGAAGAAAGTGCCTGAGGGTTGGCAGCAAAGCACGATTATTCCGATTTGGAAGAAGAAGGGCAGTCCTGCAGACTGTGCTAGTTACCGTCCAATTCGCCTTCTTTCGCACACCATGAAACCCTTTGAGCGAATTGTCGACGGACGTATCCGGGATGTCGTACAGCTTTCCACGAATCAGTGTGGTTTCGTATCTGGCTGTGGCACCGTTGATGCCATTCACGCCGTTCGTCTTCTGCTAGAGAAGCACCGCGAGAAACAGAAACCGGTGCATTCTGCCTTCCTGGATTTGGAGAAGGCCTTCGACCGCGTTCCGCGAGATGTTATATGGTACGCGTTGCGACAACATGGTATCCCTGAAGAGCTTATTGAGTGGGTGCGCATCCTCTACTCGTGCTCAATAAGCCGAGTGCGAGCACCAGCGGGCACCACGATGGAGTTTCCAATCTCTGTCGGAGTGCACCAGGGAGCTGCGCTCTCCCCACTGCTCTTCGTGATCGTCATGGATGCAATTACACGCAATCTCCAAAGGGCAGCTCCTTGGACGCTGCTGTATGCTGACGACGTCATGCTTGCATGTGAAGACAAAACCGAACTCGAGCGACAGGCACAGGCGTGGTGCGATCGTTTGGCATTGTTCGGTCTCAAGCTAAACGTCAAAAAGACGGAATACTTGACGACGGATGTGAATGAGCACGGATCTATTAAGATCGATGATACTGAGCTCTCACGAGTGACATCTTTTAAGTATCTTGGGTCAACAGTCACGTCGGATGGCAGCTTAAAGATGGAGGTGAATGCGCGTGTGAGTGCAGCCTGGTCCAAATGGCGTTCGTTGACTTGGGTGCTTTGCGACAGGACAATACCTGACCACCTCAAATCGAAGGTTTACAGAACAGTCGTCCGTCCAGTAGCGACGTACGGTGCTGAGTGCTGGCCCGTGACGAAGGAAATTGAAAGCCGCCTCAGTGTAATGGAGACGAAAATGCTAAGGTGGACGGCTGGAGTAACGCGATTGGACCGCGTTCGCAATGAAACCATGTGACAAAGGTTCGGTGTCGCCTCGATAGCTGACAAGTTGCGCGAAGCACGACTACGATAGTATGGCCACGTCCTTCGCGCTAACGACGACACCGTGTGTAAGATTGGCCTGAATCTTGAAGTCCCTGGAAAACGGCCCAGAGGACGCCCGATACAACGTTGACTAGATACGTTGCATATGGACTTGAAGTTGGCTGGTGTCCATCCCGACCAAGCGTTTGATCGGGAGAAGTGGCGTCACCAGACCAGAAGAGCGGACCCCGCCACCAAGGGGGACAAACGCTATTGAAAATGATTATGTTAATTTGTTGAGGCAGGTATATTAAAACATTTTGAAGAAAGCTTTACCAAATTTTTCTTGAACGAGAAAGTTATTCTGACAATCTTATGGAGTCATTAGTTTAACCTGCCTGAAGGTCATTTCAATTCTGAAGAGTTTGATTTGATTTCAAAGGTGTCCAATTTTGTTTGGAAAGTGCCCAATTCAACGAGAAAATAGTATAATTTGGTTTTTCATCGGTCAGTCACTGCAAGCCTTTACTAAAGGCTTTACTAAAGGACAAGTGCGCTTTCAAAACTCCTCCGCGAGATCCTTCCGGCAAGTGAAATGCGTGAGGCATCCTGAAAGTGGTCTGATTGTCCCCATGTCTTTACAGTTTGTGCATCAGTTTTTACCGATAAATTTCAAAGAAAATGTAGTTGTTATATGGATAGAACATAGCAATTAACGATGGATAAGCCATCTTGTGAAAGAGATCACTATCGACGCATTCCCCCAACGTTCAACTCTTCCCAAGGTTTTTAAGATAAAATAGAAATTGAAGCTCAAATATGAAAATTTAAAATAAACAATTATATCTATCCGAGTCGGGAAGAGAGCTGCTATCATACAGTACCCAATGCCAGAATTTAAATAAGAACCCTCTCTTCATGGAATACCTTTGGAGCTCCTGAAAACTCAAGCGAGCGGATCGACACGCAATTCACTATGTGCCCCCTCCCCCCCCCCCCCTGATTAGGATAGATCCAAAAACGTGTCATTATTTCGACCATTCTTTAATTAAATTTTAGCGTCTGCGACTACACCTACGTGCGCAGAAACATATCCGACACCATCAGCTCGGTCGGTCAGAACATGACGCTCTTCACGGTGCTTCGCCATCCGATTGATCGCTTTCTTAGCGGATACGTCGACAAATGCTACAAGTTGGTTGAATCAATGCTCTTTCTTCAACGTTGAACGTTTCTTGTAAAGCACTGGGTGTACAGTGGAATTTGTAGCGTTTCGCTTGATGAAAAATGCTGTTCAATTTTTCAGCTCGCAAAGGAAAGCCTTTGAAAATTGATTTTTTTTGACTGGCGTTAGTAAATCTGGTCTACATGTCGCGAAGATGAGCAGCATTACTAGGTTGGAGCTCAACAGTCAATAATAGCCAAACAGAGCAGACCGTACACATGCCAGCCGATCACGGCACCGATTGTACACGCCCTTTCTGGAACGCCCATTCAACGCGGTCAGATTGGAAGGGACGTTCCCATCTCCCAATGCTGCCCGTCTACGCGACAAATACCGTAAATATTTATGACTTCGAGATCATTAGTGATGTGTCCCATTTTCACGTCGAACTGGACACATTTCAAATCAAATAGAACACTCTCCTAAGCTTGCCCTGAGACTTTTGAAATTGAAGCGAACTCTTCCAAATCAAAATGACCTTTTCCTACATTGAACTAAAGACACTCCAAAAGGTTAGAGTCATTTTTTGTTTAAGGAAAATTTCAGCATAATGATGTTTGTTATGTTTTAAATCATTTTCCCCATAAGAGAACACATTGTACGAAATTTTACAAAATTTTTATTTTTCAAAGAAAAATAATGGTTTAGGCTTATTCTAAAGAAGAAAAAGCCGGTCATTCTTAAGTGGCAAAAATGAGATTGTGCCGAGCTCTCTTCTAAGGCGTCGCAATTTTAATTTGATTGATAGAAGAATATCTGTTTGCATAGAGTTGGACAACTATTAACAATGCAACAAAATAAACTGTAAAGAATATCCCCACCTTGATGGCTCATATAAGTGGCATTCGACACCAATCAAATAAACTTGCGTTGAACTTTTTGAGTGCATGGCGGGATCTGATCTTTTAATGAACCAAATGATGGCTGCTCTGTTGTGGCTTAATTTAATTTGTTAATTGTTTATCAAAAGCTTGTAATAATTCTAACACATATTCGGGCAGCTTAGCGAAATAATCCTTTCATTCGCTATGCGCTTGCTTTTTTACTGTGTTTCGAGCCAAATTTTTATTCGTTATTTTTCTTAAAAATAAAAATTTTACAAAATTTTTACACCTATTGGAGAAGGTAAACTGAAATTTTCAAAGAAGGCTTTACCGAATTTTTCTCGAAAAAAATATTCTAACCATCTTACCAAGTATGCAGTTTAATTTGCCTGAAGGTCATTTTGATTTGGAAGAGTTCGCTTTGATTTCAGAATTCTTACAATTAAGGATAATTTAGAAGAGTGTCCAATGTGGTTTGAAAAGTGTCAAATTCTGGTATGGTATATTATATTGCCACAAAATTAATTTCGGATTTTGTTAATCTGGCATTTCTATCTATTAACCTCCTGTAACGTTAGGATTTTAAAATTTTCGATGAGCACATGCCATACTTTTGAAATTTACATCTTTGCAAATGTTTAAACAGTACTTAAAAACACACGATTATTTTTGAATTTTCAAAACACTTTTAGAAATTTATTTCTAGCAGTGTATCAAAAAGAACATGCAAAATTTTCAGTTTTTTCTTGGGCGGAAATCGTCCATAAGAATGGAACTATTTTAATTTGGATCTGGGACTCAAATCCAACATAATTTTTTGATCAACCTAGCAAATTACCTCGGTGTGCTAAACGAAATTTAGCACTACCTATCCACGATATCGAAACCTCACCATTATCCATTCTAAGCGCTGCTGTGCGCGCTACAATTATAATTATAATTATGTAGTTATAATCAATAACTATAACTACCTGCTATAATATAATGAACGACAAAAAATTTGCTGGGTTAGATCTAACTATGAGACATTTTAGTGAACTCACCTACTTCAACGAAGAGGAAAGATGCTTCGGATGTAAGTACGACATGGGCTGCTTTCTCGAGAAGCTGCAAACGCTTTTCCTACACAATGTTCGCATGACAGTGGACTGGAAGAACCCTATATACCAGCACTACTTAAGACATTTCGCTCCTCAGACGTGGTTGGTGATTATCTATTTATTTATTTATTTATTTATTTATTTATTTATTTATTTATTTATCTATTGCATATGCTTATACAAAAAGGAATGTAATAAAAAAACCGCAACATTTAACAGGCTTGTTTCTTGATTTGATCTTTTCTTAATTAATACAAACCCTTAAATATAACCTTTTTCACGTCAAATTGGACACTTTTCAAAGCCAGCCTAAGGATTTTGAAATCAAAGCGAACTCTTCCAAATCGGAATGAGCTTCTTCTACATTAATCCGGTGACTCTCCGAAAATGTTATAATAATTTTTTGTTGCTGTTCAAGGAATATTTTAGTATAAATTTTTTAAAGTTTAAATTGCTTCCCAACAGGAGAACACATAGTTTAAAATTTTATAAAAATTTTATTTCTCGGAAAAAACAATGATTTAAAACTTATTTTAAAAGACAGGTAAGCGGCCATTTTATATTGTTAAAACACAAATTGCGCCATGCCCCGTTCGAACTTTGCGATTTTCATTCGATTGATAGCGAGAGTTATGTTTGCATGCAGTTTCACACCTGCAAACGGCGCATCACAAACAGATGCAAAAACCACATATCCCAACTTTTTGCTGCATGTACGCAGTATTTACACTATCAATCAACTGAACATTGCGACTTGCTTTTCGAGTACATGGCGCGATCATGTCTTTATATGCAATACGTGATTGCTGCCTTCATGCGCTTTAAAACAAAATTTAATGTATTATTTTTCTCAAAAAATAAAATTTTCATAACAATTATTACACATCTTGGGGCCGGTGAACTAAAAAATTTCAAAGAAAGTTCTACCAAATTTTTTCTCGAACGAAAAATTGCCCTAACTGTCTCAGTGAGTCTCTCTATGGTTTAACCTGCCCGAAGGTCATTTCGATTTGAAAGAGTTGGCTTTGATTTCAAAAGTCTTAGATTGCCTTAGAGGAAAGACTAATTGGAGGTGAAAAGTGTCAATTTGATTTGAAAAGTGTCTATTTCGACGAAAAAATAGTGTATGTAAATAAATGATTAAATACGTAATTAGTGCCGCAGTCATTTATTTATTTATTCATTCATTTACGTCAAAAATAGCGTAGCATACTCATTAAAACATGAGCCAAAACAGAATTCAAACAAGTTAGAAGAAAAACAGATAAAGCACCAGAATGACGAATTAACAAGCAGCGGCGCCAACCATTGGTAATAGCTGTAAGAAGAAAATCAAAACACCAACAATTGCTGGAATAGTGTCTTAGTAGACTCAATATTTTGCAGTAGCAAATCCTGGTCATCCAATTTTGTTTCGTTGCATAGAAACGCCTTCATTTGTTTGCGGCCAAAGGGCTGGCTATGATAACCACTTCATATTTGTGCATGAAGCTTCTTCACAGTTCGAACTCTGCTCCAATCTTATGGACGGTGCTGAACTACTTATAAACTTAATGGGGTTGCGTCGATATAAGGAAGCGTTTATTGTGCAGGTGACGCGCGAGGCGTTGAAATGATATTCATATCGATTCATCCCGCTGGGCAATCGATATGGGAGCTTACCATAACATCGCGTGTTCACAATGGTAGCAGCCCGCGCAACACTTCGTCGCCGACGCATCGCCGAAGTAAAACATAGGCATAAGGCGCCTTTTATACTCTCGACGCGGTGCGGCGCGTCAATTCGTGACGCGGCGCGGCCTTTCGCGTAGCGCTCCGAATTTGACGCGCCGCTGCGCGATTGCGGTCAGAAAGATGAAGCGTCAGCGACCACCAGCCACGAGCTTCTGCAGACTACGGTCCGTTCGCCAAGGATGACAAAGAAGAGAGTCCATGAGTCATTGAAGAACCTAAACAGAAAAGATTCATCCGGCTGATCAGGGAAATGCATCTTGTCAATGTTAATGGTGGAATTTCGTGGGGAGTGACGAATCCTCTCTTAAAATTGGGGTGGCTCAACCTACGGAAGGTAGGGTGACTAAGGTCATGGTCACCGATTTCGCTCAAACTCCAGCGTAATATTGAAAACGGATGTTCGATTCGTGATCAGCACACCAAATAAGCTCAAATAAGCGAAATTTGTGCGAAATCGGTGATTATGACCTCGAATGCTTTAGTCGCCCGAACATACCGTAATCGACCGTAATTTCAAAAACGAATGTCAGATTCGTGATCAGCACCCTAAATACCTCCCCCAGGAATTCTGGTCAAAAAAATTTCGACCTCTCCTTGATCTCTGGAGTCCTGGGGCCGGATTCATCAACGACTTACGTAACTCTAATGGAGGATTGTAAACTTATCAAGCGATATTGTGAGCGATAAGCCGCGTTATCTGAGCTTTTAACGCGGCTTATCGCTCACCGTATCGCTTGATAAGCTTACAATTCTCCATAGAAGTTACGTAAGTCGTTGATGAATTCGGCCCTGGAAGTACAATAGTGCCATAATTTCGCTACGTCCTTTTTGTTTTGCTAGTTGGGGAACCAAAACAAAGAGGACATAGCAAAATGTTTCATCTCGGTGGTGAGTCTCCCACACCGAGTCTGCCGCAGCTGACCGCGCTGCGCCGCGTCCTCCCCTCTACCGGTGCGATTCGCCGAATACCGTAACCCGAAATTATGTTAAATGTGGTGTTTTGAGGCGGCGAAATATGAATGCGATGCGGCGCAGCCGGGCGGCGTGAAAAATCGATAGCTATGCGAACCATCACGCCGCGCCGTACGGTGGCGCGAGTATAGAAGGCACCTACGGGGTAGTTCAGTGTGCGCGCTACGCGCGACGCGATGCATTTGTAGTGGCCAAATTGATCGAGCGACGCGATTGATCAATTCGTCCACTACATATGGCATCGCGTCGAGCGTCGCGCGCACACTATTCGACCCCTAAAGGCCCTCGTGCACTTCTGCGGCTGCGCGGCTCGCCGCTGTGGTTGAGGATAGGGCAGGGGCGCCGCCGGCGGCGAGTTCTGCGTCCCTGTCCTATGGTAAGAATAGGGCAGCGGCAACGCCGCATAAGTGTACGGAGGCCTTAAGCGATCCCTAGCGGTTCAATGTTGATCAGAATTCTTATCCAAATTGGATTAGTCTTCCTACATGAAGCGCTTGCCGCTAAAATATTGGCAAAATAGCACCACTATTTAGGTGTACTCATTTGGTCGAGCTTAATCTACAACGGAACCAAAAAATAGCACTTTAAAAGCAATGAAAGAATCCAGTCGCAAACTACCGTAGAGAAGTACTAGGTAACACTCAATACATTGGCCATAATTATGGGACAAAATATCGGTGGTCCCTGTATTGACCGATACCACGCGGTTTACCGGTGCATCCATTGTCCGTTTCTCGTTCTTCGCCCGCAACGAAAGGAGTCTCTGCATGACCTGAGTACTGGATGGGAGCTGGATCTCCTACGATTTCAACAAGCATCGTGCCATGTGACTCCCTCAAGGAAAAGGCCCACCAGCTAAAGCCAAAATGGGCCATCACTCCAGATATCTCCTTTGTTGCTTCTAGCACTCGCGAGGAATGTTGTATTATGAGTTGCTCTCGTAATGACGTCTGCGCCAATCATCGTCGGCAACTGGTGAACACTGTTCGAGGAAAACGGCAGAGGTGAACTTCTGTCCAACTGCTCCTGACAAATCGGACGAGCTGGGCTGCACTTACCGCCACCTACCATATTTCGCTCAAATTGCCCCCCCCCCCCCACCTGCAATCACTCATTTCGTCCCCATAAGGCATCCCCGGCGAAGAAACACCAAAGTTGAAGATGTTGAACACACTTTGGGTGCAATCCCAAAGTATTGGAGGGCACTCCATAATCACTTGTAAACCACTCCTATTTGAGAATGAACACACAAAACTTGACATATAAACGAGCTTACCTGATGTCCCCTCCAGGAAACGCTGAAAAGCGGGTGCTGTCGCTGGAATACTGAAAAAATAGCTATAAAAGCATGAAGAGGCTCCAGCGGCTATGTCGTAATCCCCGTTTAAATTCCCCGCTACCGAATGCTTGCGCGTCAACTCATTCACCGCGGGGCGACACTGGAGGCGACCCGGACGTCTGAGACGTACTTTTTGCTTATTACGAGCAGCGCCGCTGCAGCCTCTTCATAGTTTCATGACGAATTTTTTTTTAATATTTCACCGTCTGAATCGGAGATTTCCGAAGGAGGGGATCATAAGGTAAGGTAAGGTCGTCCATGTGACATGTTGTATGTTGTATGCATTTATGGGTAACTATGGTTTAAAGGGCGCGTGTAGCGCAGTCGGAGGAGGCGCGACTGTCGCGTGCACCCGATACCAGGTCCCTGGTTCGGATTTCCCGCCCAGGCCAACCAAGTCTTCCATCCCTCCGGGGTCGGTGAATTGGTACCAGACTTGTCTGGGAAGGATAGAGCGCTGACTTGTTCATCGGCTGGCCACCGCAAGTCATTGTATGGCCAAATACGCATTCATGTCGCCTCCACGACATCCCGTAGAAGTAGAATGCGCTGGCGCATCCCAGAAGGGATTGAGTAACGCCGTCCTTTATCCTTTATCCTTTATCCTTTATGGTTTAAAAGTGATTATAGAGCCCCCCCCCTTGGGATTGAACCGGACTTTAACTCCCAGTCTCCTCAGTTCTGGGAGAAAGGGATAGTTGACCTGCCTACTAAGTGGCAGACAGTAGTGACTAACGGTGGTGAATATATTGTTCAGTGCATTCTTTTCTCTGCTGAATAAAAAATAAGTATAAGAAAAAAAGAGACGTTATTCAATCTCTTTTGGGATGCGCCAAGCATTCTACTTCTACGGGAAGCCATGAAGGTAATTCTAGTACGTATTCGGTCCACACAATACGTGCGGTGACCATTCGATGGACAAGTCAGTGTTTTACTCTTCGCAGACAAGTCTGGCACCAATTCACCGACTCCATAGGGCTGGAAGGCTTGGTTGTGTCGTACGGGAAAATCCGAACCAAGAACCTAGTCTCCGGTGCATGCGAAGCCGTCACCTCCTTCGAGTGCGCCTCACGCCTCCCTCTGGTATGATACAAGTAACGAAATAATGCAAATTGAGACTGACAGAAGTAGGAAGCAACTAACAAGGAAGTTCAACGAGGTGACAATGGAGATTCTGAAAGCGCCCTATATTGTTGGGCGTTGTTTGAGAAGCACGGTAGTGCTCCTGCGGACCCCTGGGTAGGTCTGTAGCACTTCAGTGCGGGCCTATAACGCAAAACTGACTCCCAGCATACCCTTGTCGTGCTCAGAAATAATCCTGCAAAAAATTTGGAGAATTTGTCAAATCCCGCATTGCTATAACGCGGGATTTGATAAATTCTTAGTCGAAGCGAGAAGATGCATTTACGGGATGCATCCACGAGCAGCGCAGCAGCGTTTTCAGTTCATGACACGATCTTGGGAACGAAGTGCGGCCAGATCAAGAAACCCTCTAAAACCAGCCTTTTTCGCAGTATTCATACCTATCTAGTTTGCTGCAGTCTGCTGTTGCACCGAAAACAAATGTCAGATTCGTGACAAGCACCCAAATAACCCCCTTAACGAGGTTTGAATGAAGGAGTTTTTTAGCCTTTGGAGTGTCGAGACTATGAGTGCCTGTATCGGCAATGTCACCCTTCTCATTGCATCCCCATATAGAAAGGAAAAGCAGTCAAATGACTCCACCACGAGACATACTTTCAAAACTAATACAAACCATTGTAAAGGAATCACACATGGAGAGCATCTAACGAACGCTTCCCCCACATAACAAGCATGGCTTAATGGCCAGCGCCGTATCTCTGATCGACGAAGGCTAGCTTGGCTCTCATTCCGCAAGAGGTCAAAAAGGGGTTGAAACCATGCCGAGACCAAAATGCACTCTACATTGGTAAAAATGCAAAAACGCCACTGGCAATGCATAGACCCCACCACCGGAACAGATCCCTTGACCACCTCCCGAAAGTCCACCGTCGCTGTTGCGCTGATGGTAGATGCCTCCCGTGAATGTGCCTTCTCGCTTCTACTAGGAATTTACTAAATCTTAATAGTTTTAAATCTCAATAGTTTTAAAAAAGTTCTCGATAAACACTTGAAGTGATTCTACAATGAAGAGTGAATCTACAATCTCAATAGTTTTAAAAAAGTTCTCGATAAACACTTGAAGTGATTCTACAATGAAGAGTGAATCTACAATCTCAATAGTTTTAAAAAAGTTCTCGATAAACACTTGAAGTGATTCCGTAGTAGTTCCTGAGTTAGTGTTGTAGCAATGCTCTCTGTTTCTTTTCTTTTTTTTGTAGGTACGTTCTCTTCAATTGTGTTGTTTTGTATTCCGTTTTGTTTGCTGTTACGTATAGGATCACCGGTACTTCTCGATTCTTTTATTACCTCACATGCGCTATGTGCATGTAATAAAGTTGAAGTTGAAGTTGAAATCTTGCGTTCTAAAAATTACTGAAGCTCCAAACCTTCCGCAGGATTTTTTCTGAGCACGACAAGGGTATTCCAGGCGTCAGTTTTGCGTCACACGTCCGCACTGAAGCGCTACAGTTTTCTGCCATTTCTGACCTACCCAGAGGACCGCATGAAATTTGGAAACCGCTGCGGTGTTTTCCAGAGAGCGTCCTACAACTCTATGTAGGTCGCTTTGAGAATCTCACCTCGTTGACCTTCCTTGTGAGCTATTTAACATAAATGGTCTTATTTATGTATTTATTTATTTACATATTTATTTATTGCTTCACCTAATGTGCGCCATAGAATCCAACCAGACAGGAAAAACAAAGTGACAATCAAAGCTTTACCTAAAAGAAACAACATCAACGAAATCGCGGGCCACCGTTGATAACCCTATGAACTGCAAAAGAATGGAAGAAATGTCTTTGCAGATTATTCAGAATACTCAGAGCAAAGGACTAGAAAAATATTTCCAAACAAAAACGAAAGCATGGCAGAACATAATACTATACTGTCGAGTTCTTCTAAATGAAGTTCTTCTTCTTCTGCTTCAACGTTTGTCCCGCTTCGTAGCGGGGTCCGTACCTTTCCCGACCCAGCGCTGGATCAGGGTGGACACCAGCAACCTTCAAGTCCATATTTCTTTTAAATGAAGTTGACTAAAACTAATGAAGGTTTATATCGGTATCAAAAGTGCAGGCGTTGGCATTCAGTGTAATTATGGTGTGACTTTTCCATTCACTGGAAGTCACTTTCGAGCATTCTTTCTTCTTGTTGCCAGACTTGATGCATGTTTAGCATAATTTTACAGGTACTGCGAATTCAAGAAGCATAAGTCTAAGTATGTTTTCGTCCACTACAATAATGGACCTAACGGCACAGAGGGAATCGCCGACGACTTCGACAAAATCTTTGAACAAGCTCAAATTCCACGTGATATACGAAGCACGATACACCGTGAAATGATGAGTGAGTGGTTCTTGGTTTAGTCGCATTCTGTATATGAGCTTCACCAACTCTACTTCTGCTTCAGAAGGTGCTACAAAGCATTCTACAGCAAATTCAATACTACGAAAGACGGCAGAACATCAGCTCTTGTCCGACGATTACCTTATGCGGTTATTCATGCACCTGTACTACTATGACTTTGTTGAATTTGGTTTTAATTAGTACTGAGAAGAATAAAGCTTATTGATTTTTTTCTAGCAAAATATTTTGCCGAAGCAAAAGCTGGTAAGTTCTACTCGTAGTTATACGATGTCGCAAGAAACTTCTCCGTTGCTGATTTTGAAGAGTCTTCTTTCAACGGATGATACCAAGGGAATGAAAAGCCTAAAAGTTGCGACCTACGCAACCGGGGCATCGTATCTTTACAAAATTTGCAGACACAGTTCCTGGTGTAAGCCAAGGTTTTTTAGAGTGTAGACTGCATTCTAAACACCTAGGCCCTTTCTTGAGGACCAGAAGATGTTTATTTCTATTACGCTTGCTTAAGGCGCTGTCAATGTACAATGGCAATTGCATGTAAAAACTGTCAAAAAATGAAAACAAGCAAAGCCTAACAGAAGAACAAAGAACCATTAAGCAACAAAATCTGCATGCAAACCCATCTATTGCTTGTGAAATCTCGTTCCCAAACAGGGTGCCTATATGGCTTCTCATTTGTCCTGGGTCCGGATTCATGAATGGCTTACCGGCTGGTAAGTGCAAGATTTACCTCCACTCCCCGCTTACGCGCGATTCATAAACACACGGCGGGAAAATCAACGGTAAGTGTCGAGGTAAATGCTACCTCGCTATAGCGTCCCGGAACACTTACCGCCAAAGCAAGGGCTTTGCTCCCCTGCGGTTTTAGAGTTCCCTGCTAATTTGTGACCCAACGCAACGATCAGGGCCCGTTGCCAACTCACCCGCTAAATCAGTGCTCGACAGCGGCGCCTAGAAGGTGCGTTGCTAGCGCCAGCGGTCATGAATCAGAAACAGAGATAAGTTCCCGGTAAGTGGCCGTCGAGGTAAATCGGAGTAGGGTTTACCGCCGGCCGCGCTCATGAATCCGGGTCCTGGCGGGATACGTAGCAATTTTTAAGTACGAACTACCAGTTCAACGCGTGAAAGACGTTGCTCGTAGTCTCATTCTAATTCGAGGAAGAGATAACTTTCCAAGTTCTCTTCCTGTGAGAGATTTTTTCGTTTTAAAGAATTCCCAACGCGCAGGAGCAGGAGTGGAATGCAGCAGCTCACGTACAGGACCCAGATCAAACACTTTGCGGAGAGATTCTAGAGTTGACATACCGAGATATTTGTTTCTATTTGAAGCCGCTGATATTCGCAAGTATAAGAAATTATTTGTTCAAAGAAGAACGTTACAAGCAATGCTATTTTGTGCCTTCTTTATTCTACATTTCTACATATATCCCTTTCCTTACATGTAAAGAAGACAAAGTGTCCGGATTCAACAAGAAAGCTTATGTAGGTTTCGTGTGCCTTAAGTAGAGTGAAATTATTCTTAGTCGTTAAAGCCTTAAGGATGCTTGGCGTTCACAGCTTGGCTGAATTAAATCTAAAATCTAAATTTTTATCAAATATGTATTATCAAGATTATATATTTTATTTTTATCAATAAATTGTATCTATTGCGCTAAGCAGCAAATGAGGTCCTAGGGCCTTGTTATTGTCCTGTAGATCTTCACACAGCCAGCATACATTTTCATTGTAACATCGTATAATTGCACAATATCTGGAAGTCCTCCGGTATAGATGTTGAAAGTATAGGAGTACCCCTCCCCTTGGAACTTCTCTTTCTACCCACCTTATCGCTTGAAAGAGAAGTATCAATTTTGAGTTGAAACATCCTACCAATCAGATAATGAGCGATAGATTTAATCACAATGGACTGAAACGTTGGACTGCAGCAGAATCTTACAAAGACGATTTTCATGATGCACGGACAAGTTTCTGATGCCCCTTTCTTGCTCAACGGAACGAACATCCAAATCAGCTTCCTTAAGTTTCAAGTGGCTGGTATTGAGGTTGTAAGCTGTCATAACGATGTTTTGTTGCGATCAAAACTTCTAGCGCCAAGCGGGACTCGAACCCGCACCTCCCACTGTCCAGGCGGGAATGCTCTACGCCTTTTCACCACCGGCGCCGTTTTATCGAACGCAACATCCACACCTCTGGGACCGATCAGCACTCACCTGTATCCGGGATGACCTGGCCGCTGATATCAGTATGGAACCAGTTAAGCTGATGGCCTTGATAGAAACGATTCAAATCAGTTTCCATAAGCCTCAAGTGGCTGGTAGCGTAACGAACATCTCCGAGTGCTACAACTACGTGTATCTGGGTCGTGAAGTCAAAATGGCCAACGATCTGGCGCCAGAGCTGAACAGGAGGAAACGAGCGGCTTGGAGAGCTTTCAAGCGCGTCGACGAAAGAAGAGAAAAAGGCGAAGAACGTCCGACTCCATGCCCACCTGTTCGACTCCACCGTTCTACTTGCCCTAACGTACACCTCGAAGACCTGGCCATACGAAAGCAGGATGAACGCGCAGCGTGGAATCGAGAGGACGATGCTCGGAGTGACACGACTCACGTAATTGAGAGAAGGCCTCCGGAGTTCCGAGCTTCGCCGACGTTCGCAAATCGGAGACGCTGTCGCATGGACCAAGTCGTCAAAAATTAGGTGGGCTGGCCACGTAATGCGCATCGCAGACACTCGCTGGACGAGAGCCGTTACCGACTGGATTCCGCGGGATGTCAAGAGAACGCCAAGATGCCCACCAATGCGTTGGTCAGATTTTTTCGTGAAAGCCCTGAACGACCGATACGACGCTCTTCGTGTCCCTCGAGCGATGAGGATCCATTGTAGCACTCTGGCACGCGATGGAAACGAATGTAGACGCTGCTGGCGCCCGCTAGAGCAAGTCCATGATCAACGGGACGGCAGGTGATACAGATTATACAGGAGTGAAACTTATATCTCTCTTGTGTATATAACCAACTTTTGGTGAGATAATCTATCAATTGCCTTACCAAACTCGAAGATCTTAGAGGAACTGTGGTTTCTCGTTGGAAGCTTCATGCTCCTTAAAAAGTCTAATACTCACGGTGTGCTATCCATAGCGTAGACCTGTACAGTGGGTGTGTTACTGTCTAGGTTCAATGCCGGCCTTAATGTTCGGTCTTTGGGCGGAAAAGGCGCAAAAAACGTCGCTCCGCCGCTTTTGTATAGCGCACTCCAAATTGCACGTTTTGAAAAATAAATTCGATATTTGGAGTCGCCATTGAATGACCTATCCGATAAAGAGGAAATCGCCACGAAAACATTTTAAATGTTGTCTTGATGATTCTTGAGGTTCTGATCAGCGCGGCAGACCCTCCCTAGCTGGTGATAATTAGACCCAATGCTCGCATTCGAGTATGGCTCATCAAATCAACATTTTTGACATTTGCCGGGCTTTTTTATCGGATAGATCATTCGATGCTGAACCTCAGTATCGAATTTATTTTTCAAAACACGCAATTTGAAGAGTGCTATCAGAAAGCGGCGGAAATGCGTTTTTCTGCGGTTTTCCGCCCAACGACCAAGCATTAGGGCCGGTATTGTATACAGGCTCGAGTCTTCTGATCTACGTCACACGAAGACGTCAGGACGTCGGTCTGGCGGTCGGCGTCGAGCTGATAAGCAGGTGTGTCCCACCGCTAACGCATAGCGTCTTATCTGAATTCGTGCTGTCCACGATCGGCTCCTGCAACGACCACGGAGCAGCTTAGTCCATTTACTTCTAACAGGATCTTCGCCGCCTCGTCTTATCGCCCAGCCTCTGTCTCTTTGCACTTCACGTAATAGAACATGCTCTTTCTTGAATGTTTCGCTTCGGTCAGCGCTAACACTTGTTCTTTACTCACGAAAGCTGTCAAAGATCTAGGTCTGCCAAGCAGTGGGAAGAAATCTTACAATGTTATTAGTCTTGAAATTATTAGAAGCAGCGAAAAATTTCACTAATGAATTTTCAAGAGCCAGTAAAAACTGAACTTGGTCAAACATCTATGGTTTTCTACTCCGATCCACTCCGACTGTTTAACAATGGCATCAAAACTGAACGCAGATTCGTTTACAACGGCTATATCCTGACCGGCCTATAGGGAACACTTCCTTGAAATTACCTAGCCTATAGATGCCAACATTGCTCACATTTGTTTCGCGACGCCGCCTTCTGTCCTCGGATAGATCCGATTTTTCTTCATCTGAATGTAGTGTGTTATAGCCACTGGTCAAATGTTATGAGAAGGCGCCGGGCATCGTGTGGGTCCACGAATCAAAGATCCGGCCCATGTGGCCAATAAGGGCAGCATGGCAAGGTGGAGCGCGCCAGCCAATGAAACCGCATCGAATAGAGTGATATTGGCGTTCATGGACGGTACATTGACTAGCCGGTGTATTCGGTAGGTGATCTACTTGATTACGATTGATTGGCGCTCTCCATCTTGCAATGCTGCGCGACATGAATCTATACCGAATTATGACATGTATACATTAGTATAAAGGATAAAGGACGACGTTACTCAATCTCTTTTGGGATGCGCCACGCATTCTACTTCTACGGGATGTCGTGGAGGCGATTTGAATGCGTATTTGGCCATACAATGACTTGCGGTGGCTAGCCGATGAACAAGTCAGCGCTTTATCCTCCCAGACAAGTCTGGTACCAATTCACCGACCCCGGCGGGATGGAAGGCTTGGTTGGCCTGGGCGGGAAATCCGAACTAGGAACCTGGTTTCGGGTGCAGGCGACAACCGGCGCCTCTCCCGACTGCGCTACACGCGCCCTACATTGGTACACTTATAAATAATTGTTTATTATCTATTCAGAGCTTGTAGCCCATCAACTAGAAATGCGAAAGCATTTTATGATCTCCGCTTTACCTATGAAAGAATTCCGCCGTCTCGTGAAAGAAAATTCCGACTTTTATTTCAAAACCTTAGCCTATGAATTGAAAAATCATGGCCTAAACCTGTTCCACAAAATCATTCGTGAAAAATGCGGTTTTATGTTGAATATGCTCTGCATGGTGAGATGATCTGTCACCAGCGGAAGATCGCTAGAAATCATCTTTTTCAAGGCTGATATTATATAAATTGTGGGTGCCATTTTCTCGGTCGGAACTGGCAGCATTTCTTAGAATTTCGAAAAAGCATTCCCTCCCTAACAGTTTGCCGTTATTCATGACGTCTCTGAATAGTTACCTCTGTCCGACAAGAAGTCTTTTCCATAGCCCCACAATAATAATGCATTGTTTTTGCTTTAGTTGCTCCTTTCGTTTTGTAATAGTTCCTTGTATTGTTTCTAAAAACGGTAGCATGCTTTTGCATGCTAGCTCATTGAGTTTCATTGTTTCACGTGATCTTATTCATGCAGCATATACATGGCATTTTTACGTCGAATTGGGCTCTTTTCTTGAAAAGCAAAATATAGGGTTCACGCGACAGCCGGTACCTCCTCTGACTACGCTTCACGCGCCCAATATGTGGTGAGCTGAAGCAATCTCCAATCGAAGGATATATCTTAACTAGACGTTCCTGCCACACAAATAACACCCAAAAAGCGCTCGCTCACTGATAAAACACGATACAACGCCAACCGAGTTTTTCCACGGCTGCCAAAAATGACAGTGCCTCAACCGCTGATAGCTCGGGTCATTGACTACCATTAGATAGAAAAGTGCAGGGCAACGCCTTAGGCAAAGGTCCTTGCAAAATCCTCTCCAAAATCGTATTCCTCTTTGCTTCGTGTCAGAGTCCTAGGCCTAATACGAGTTGTCGTCTCAATCGATGCAGATCTAATGAATATAGGGTATACAACATACAGTAGGACATAATAATATGAATGAAAGAGAGCGTTACTCAATCCCTTTCAAACGTAAACGCAGCGTATTGTGGAAGCTTGTTCCCTCGCGACACTTCGATGAGCTTCGTAATTGTGTATGTGATCGATCGTGCTGAATCCTCTCCGGAATCCTGGTTGTTCTCATGGCTGTCCTTCGTCTAGCGTTCTGCTGATCCTATTCAGGGTGACTTGAGTGAACAGCTTGTAGACTACGGACAGCAGGCAGATCGGGCGATAGCTGCCAATGTCGTGCACGTCTCCCTTCTTGTACAGCAAGACGGTCCTGCTGGTCTTCCACTGAGATGGAACCTTGCACTCCGACAGGTAGCGCGTGAAGAGCCGCGCCAGGTGTTGATGGGCGCTGGCGGGAGGTTCATCAGATGTCGGGTCCGATCCTTCGGGACTAGATGCTGTACATTTCTTCAACTACGAAGTGGCGTGTTGGATCTCGGAAGGAAGAATAAGAGGGGACGACGTATCCATCCTGCGGAAACTGGCATGGGGACGTCGCTATCGAAGAGACCGGAGTGGAAGTCGTGGATGACCTTCTCTATGGTCCTTCTGGAAGAGCTGACGGTTCCGTCAGAACGTCGGAGAGCGGTCTTGAAGTTGGCGAAGTTCCGGTGGGCATTGCGAATAATTTTATGCTCCTGATTATCTTCTGTCAACACT
Organism: Heligmosomoides polygyrus bakeri; assembly: GCA_947359475.1. Taxonomy (NCBI): domain Eukaryota; kingdom Metazoa; phylum Nematoda; class Chromadorea; order Rhabditida; family Heligmosomidae; genus Heligmosomoides; species Heligmosomoides polygyrus. Next base: position 95,077,506 of record OX375866.1, read on the forward strand.
TGTACTTTGCTCTCCCAAGCAACCCTTCTATTGCCTCTTCTTTCTTGCCGAACACTTTCAAACCAGATGGACCTCCGATGGGGCTGAGCAGACGCAGTCTTCTTAGTTTAGCCATTTGGCCAAGATTCATCAAATAACTTTCAGCTTTGGCTGTGTATGAGATTCTTTACAGAATGCGTTTGGACTTTGACGCTGTCGAAGTCGTTCATTCTGTCAGTCTCCTTGGGTAGCGTAAAAATCGAGTTGAATACTTTTAAGGAGAAAGTATGACAGTGTGTGACGTCTCAAGATCTTTATCGGTCGTCTTTGCTTGCTCCGAACTCACCATTCCTTCGAGCTTCAAAACAACCAAAGGTCATGTTTCAGCAGCAGCTTTAAAGTCCCGGCTATCGCACTGAGGACGTGCTTCACAGAAACGCTTCTCTAACCGCTTAGCAGCAAATTTTACTGCTATTGTCGTCATCGAGATAAAACGACACGTTTGTAGATTGCAGCTTATCAATGATTTCTCCATGTGACCCTCTCACTACTTTCTTAGTATTCATGTATTGTATTCAATTTTTAACTGGACGTGAGATGCACACTTTGTAAGAGCGATATGTTGATTCCTGTTCGCAATGATTTTCGCCCACTGAATAGCTTAACGTTTTTTATCCATGAACGGTAGGCGAGATCTCGGTGGATACAGACGTGCGCTGAAATCTTAAACGCCTCCTGCAGCACTTTATTTTATTTCTTGTCGTCCTATTCTCTTGTTACGCATGCACTACACCATATAATTTTTTCTTATTTTTCTTTATTTTCAGATGAAGCTCCCCTACTCATTGTGTGATTGAAGACTGAAAAATTGCGTTGAGTAGTTATAATACTAGGCTTTGCAATGTTTCAGCTCAAATCTTCATGTCTCCAGAATAAATTTGCTGTACAAAAGAGACGCATCTCAAATGTTCAAAGAAATTAACCGTTTAATTCGTTTTTTCTTCATACTTACGTTTTTACCGTTTTCTTTTTTATATTTTGACGACAACATTTTGTTTATTCTCCATTTATTCAGCCTGCTTATTTAACAGGTCGCCATTGCGTTTTCACCCCTTGTTCTCTCGGATTTATGCCGCCACATTCAAACTGAAATATCCCAATTCATTTACCAGCTTTTCTTTTTAAGCAGAAACTATTAGAATCCATATGTCTTCGCTTATATGGTGCATATACTACTGTTCTGCAATAGTGCATATTATATCTAGATTCTGGAGGCGATATACTAGTGGATGTCGGTTTCATCATTAGCTCCATAATGAATTTATGCAGTTAGTAAGAGATCATTGAGAACGTGGTATCTCGCACTTCTGAAGCGTCGTTTCGTTGTCTTCTAAGCCGTTCTTCATCCTTGTTTGCAGCTGGCAAAAAATATTTCACTGGTACAGGATGTCCTACACAGCTTAGATGGAGAAATCCGGTGACAGTTTTTAGGTAAGAAATCACCTTTGGAAAATGCCCGTGTTGCTCGTGTTCGTTTTACAGAGCGGCTGACGTTTTCCTATGAGATCCATTATCTTAGCGCAGACAACTGAGAAATGACCCACTGCATTCGGAAAAATTCTCCTCCTACTGAAGTCATGAAGGTTATAAATATTGACATTTCCCTTCTCCCTGTTGTCAAAAATGTGCGATGGTTTTATATGCTCTTGAAAACCCGCTTCTTACTTTAGCAATTGAAAGATTGGTTCAATACGGTTCTATCCTTAATATTCCCCTACTTAAATATTAGGTTGCAAGGAAAGCTTCGCTCCACTCAATTTAAAATTTCACCAGAATTTTGAAAACTGTTCTGGAACCTTCTCCCAATAGAGGCTGACCTATGACATACGTTTACCACTATTGTCGTGTTATTCTGTCACGACTATGGCAGAGAAAATCATTGTCGACGGGATAAAAGTTCGGCTGCTTCTGTTTCACGAGCTCAAAAACCAAAGCAGTGCCAGAGTCGCGGTGGATGACAGATGTGGAACGATGGGTCCTACCACTGCCTCCTACGATACAGCGAAAGTAGGGTTCCGGAAGTTTAGGATGGCAAGCTTTTGCTTGGAGGATCAGCCGCGGTCTGAAAGACCAGATGCAGTGAATGAGGAGCGCCTTCTGGAGCTCTTTCAGGAGGATCACCGGCACCCGTGAACCGGCAGAGGAATTCGAGTGCAGTCACATCACCATAGCCTAACACCGACGTGGCCATTGGCGGACGTATAGATATGATGCATGGATACCGCGTGAACTTAACGGCCACTAGCAACAGGTGCGCCAGGATACGTGCGTGAGCTTCTTGACTTTACGACGGAATTTTTCTTGGGTCGAGGACCTCGTCACTGGCGACGGAAGGTGGGTGGTCTACGGTAACCACACGCGAAAGCGTCAGTGGCCTAGTCGTGGCGAAGTAGCAATTCCCACGCCAAAAGTGGAACTTCACCCAAAAAGGCAATGCTCAGTATCAGGTGGAATTGCAATGGAGTCGTTCACTGGGAGCTGCTACTTGCAAACCCTACCGTCACTAGCTATGTATACTGCAGGATTGATCGCGTTGAAGCAGCTCTTCGTGAGAAACAAGACAAGATCTTCTTCCTTCACGACAATGAGCATACACGCATTGCATGGGGGACTCAGAAAAAAACTCCACTGATTCGGATGGGATGTCTTTCCCACCAACCGTGTTCACCGGACATTGCACCAACGGACTACCATCTGGTTCTTTCGTTGCCAACCATATGGGAGATACAGTTTGACGACAGAGAGCAATTTGAAAAGTGCCTCGCTGAGTTTTTTGCGTCAAAACCTCAGGAATTCTAAGAATTCTATAGGAGCGGGACGCATCTATAGAATGCCCAGAATGCTGACGCAAGGAGGAGGAGAGAAGTGGGTTCCGCGCTCTAACCTGCACCCTTGATGGCACCCGTTCGCCTGTGAGTGAATACAGAGCCAAACATAGGTCGCTCAAAGGCATTGACAACGAGCTTCAAGGTAACAACGAGAACAGTTCTGCGTAAGGTCCATTTAACCTTCGACTAATTCACTCTCGGGACAGTTTCACTCATCTTCCAACGTCAGCGAAGCCGAGAACTCCAAGTGCATTACCTCATTTGCCTGAATTGAGTCACTCCAGTCATCGTCCTCTTGATTCCTCCTTCCGTCATACTAATCCTGTGTTCATCCTACTTTCATTTGAATTAGATCGCTAATGTGACACTGGTGGAGAACACCGATTAGTGTTCTCGTATGGACTGTGATTTGTTGTGAAAGTGCCATTAAAGTAACGACCGATATGAGTAACCAACGGAAATGAAAAAGCGCTTATCGCAGCTCGTTGCTATTCCTCGACTTTTTAACGAGTTGAAGGATAACATGCGCTTAATCGATCTGACCACGGATACGTCACTGTTCTTGCTTCATTGGGATACTTAAGTTAGGGCCAAGGCAATTACTTTGAAGGTCAGTCATTGAGTACCCCACTATTCATAAAACCCACCATCAATTCAACGGCGCTAGGGGATGAAGCTGGCATGACCATGAACGAAATCTAGACTCAATTCATGAAACGCACTACCAGTGCTACATGTCAAAAGTGGGCATTAAATTTCTGAAGGTAAAATTATTTTAGAGGCATTTTGTAGGACAATTTTGTCGGCAATGCTGTACATCCGTAAAACCAAATAATAATTGCAGGCACTTGACGGCGGGCGCGTGTAGCGCAGTCGGAGAAGGCGCCGACTGTCGCGTGCACCCGATACCAGGATTCTGGATCGGATTTCCCGCCCAGGCCAACCAAGCCTTTCTTTCCTCCGGGGTCGGTGAATTGTACCAGACTTGTCTGTGAAGAGCGCTGACTTGTTCATCGGCTGGCCACCGCAAGTCACTGCATGGCCAAATACGCATTCAACTCGCTTACACGACATTCCGTAGAAGTAGATTGCTTGGCGCATCCCAAAAGGGATTGAATAACGCCGCTCTTTATCCTTTATCCTTTTAGCTTGACGGTATTTGGTGAGAAAAGGCCACGATCTTCTCCAAACCAATGTTTTTCTTTCTCCATAACAATTGTTAGGATGCTGCATATAAAATAGCCAATTTTGACTGAGAACTTTGACAGATAATAACTTTGATTGGAAGCAATTTATTAATCGAAATAAGCGCTACTGCAATTAATACACTTTTTCCAGAGCGGTAATAGCTCAGACATTCCATCTTTATAAAAATCAGAAGTACGGGAATTAATAAAATATAAGAAGACATTTTCGACATCATCTTGGTTGTTGAATTTTTCATCCTTCTCATGAATAGAACAGAGCGAAACAGACCATTTATTAAGCCAAGTGTGACACAAAATCAGTTCATACAAAAGTTTGCTTTTTGATTATTCACAAAAGTGATATCTTCGAAGAATTGTATGTGGAAAGCGATGTTTTCTGATAGCGATTTCGCATTCCATTCTCTGAAAAAGCCGTTGTAAATTTTGAACAAAGTATTGTCTACTCTCACAAAGAACTATATTGTAGTTAACATCACAAATATCCTTTCCGTTTAAGAAAGCTTTCTCACTTGTACTTGAATGTTTTTGGTGGGGAATTGAGTATTGATACAGGAAGCTCATTCCAGGTTTTCACAATACGTGCCCAGAAAGATTCTTGAAATTTTTTGAGTGTGGTTTTTGAGGTTGAATTCCTAAATTGTGCCTTCTTGTAATCCCGCTGAATGAGGAAAAAGTGAAGAAATCGTTTTTGTCATTAACAAATCTAAAAACAAGGCTTTGATCATAGATAATTCGTCTCAGTGATTAAGTAGAACTAAGTAGGGCCAATCTTTCAGGGTAAGAACATGACGATATGAATGCCTCAAAGAAATGATAATCGCTAGGAGGCAAATCTGGTGACTATGCTGGATGTGGCAGAGTTTCGCATCCCATTTGATTCACTTTCTAGGCAACAATTTTTGCAACGTGCAGACGTGCGTTGTAACGCAGTAGGATTGGGCCTCTTCGATTGACCAAAGCCGGCTGTTTCTCAACCAACTTCTGGTGCATCACTTCAATTTCGGCACAACACTTCTCCGCTGTGGTAGCTCTCCATTCCTCAAGAACTTGTAACAGACTATACCAGCCATTGTCGACCTTACAGTCACCATGGTCTTCTTTGGATGGGGACTTGGTTTCGGCATCTCCTTGGGATTCTTATTCTTGTCCAACCATTGTGCAGGGCGACGGCGGTTGTTATAAAGGATCCATTTCTCCGTCGCATGTTGCGATCCTGTCCAAAAAAGGCTCCCTTAGATTCCGCAGCCCTAACGAAATACGAAAAAATATGTCTCGTGGCGCTTCAGAATCTGCCGGGCGGTCAATTCGCGCAGGATCCATTTATGCAATTCATTTACTTCTCCGATCGCATTTGAGTGTCGATTGATGGTGCTGCTGTCGACGTCGAAATGCTGTGGCAGCTCTCTCACAGTTTGACGAGGATCCGCTTCCACCATGGCTTTGAATAGGTTGTCGTTAAGGCCTTCCTCGGTCTTCACCTTCGAGACTTTCATCTCCAGGTCGAAACCTTTCGAGCCAGTGGCGAATTGTGCGTTCCTAGGCGAAATCCTCCCCAAACGCAACGATGATGCTACGAGCTGCTGTTCACTTCTCCATTAATATATGTATGACGCCCGAGTACCACGTTGATTCATACTGTAAGAGCGATGTCCAAAACTCGGCAAGAGGTAATTATTTCACAAAAGCTCTGAATGTTAAGAAGGCGGAGATTCTGCGCTTTTAGGAACGATATACAATGAAACGGGAACAATCGTAGCCACGAAAAATCGACCAGAAATTGAGGTAGCAAAATTAGCCGTTTCATATGTAATGACCTATACATGACATCCCTATGTTCATGATAACGCACTCGCAGGAGGCGCGATTTTGACGACGCGATTCTATTATATTTTCCTTTACTCCTAGGTCGGCCAGTCCGCGCCGGGCGGTCTGGGAAAAACAAAGTGCGAACTTGTTCAGGCTATTTATATTGGCCAAATATACATTCGAATTGCCTCAACGATATCCCACTGAAGTAGAATGCATGACCTATTTTGCAAAGGGATTGATTACCGCCGTCGTTTATCCTTTGTCGTATACCGAATCTACTTTCGAAGTTATTTAACTGAGGCAAGCTTGTAGCACTCTTGACAGTCTCCAAGATAAGGTGCAGTGCTACCTGTTCTCTTTCGTCTAGCGTATTTCTCGCATTTCACTTGATCGGCTGCCCGCAAGATGTCTCCACAAATTCGTGTCGTACTGTCAACGTTTCAGAATTAGACCTCGTCGACCATGGATAGGTCCTGGTTGTGGATACTTCTCATTGGGTTATCACTCACGATCACTTCGGCTGCCGACTGTGAAGTGAGTCCTTCTTCCCTTACTAATTTTTGAAAAACTTGGTTCGTTTGACTCACGATTACATACCATGCTAGGCCTTAATGTTTTCTGATTGTTCACTTGTGGTACTTAGGAAGCCAGGGCCTTACAGTTCGACCTGCTCTGTAGTGCTTTCCACGGCGAGACCTTTTTGGTCCTTTTTGCCCCGACTGGGATCACAGGTCATGCCAATGCAGGTGGATTTAGTTACCCTGAGCTCCACGTCCCTTCGCAGACTCCCAACATTCCTACGCTGTCATTACATCACTCGTACGTTACTACTGCGCCGACACTCTGTTGCACTTCTTGTGGTGCTCATTGAACCGTTTGACTCAATCTTGTCTTGACGCTGCGTTATCACACCATTTAAGAAAACTTTGTTTAGGAAACTATTCACCCGTGCAATATGAAGGAAAAGAGCCACAGCCTACATGTTAAGGCTGAGATTCACCAAACGACATATCTTATGGGACTCCCCATCAGCAAGCCGTAGTACTTTCTTAGCCTCTACTCGGGAGAGTACGTTCAGTCGAACGGTGGTCAGACAGTGTCGGTGACCTGTAGTAGCGTTTCTGCGGTTCCTGCTTAAAGCCCCGATCTGTGGCTTTGGGTGTGAGCGGTAGCAGTCGTTAAATCGGGTTGACATAAACGAGTAGCAGCGCAGAAGGATAAAGCTGCAGGGAGATGGCGTCGAATAGAGACAATTGGCTGGTCAGGAAGACAGACAGCGGCGAGGAGCAACCTCGACTAGCGCGGAAAGCATTCTGGAGAGGTAATGCCTCGCACCAGACAGTGTGAGTAGAGTGGTGAAATCAGTGGTGCGTTGTGTTAGGTGTCTTCCATCACTGGAGAAGGAGGAACGACGTACTCGATTACCATTTCTTGTGTTTATCATGCCTTTGGCTTTTATTTATTCATTTTTAAATCTAAAATATTGGATCTATCCTAGTCCGGGGGGGGGGCCACATAACTAAAGAGTATGGAAAAAATCGACTTGGGACTTACCGAGCGACTTCTACAGAGCACGATAGAACCTAAACCAGAAAAATTCACGAGCAAAAAAAAAAACGAAAAGAATAAATGTTTTCGCCGCGCTTGTAAGCAGGTGAAGTTATGTGCCCTCCTCACCATGTTGGATCACGATTATAACACGTCAGGCGGCGGTCAACACGCGCTAGGCGGCTTTATGCGCCCTCCTCACCATGTTATATCCTGGTTCTAACATGTCAAGCGGTGGTCAGCACGCGGCACGACTCCATTGCGTCGCTCTTTGTCCGCCGAAACGGTTGTCAAACCGCGGTGATTTTATTTTTTTATCTATCCGTTCGTTTTTTTCTTTGTTTTAGGTTCTACCGTGCTCTGTAGGAGTCGCTCGGTAAGACTCAAGTCGATTTTTACATACTTTTTAGTTATGTGCCCCCGGACTAGGATTGATCCAAAATATTTTATCACTATAGGTTCACGAAGGTTTACCCCACCTAATTTCCTCACCCCACTCACCCTGAACTGTACTCCACCATCTACCTCTATGCTTCTCCTCATACGACTACGTTTTCAGAGTGAAAAAGAGGAGGAGCCGTTGACTCGATATCCAATAGTTCTATTCAAATGGGACGAGGTGAAGGTGCCACTGACGGTGTCGTTATGGCTGGTGGGAGCTAGTATAGCGAAAATTAGTAAGTCCTGAAACACCCTTATTCTCGGACGATTTTGCTTGAAAATGCTTTGAGAAATTCATGCTTCAGTTTTCCACGCCATCCCGCATTTGACGGAAATGTTTCCCGACTCGGCGTTGCTCATCATGATTGGTCTCATCATAGGAATCATTTTCAATTTGGCCGGTGTCGCGAAGGTAAGCGCTCTCTTCCTTTAAATGGGTGACTTCACACAAGTCGTTGGTCCTCCGTTATGTCTTCCATTTCAGAATGAGTTCTTTCTCGGAAGCGAAGTGTTCATGCTGTACCTTCTGCCGCCGTTGGTTTTCGACGCAGGTTAGTTCATCAGATCGAGTCCAAATTATTCTGCATCTGATATGAAGATTTATTATTAAACTAACATGTTGTCAGAAATTTTCGAATACTTATCTCTTGTTAGTATCTAATAATAAACTGTGTAAAAGTTATTCTTCATGTTTGGTAGTAACTGCAGCACTTAAATGTTGCATTTTGTTTTGCATAACCGAGAGTGTCGGCTCCATAGCGGTATTTTCATGGATTTTGAAGAAAGCTGGGGAGGAGGGGAAAATTGGGGGAAATTAGTCCTAAAATAGCGGAAATTAGCGGAAAATACCGAGAGGTCTTCTACGTGCCTGAGCACTCGAGGACGTGCCGAAGAAGTCGTCCAACTTTCCTGGGGATCCAGATGATCATCGACTGAAGACCTCCATGACAGGAAAAGGCAATCCTTATCGATCGATATTATCGATTCTCTACCAGAGTTAACTGATCATGAGATCGATATTATCGATTTTCTCCCAGACAACAGGAGAGGCAATGAATATCGATTGATACTATCGATTTTCTCTCAGATTTACCCGATCAGGATAGGAGTTAAGTGATTACGGTCGTCTACGGAGGGCGTCCACAACAGGGATAGAAGGCAATCAATATCAATTGGTATCATCGATTTTCTCCCAGACAGCAGAGGCAATCAATGTCGATTGATATTATTGATTTTCTCTTAGATTTAACCGATCAGGGTGGAAGACACGCACGTATTGTTTTCAACGGAGTGCTCCACATCAGAAGGTGTTTAGGGGAGGTTTTGTTTAGGTTTTGGGGAGGCAAATATCGATCGATGTTATTGACCTCTTGGCCGGTGGTTTTGACTTTCTAAAAGGTTTAGTCGATCGGGATAAGAGACACGGGGTTATTATGGCCGATGGAGTGCTTCTCATCAGGTGGGAGGCCAATATCGATCGATATTGTTGATGATGTTATTGCAAAATCGCGCGAAGCGCGCAAGTACTAAAGGCGTGACGGAGTCCTTGCGTATTATAATGTACGGTTCATGAGCTGTATCTGCTCCTTTATTTACAAAAAAAACTTTCCAATGGCTTCCATCGGTATAGATGCGCCTCATGTTACAGTCACCACCTTAATTAAAACGTGTAATGGCGTAGAGCATTCCCGCCCGGTCGCGGGGAGGTGCGGGTTCGAGTCCCGCCTGGCGCTAGAAGTTTTGATCGCAACAAAACATCGTTGTGACAGCTCATACCTCGACACCAGCCACTTGAGGCTTAAAGAAACTGAATCGTTTTTAATTAGAACGGTTAGCTTTATTTGAAGTTATGATCCTTCGAAATTAAAGTCGAAAATGGCCCTATCCATCGGTCTGACCTAATAACTATTTGCGTTTACAATTCCATTGCTTTTGTTTTTGTTTTGCTTTAGAACTTTTTATCCCAATAAGAATGATTATAAATTCAGAGAAAAGCTAGTCGCTGTTTTGAAGCGGAGTTTATTGAGAGCTTTCAGGTTATTTCATGCCGGCCAGGCAATTTTTCGACAATCTCGGGTCGATTCTCTGCTTCGCCATGATCGGCACCACTTTCAACATTGTAGCCATAGGTTTGTTGTCCGCAGAATGCATAGACCCCTTCCAGCCATCAATAATGAGCCCTTCTTAAGCGATGTCCTTGTGGGCGATCTCGCTTACTGGGCTGTTCTCCGTGGAGACGCCGCTCATACATCTGTTGCTGTTCGGCTCCGTGGCTGCCGACGTCGATCCAGTCGCCGTCATCGTGATCTTCGAAGAACTCGGGGTACGTGTTTGACGGAGTACTTGTCTTAAGGCTTGTGGAGTTTTCCCACTTTAAGTTGCCGTATTAAGTACAGTACATAATATTCATCAAGTTAAGTCTTTGGAGTGATCTAGAGCCCAAGTGAAAGCTGTGAAAATAGAAAACTCGTTAGAAATTCCGAAAAATTTTAATCGAAAGAAAGCGTGCACTCGCAGAAAGCCTTAATTTCTAGACTCGTCTAATTGTGAATGAACTTTATTCCTGTTCCAATTTTGATGAACACCTATGGTTTAAGAATTGTGAAGCTTCCACACCTAGTAGTTACGGTCATGCGTGCATGGATAATTAGCAATACCTTTTAATAGCTTCAGCAAACAATTAAACGTAAAATAAAAAATAAACCCAAAATTAGAATATGACTAATAGCTAACAATAGTAATGGAAATGTTCGTCTCACTTCTAACCACGACCAAAAAAAAATTCACACCACCTCTCAAGTCTTCGGTAAAGTCTGGAGTATGCTATACTATGAAATTAGGCAGCGCGACAGGAGGTACATCCGCCCCCTGCTGGGGGTCGTCGTGGCGTCAGGAGGTATACGCGCTGTTCTGCGGACCGGGAAACTTTGCTTTGTTTCTCAAAGGTTTCCTAAGGCAGCCGTTAGACTCTCAGTGAAGCCTAGGGGGTTGGGGTGGGTGAGCAAATGAGAGGAGGATCGCACACCCCTGAAGAGGAACGTGGCTATATCTTGTGCCTTCTGACCGTCCTCCTAGATAAGAAGGCTGTTGTTTGGGGTTCAGAAATTGAGAAATTTTCACTAAGATGAGTTTCCCAATTTTCTATATCTTTAAAACACATCTGTAGTGAAAGAGTCTTCATTTTGAGAATATTTTCAAATTTTGGGAAACTTTATAATGTTTACTCAGAGTGGTGGGTGAAAAATCAACTATTTATTATACTCCTTGCTCTGTAGTGACGTCAGTTTTAACTTTCACAGTTTTGATTTATTGTCATTAATCGTTCGAATCAAGCACTACTACATACATATAACTACGGCAAATATCATCTAACTGCTTCCTACTTAAAAACGATGCTCTAATTCTATTGCACGGAGGGAACCAGAATTACAATACCGCCCGCGTCGCGCGGTCAAAAAGACGGTTTGCGACGGAAAAATCCGTCGCAAACCGTCGCATGCTCATAACTCCTTTAATTTTGAGTTGTTTCGCAAGCAGTTGGAACCATTCGATTTGTCTCCTCGATATCTATAAAACCATGTATAAAACTTTACCAGGCCACTGCGTTTTCGCTGTGGGTGGCCTGAAAGAATAACTGCAGCAGGCTTTTGCGATTGGAGCACCTTGTTTTCCAGGAAGTGCATGTGAGTGTGCAGTGTCTTCTGAGTATCTCAAGCATGACGTGCGTTGTCAGTGCTCTGTCATGCCCGGAATGCTTCGAGAGTGCGCCGTGCACAATGCATATAGGATCGAACCTATCAATCGAATGGGCGGAAGCATGTCCACTGGGTTTCTATCTTCGCTTCATGGAAAATGTAAAGCCTTCAAGATTATCTTGCACTGTTTGAGAATTTTATAAAAAATTTCCGGCCGCCCTACTTGGGAATTGCTTCAGTCTGTCTCGGCGCGCACTTAAGTCTCGCCGAGACAGACTGAAGCAATTCCCAAGTAGGGCGGCCGGAAATTTTTTATAAAATTCTCAAACAGTGCAAGATAATCTTGAAGGCTTTACATTTTCCATGAAGCGAAGATAGAAACCCAGTGGACATGCTTCCGCCCATTCGATTGATAGGTTCGATCCTATATGCATTGTGCACGGCGCACTCTCGAAGCATTCCGGGCATGACAGAGCACTGACAACGCACGTCATGCTTGAGATACTCAGAAGACACTGCACACTCACATGCACTTCCTGGAAAACAAGGTGCTCTAATCGCAAAAGCCTGCTGCAGTTATATTTTTTGAGCCACCCACGGCGAAAACGCCGTGTTCTGGTAAAGTTTTGTATACGTTTGTGTAGACCTCGAGGAGATGAATCGAATAGTGCCAGCCGTTTCTCAAACAACTTAAAATTAAAGGACTTATGAGCATGCGACGGTTTGCGACGGATTTTTCCGTCGCAAACCGTCTTTTTGACCGCGCGACGCGGGCGGTATTGTATTTTCTTCAAGCCGCTTTTTTGGCAGATGTCGATGTCATTTGCCTAGGTAATTATGAATAAGATTTCTACCATCGATTCTCGGAACTGAAGAGCGCAGTCGGAGGAGCTGTCGGCCGTCGCGCGCACCCCATGCCAGGTTCCTGGTTCGGATTTTCCGCCCAGGTTATCCAATCCTTCCATCGTTCCGAGATGATATGGTACCAGACTTGTCTGTGAAGGATGAAGCGCTAAGTTGTTCATCGGCTGGTCACCGCAAGTCATTGTATGGCCAAATACGCATTCATATCACCTCCACGACATCCCGTGGAAGTAGAATGCGTGGCGCATCCCAAAAGCGATTGAGTAACGTCCTCCTTTGTCCTTTTATCATTTAACTATCTTAATGGACAACCTCGATATCACATAGACGTAGGGTTGGTGGCGAGTCCTAATCGTAGATTGGCTATACCGACCTTCATTCCTTTTTCTTCAAACTTTCCTGTTTCTCCACTAGAAAGCCAATTGTCACTCACTTCCCGAAGATACACAAACGGGTCGATCCATGACTTCCTTCGCATCTTCTCAAATCATACCATAGTCATCTATGGCAGAAGGAGGAAAAGAGTGTGAGACAGAAACAACTGTATTTCAAGCGTATGATCCATGTGGGTCGACTTCCTTGTGCGCCATGACGTGAGGTTCGTTAGGCATAGGTTGATTACAAACAAACGGCTGTCTATCTTAGTCTCTGTCACAAAACGTAAACGTACTTTCGAGGACTAGACATAGGTGCCTAGCTGCCATCATAATCTTTCGTAAGTCACGATATCTTCATGAACGCAGTACCACTAGGATACGCCAAGGAGCCCTTGCCATTGCTTCATCCATTTCAGACCTGAAGAATTTTCAGCATGCTCTGCGATTCGTAATGTTCCACAGTGCCACGTGTCGCAAGCAGAATACTTTTTACTTTAGATAGAAGGGTTTTTTCTTACAAGGTTCCCAACACATGGTGAGCTTTTGCGATGCCATTTTGGCAGGATGTAGGGCCCTGTGAGCAGAATCCAGAACCACAGTCAGTTTTTGCTGAACGCTTCTTTAAAAACCTGAAAAACAAGTGTGAAGGCGTGTGCACAACACTCATCAACCTCTACGACACCCCAAGGGATGTGCCCGGTGGCGCGGCCAGTAGGAGTACCGCCTCAAAGGAGCACGACAGCGACCTTCTGAGTCCGAGTCCGCATACTGCTGCTACTTTTGCACATATTACTTTGTTGTTATTAAGCCTTCTCATGATCATAACAGTCAGCTTTAGAACAACAATGCTTACATCAAACCAAGGCTTCGGTTGTGCAGTTGTGAAGCTCGATTAAGTCAATGCTTTATTGACAACGTTTCGGGCTTTAAGGCCTTTTCAGGTCTAAAAACAACAGTGTTGCAGATTATATACAACATTATACTGACATACAACTCATCACAGACCTGGGAACTGTGGGGTAGGAGGAACTGTTTTTGTTTTAGGAACTGTTGTTTTTAGACCTGAAGAAGGGCTTGAAGTCCGAAACGTTGTCAATAAAGCATTGACTAAATCGAGCTTCACAACTACACAACCGAAGTTACAAGAATGAAGCTCAGGGAACCATCGATTCTACCAAACCAAGGCTGTCTATTTGCGCCTTCATATCTGCTAGCTTTTCAACTATTCATATCTTCACCATCACATATCATACCATATCACCAATGATACCGTAACTGCACACAAATACGCATACTTTTCGGTTGAATATTATGAACACGGCCCATATCGGTACAGGTGGAGTGTCGTTGAGGTTGAAGAGTAATGCTTACACACTTTCACAACTCTTTTTCAGATCTTTGAAAAGGCGTTCGGCAAAAACTGACTGTGGTTCTGGATTCAGCTCACAGGGCCCTACATCCTGTCGAAATAGCATCGCAAAGGCTCACCTTGAGTTAGGGACCTTTATTTGTTAGACAGGTTGTGCTTTAATCAATGTTATGTCCAGAAGATTTTTGCGTTCTAAATAGTAGAATGCGGTGCGCATCCCTTAGGGCGACTAATTCACGGTGACGTTACCCTCTACTGCCTCTGTTTTTCTCCTTTTTCGTTCAAACTAGGAATCACTATACAACTACCCAGCTATCATTATATTTTTTACTAGGGAAATTCCACCATCGCGTCATTCCAGTGCGAGAGAGAATCCAGTAGTTAGCATGAAATTTCCCGTTTCAGCATTAGGTTTTAATCGGAAGCTGTAGCCAGCAGTGTTCAATTACACGGAGTGGGATCTGTTGTTTCGGTGATGAAGGCAATCTTTTAGGCAGGAACGTGCGTTTGATGTCAAAACGACCATCTACCAAAATAAACTAAAATTTGAAGTCATATTGTTGTAAGCCGCGAATCAGCGTAATGGAAACGAAAATGCTGCGATGGACGGCTGGTGTTACGCGTCTGGACCGTATTCGCAACGATGAAATACGCCAGAGGTTTGGTGTCGCTCCAATTGCTGACAAGTTACGTGAAGCTCGCCTTCGGTGGTATGGCCACGTTCTTCGAGCTAGTGGTGACACTGTTAGGAAGATTGGCCTTAACATAGATGTGCCCGGAAAACGGCCTAAAGGGCGGCCGAAGCAGCGATGGCTTGATACGTTGCATGTGGACCTAAAGGTTGCTGGTATCCATCCCGATCAAGCATTTGATCGCGTAAAGTGGCATCACCACACTAGAATAGCGGACCCCGCCTCGAAGCGGGACAAACGCTGAAGAAGAAGAAGAAGAAGATTGTTGTAAGCCGCGAATGTGCTCCTCCTTCCTCCTTGGGGCCAGAATCATCAACCGCTTACCGTCCAGTAACAGTGAAGGGTACCGCGAAACTCCTGATATGACATTCATCAGCATCAGGTCCGGCAGTACTTTTCACCGTGACCGGCCGGTAAGTGATTAGTGAATCTGGTCCCTGGAGATCGTTATTCACGAGTGATCAGATGGCAATAATAACAAACTTGCACATACCTGATATACTTATATAAGAATAAGAAAAAATTGCTACGACGCAGTGCCCGGTAGAAAATACACACGGCCGCGACGGCGCTAACTCTCCCCACAGTAATTGAAACCTTCCCTCACACCGAATCAACACACCTCATACATGTGCACTTGAGTGGAGGGGACTGCCGCTTCCGTTTAAAAACCAAGTATGAAACGGGAAATTTTGTGACAGCTACGGGACTTTCTTTCGCTCTGGAATAACACCGCGGTGGAATTTCCCTAATGAACAGTTTGACTACAGCCGGACTGGTTCTATACAAATCCCCTATTTTCTCGGGTAGGGTATGAAACAGAAACTAAAAGAAGTGGAAGTTAAGGTCGACGTTCGTCAATACCTTAAGGGATACGCACCGCATTCTGCTAGGTTGTAAAAACCTTCTCTCTCTCCTTCTTCAGCGTCTGCGGGGTCCGCTATTCTGGTGTCATGACGCCACCTTTCCCGATCCAGCGCTAGATCAGGGTGGACACCAGCTACTTTCAAGTCCGTATGTAAGTATCGGACCAGCGCTGCTTCGGACGCCCTCTAGGCCGCTTTCCAATTACCTCGAAGTTAAGGCCATCGCTTCAGCGCCTTTTTGCGGTCTGTCAGAAGATGGCCGCTCTCATCCTTGATGCCAAAAAACTTTTCAATATCCTCGGTTTGGCGATGGTGGCTCTTAGCAAGTCGGTACAAATATCGCTCACCATCGCGCGACTCGAGCTTCCCGTTGACGTCTCCATAATGAGTGGCTTTTGCAACAGCCACGGCCTTCTTTGCAGCTTTATTGGCTTCTTGGTACTTCCGCCAGTCATCGGCTGTCTTGTCGCTGAGAAACACGTGATAGAGCGACTTCTTCTCTCTAACTTTTGTTTTCACGTCATCTATCCACAGCCATGCCTGCTTGTCGACCTTCCTTCGTCCAGGCTTCGTGATGCCCAGCTCCGACCGTGCAGCGTGACGAATAGCGTCGGTTGCTTTCTTCCACGTTTCATCGACAGTCGTAACTGTCGGTAACCGCACGCGAGAAATCACAGCTGCTTCCTTCTCTTTCATTCGCCACCACTTGATTCTCGGTGCACCGCATCGCTCGACCTGCCTTGGAGGGGCGATCTTTAGGGTGCAGATCAGCGGTCGGTGCTGTGGGGCGACCGCCTCATACGGCACAACCTTCGCATCTGTGACAAGACTTCGGTCGCGATCTTTCACAAGGACGAAATCTATCTGAGACTTGGAGCTCCCACTATAGTATAAGATGAGGTGGGAGTCGCGCTTACGAAATACGGTGTTCACTATGGTGAGGTTATGCGATTCCGCATATTCAAGGATACGCTCACCATCGGCGTTACGCGACCCGTAACGGAATCCACCATGACAGCGTACCCGTCTTTCGTCGCGCCGACGTGCCCGTTAAGGTCACCGGCAAATATGATGACATTTTTCGACGGCAACTCTGCTGTCTTCTCATCAAGCAGGCTCCAAAACTCATCCTTGGCTTGATCGGAGCAGCCAGTCTGTGGAGCATACGCAGAGAAGAAGTGATAGAGTCGCTCCTTAGCGACAACAACGATCTTCATCAATCGATCGTCTAAGCGTTCGACGCTTACAATCGAGTCTTGGAAACGCTCAAAGACGATTATTCCGACACCACTGGTGGTCCTGGGACTTCCACATAGAACGGCCTTGAAGCCACGTCCTATGTCCCTTGACTTGCAGCAGGACCACCTCGTCTCCTGCTCTGCAAAGAAATCAACTCTTCTACGCTCCAGTGCTTCAAACAACTCGCACGAGCGGCCCGTCAACGCACCCACATTCAGCGTAGCCACGCGGGTCCTGCTTACGTTACGGGACTTTCGGACTAGCTCAGTTGCCCCCGATGCCGTCCTCGCATCAGGGACCCTCACACCCTCCTACTTCTCACACTCGCCGGGCTCTGCGAGTGCGCGTCGGCTCCTGCGGACGCCGTAGCACTATCTCGATACTCATGTAACGTCATCAACCATGTGATGTGACATGGGTCTTCGTAGGCCGGCCTGTCACAAGGGCCTGTCGCCTGCATTCGAGTGTCCGTGCTTAGCTTAGCTCGCAGAGCGAGCAGTTTCCAGTGGCACCACGTGGAGGAACGGACATCGCCACCTTGTAAAAACCTTCTGAAGCTAATATTGAGCTAACTGTTATATAACTTGTCTTAGAAAACACCTACACTATAAAAAGGTTACTGTTTGCCAGACATGCGACACTATGAGAAATAGTTAGTGGTACGAAGCTCTTGAAATCTCGAATGCATGAGGCCAAGGCGTATTCGGCGTACAATGTTGGTCACTGAAATTATTTCCTTTAAGAAAGTCTCCTGATTTACAACAGAACTCTTTTTATTTCATTTTTTTATATTTAGTAATTTCAAATTTATAATAATAACAGTAACTTTTCGAATATTCGAATGGTTTCGAATGCTTACAAATTTCGAGTTTTCAAATTCATTACATTCATTGAAAACTACAGTTTTTCTGAGTATTCGCATTTGGACACATCCGAAAAACACGACTATTTGATTACTCGAGTTTGAGTGCATCGGAAAAAGGCGATTTTTGAATATGCAACTTCGAACATTGAAACTCGAATGAATCCGAATAGGTCTTTCTAGGCCAACTACAGGGTACAGTGAACTGGACTCATGTGGATAATTCGTTTCAATTTCATTTGCTTCTATTCGACAAACATTTCTTCATTCTGCCCTAGTTGACTGTGGCAGTGATTTGAGTGAAAATGAGGAGGAAGTGATGGGTCCAACCATAAGTCATGGGTTGTGAACCTTCAGACAGTGAAGAACGGCCTTCTAGTTTCTAAAGATGCTACGCTGGACTGCTGAAGTCACGCGCATGGACCACGTCCGAAACGAGGCTATTCGGCAGAAGTTCGGTGTCGCGCCGATAGCTGACAAGATGCGCGAAGCTCGCTTGCGATGGTACGGCCACGTTCTACGTGGAAAGGAAGACAGCGTCCGCAAGATAGGCCTTAACTTCGAGGTGGTAGGAAGGCGGCCTAAAGGGCGCCCGAAGCTGCGCTGAGCTGATACGTTACACAAGGAGTTTAAAGTAGCTGGTGTCCACCCTGTTCTAGTGCTGGATCAGGGAAAGGTGGCGTCATGATACCCAAGAAGCTGTGCAAACGCTAAAGAAGAAGAAGAAGAAAAACGGCTTTCTATTGAGCAAAGCAAGCTTCGAAAGGCTAAAATAATATTAGGCTGTCCCGTAAGTCCCCGCCGTTTTTTTCAACGATTCATTATGCATTCCGCCAGCGGTGTCTTGCACAGCGCTGCATAGCTTTCGAAAAAGAATGATTTGCTCTATCAGAACTTGTGTTGCATTTTTTCATCATGAATTTTGTAAATTTTTAGGTCGTTAAAATGAAAAGTGAAAGAGTGAAAAAGTGGTCGTCTGCGCAGCCGCTTCTCTCCGCTTAGTTTTGGAGTTTTTTGTGCAATTTTTATAGCATTTGGAAGAAAATGTTTTGTACTACAAGAATACATGTTGGTACTCTTTGCCCATTTGTCCTTTATTGATTTTTAGGTCATCAAATTGGAACGTCCGAAGGAGGATGGTTATTTTTGCCGACAGCTCCTCCTCTGTGGTTGGACTTTTTGGGTTGGTGTTATATGCCGTTCGAAAGAAAACGTCTCGCTCTATAAGAATATGTGTCGCGTTTATTGATTTCTTTTGAATATCAACAAAATGCCCAAAAGAGAAAAATCGTCGTCGCCAACAACTTCTTCTCCTTCTTCAGTTGTTGATATTCGACAGAAATCAGCGTGAGCCAATAAACGCGACACAAATTCTTACTGAGCAAGACATCCTCTTCCAAACGACATATAACACCAAGCAAAAAAGTCTAACCACAGAACCGGAGTTTTGGTAAAAATTTGGACGGAAAAGTCGGAATTCCCAATTTGATGGCCTAAAAATCAATAAAGGACAAATGAGCAAAGAGTACCAACATGTATTCTTGTAGTACAAAACATTGTCTTCCAAATGCTATGAAAATTGCACAAAAAATTCCAATACTAAGCGGAGAGAAGCGACTGCGCAGATGGCCGCTTTTTCACTTTTTCACTTTTCACTTCAACGACCTAAAAATTGACAAAATTCATGATGAAAAAAGAAATGCAATACATGTTCTGATAGAGCAAATCATTCTCTTTCGAAAGCTATGCACCTGCAAAAGACCGCCGGCGAAATCTGCAGTGAATCGTGGACTTATGGGACAACCTAATACATATGTTAAAGGTAAAGCTAAAGATAAAAGATAAAGCTTCCTGCAAACAGTTACAACTTTACTATATATGGTAGAAGTGCCTTAATGCGAATTCCCTGCTGACTAGACTGTTCTACAGCACTGTTTCCCGTTTTAAGCAATCTTGTTTCCTTCTCTTTGAAGTCCATTTCGCGCCAGGTGATACTTTTCCTCCTTTTTATTACACTTTAGATAGAAAGGTTGTTTCTGAAGTGAGTTACACTCCGACCAATATTATCTCCAGAAGCTTTTTACCTACCAGAAGGGTGCGGTGCGTAGGGCGCTAAATTCAGGACGGCATTAACCCCTTCAGTCTCTGTCCTCTTTATTTGTTCAAACTAAGCCTCACTAAAAAGCCATCCTGCCATCGTTACGTTGTTTATGGGGAAATTCCACTGTCGTTCCAGAGCGAAAGAGTCCATTAATTAGAATAAAATGTCCCGTTTCAGCATTAGGGCTTAATCGGATGCGGTAATCCACGTTGTTCAAATGCAAGATTTGGGGCACTCCCAATTTCGTCGCAGGCACCGACCTCCGAAGTGGAAAGGAGGGCTTTGATGGCAAAACGACCGTCCACCAAAATAAACCAGGCCCTGTGTGGAGCCGAAATAATTTTTTGTCCATAAAGTGGAGTGCGATCTTACTTGCAAATAAGACCACCTGCCCAAAAAAGTGTATACTTTGCCTCAAATTTCACTATTTTTTCAGCCACAAGATTGGTTTTAAGATTATTCTGAAAGTCAACTGTTTTTAGTGTATTATAAGAAAAAATCGCGCCAAGCGCTCTTCTAGCGCTTCCCTGATTGAAATTGCTTCTGTTGTGCTGCTGGTTAGAGTGTAAATGTGTATTTTTTAGATTTTAAACGCGTTTTTGTATTTCCTTTTTAGTGCAAAACCAGAAATTATCTGTTATGTCAAAAGAAGAAATAGCGACATTCATTTTTTTACCATGTGACAATCTCCGTTCCATGATGACGAAAATTATGTTTTCAAATTTGAAAAGAAAATTAAAAATAGTCGAATATGAATACATTCAAAAACGCAATTCTTTGGATACCTCAACTCGAATATATTCGAAAAACGCGATTTTTTGGATATTCAAATTTGAATGAAAATCATTCGAATACCCCGAATATTCGAATAGGTCATTCAATTATACAGTACTGTGAACGGGACCACGTGTATTATTCGTTTCAAATACAATGGCTTCTGCTTGACAAACAGTAAAAAACGGCTTTCTAGCGTGCAAAGCAGGCTCTGGAAAACTAAAATGCTATCGAATCCATTGCTGATTGGGCGGTCCTCTAGGATTATTTCCCGATTTAAGTGACCTTGTTTCCTCTTCCTTGATGTCCGTTATACAACATGTGATTTTTCATCTTCACCCATGGTCTATAACTGGCATTTTTATGAGGCTTCTAGCCTGATCACTCCGTTCAAAACCCATTATTTTATCGGGTACTCACCTCCATCTCGGTGGCAGCTTCATCTCAATCGTACTAAAATCAAAAACGTTTACTGTAAGGTTTTGTGTTCAATGGTTCGAGAATTTCCTGTTTATACGGCGTTTGCTAATATTTTGAGATCTACGAAACATACCAATTTGACTTCAAAAATCTCATCGCTTATAGTGATCAAATTTTCACCGACCGGCTAGGTGAAGCGCTTTTGTCATGAATGATACGCTATTATATTGTTGTGTTGTTGCCATGTTATTAGTATGTTATTGTTGCTGTTGTTTATTTATTTATTTATTGAAAATGAAATTTACTTATTTAGTATACTCATGGGCGTGTGGAGCGCAGTCGGAGGAGGCGCCGGCTGTTGCCTGCACCCGATACCAGGTTCCTGGTTCGGATTTCCCGCCCAGGCCAACCAAGCCTTCCATCCCTCTGGGATTGGTGAATTGGTACCAGACTTGTCTGGGAAGGATAGAGTGCCGACTTGTTCATCGGCTGCCACCGCAAGTCATTGTATGGTCAAGTACGCATTCATATCGCCTCCACGACATCCCGTAGAAGTAGAATGCGCTGGCGCATCCCAGAAGGGATTGAGTACGCCGTCCTTCATCCTTTTATCCTTTAGTGTATTCATATGTACATAACATACAGACTAATAATGTCACATAAACAGATACTAGCTCACATAATCAACAGTGATCATAACGATAGTAAACATTATACAACTAGCACAGCTTCTTACGAACCGCTAAGGACTTGCACGAACTCACAGACAAATTGGTGACACCGGCTGCTGTGACACCAGGTTCCTGGTTGGGATGTCCCGCTCAGACCAACCAAGTCATCCATCTCCCCGGGGTCGGCGAATTGGACTTGTCTGGGAAAGATAAAGCGCTGACTTCTTCATCGGCTGACCAGCGCAAGTCATTATATGGCCAAATACGCATTCAAATCGCTTAAAGAACATCTCGTATGACTAGACTGCATGGCGCATCCCAAAAAGCATTGAGTAACGTTGTCTTTTACCTCATCTTTATCGCAAGAGTAAGGCAGTGTTTCAGTACTGCTTATTTGAAGAAAAAACACTATAAAATAAGAAGAGATTTGTTTATATAATTTGCTATAAAAGAAGAATAAATCCGTTTATACAACTTCTAGAAAACCTCCTTGTGAACCAAGTCTTAGATCGATCGATGTGTGCTGTGTCGTAAATGCTTCGTCTAATTTATGGCCACGTGTGTGAACTCGATGCTCTTTATCAGCGTAGTAGCTGCGCATTAGACAGTGTGGAAGCGATCGTAAAAGCGATTTTCGTAGTCGAAACGAGCCCACGACAAAACATCTCTCACGTAACTGCTAGATGAGGGGCCGCTCCGCCGCTAGGAATTCCATCTTCTCCAAAACTGTGTGTGCATCTAGACGCTATAATCAGAAACATGACGCCTTCATCATCAGAATCTTCTTGCAACCATCCAGAGGAGAACACTGATCGTTAAATAATTAAACAGAACTCCATGCCAAGGAGCTACAGTAGACAAAGTCACACCTATAGGGTTGTCATCGATCACGAGCATACCATGCCCATCTCTGGATTAACAAATACGTTTGATTTAGAAGTCTTACAACCCGTAACAGCTTCACTTTTGTTTTCTCACCCTCAGTTTTTCATGTAACATAAAGATTTATAAGTCTCCAGCTCTTCTCGTCGTAAAACCTCGGCATTGTAGAAAATTGTTTAAGTATTTTTGGTTTTCTTTGTGCCGTTCGAGGTTGTTTTGGTGAATCTTTATTGCCAGGCCTAACGTTTCGACGCTTCCTTCTTCCTCAGAGGCATGAACGTGGTGCAAATATTAGTTATGCGATTTACCCCACCAAGGGCTATCCCCACTCTAGTGGTTCAGCCTCCTTAGAGAAGTCACCCCTGAAAACCCACTCAAAAAGGGATAAACTCACGTTCAATCCACCTAAGGAGCCGCAGCTCTCTGTTAGTACGACAGGGCGAATCGGACTTACTGTGCGATGAGGAACCCCTTCAATTTCAAATGATTTTCTGCCTTTTGTGTCAAAATGCGAACTGTAGAATGGAAAGGGGGCATGTGCAGGTTCGTTCGCTTATTCTATCCATCGCTGCAAAGTAAGTCTCATTCGCCCTGTCGTACTAACGGAGAGCTGCGACTCCTTTGATGGATCTAACGTAAGTTTATCCCTCTTTGAGTGGGTTTACAGGGGTGACTTCTCTATGGAAGCGGAACTGCTAGAGTGGGGATAGCGCTTGGTGGGGCAAATCCCATATCTAATACTTGCACCATGTTCATGCCTCTGAGGAACAAGGAAGCGTCCAAACGTCAAGCCTGACAATAAAAATCGTCCGGCACAAAGCAAAAATACTAACAATAAATATTAATGTTGTGACACAATTCGGCCGCATCTTTTGGTTTTTTAACAAAAAACACAAAGCGAAAACGCCTTTTCGCCGCTTTGATAGCGTTCTTCCAAACTTTGTGAGTGCGTTAAAAAATAAATCTGATACTTGGAATCAGCATCGAGTGGTCTATCCGATGAAGTAAAACGCGCCAGTAAATATCACTGGTCCGCCGGGCCGAGCAGAATATAGGGTTAGTTTCATCGGATAAACATTTTAAACATTTACTTGGCATTGTTTCCTTTGTACAATGAGTCATTCGATGATGATTCCAAATATGGGATTTATTTTTCAAAGAGCGCTGTTAAAAGAAAGAAAATATTAGAAAAAGAAAGTTTTTTTTTTCGCTTTTTCCGCCCGAATACCAAAAGATGCTGACAATGTTGTAGCTGTTAAGAACAAAGATAAAGGACGGCATTACTCAACCCCCCCCCCTTTTTTTGTGGACGCGTCACGTACTGTACTTCTTTCTTCTACGGGAGGTCGTGGAAGCGATTTGATTACGTATGCACCCATTCGATGACTTGCGGTAAGCAGCCGATGAACAAGTCAACCCTTTATCCTTCTCAGACAAGTCTGGCACCAATTCATCGGTCCCCAATGGGATGAAAGGCTTGGTGGGTCTGGGTCGGAAATCCGAACCAAGAATTTGGTATCGGGTGCACGTGATAGCCCCCACCTCCTCCGACTGCGCTACACCCATCTTCATGACATCTACTAGAAATCAATTTTTCGTAGTGGTACAGAGGTTACTAGAAGCGATATTATGATGATTGCGTTAATTCGCTTGCTGAAGTGAATGCATCTCTGGGTTTCACATATTCTTCCTTATTTAATTGATGAAGCGTGTCTGTGCAACACCAAAGATCCACTCGTCATCTTTGTCTTTAAAGCCAAACTGGTTAGATTTTCATTGAAAAAGTCGGAAAATATCTCCTTTTCATCGTCTATGGCTGTGAAATGCATGGAATGAGTGCATTCAGAAACTGCTCTCTTTAAATCAGTGTTCATTCTGAAAATAACACGGCGAGTAATCCAGCTGCTCTACTGGGCAGGACGAAGCGAGCGACTCGGGTGCTCTTAATAGTGCCCGGAGTGCCGAGCTCTGTCGACGTTAGAAAATCAGGAACTCTGGATGTTACGCATGGCCAGTCCGTCAAAATTAGGTTGTTCGCTGATATTCGGGGCCTCGTTGGACAACAGCTATAACCGTTTCGACCCACGGGATGTCGTAACCAGGATGGCCACCAAAAACTCCATTTCTCTCTGTTTTCAGATGGTTTATGTTATGTCCCTCCCTTGGCTGACGAAGAGGACCATAGCTGATATAGTAATTGGAAAAGATGAGAGAGGTGTGAGTAATGGCAGTCGAAAAAAGTAAATGAGAGAATCATTTTAAAATGTTAAATCTTCTAATTTCAAAGTAAAACACCATGTAAAAATTTTCATTTATTCCTTGCTTAAGATGTGAACGATAGATGTAAAACCCTACAAAATTTTCAACACTGTGTTCATTTAGTGGGGGTGATGAATTTTAAAAAATGTCAAAAAAACCTATTCTCATTTCCAAGACGAAGAGACCAACTGGGCTAGTCTGGCGTACGCCAAGGACTGATGGTGAAGTTACTGACTCCAAAATTGAACACGACGATAAGTGATCTAAATGGCCGCGAACATTTCTAACGCTTGCATAGTTCATCTGTGCCTCAGAAAAACTAGAAGTATAGATAGAAGCCATTCAAGTTAACAAGACAAGAGAAAACAGTAGTCGAAATAACTGACAGCAAATTTGAGTCCAGCTTGGCCTTAGTTCGAAGTCAAGCTGTTATTTGTAAGAACACTTTGACATATATTTACAGCAGATCCATCTTTGCTTCAAAATTGAAAAATTGAAATCAAAGCTTGGAGAACTCTAGGAATCTTCTTTGCAGGTCAACGAGATCCTCTTCATCAGCGTGTTTGGCGAATCGCTGCTCAACGATGGTGTAGCTGTCGTGAGTTTGTATGGCTTCGCAATTGCGTTTTGGACTTTTGTTTGACATTTAGGGCAGAATTTTTAGAATTAAAAGCTTTCGATATTTGTTGAGCTATTTTTTATTTTACCTTATTGTTTGAAGTGTCTAAGGACTGCTCCCACACTTAAGCCACTGTAGTTTACTTTTTGCTTATACTCCAGGTTACTTAACCCTAAAAGTAGACTATTACTTTCTCCCTAAAAGTAGACTATTTTTCCTCTAGTCATACTCTCTCCTACATATCTCAATGATTATACTTCCCCGTAGATTAGTACAGGTTGTTATTTTTTATTTTTTTTCTCTATAATGGTCACGCCAGAGTCCCTGATACCACAGAATTGCACTGCGATAGTTGCATTTGCCTTTCTACCTTCATTGCTCATATTTTCTAATGTTTTTGTAGAGCATACATATATTTTATTTTGATTCTATATTTCCGAACTATTCGTTATTGAGAATATTCGCTACCTAGGAAACTCTCCTTATCGTCCTCGGTTAAGGTGTTCTATCGAATGTTCGCCTCGTTCACAGAGATAGGGCCGGAGAATCTCATCACTATGGACTACGTCAACGGTGCCATTTCCTATGTGGTGGTGTGCTTCGGAGGAATCGGTCTCGGTCTTCTGGTCGCTCTCTGTGCTAGCTTCATTACGAAGTGAGTTTTCGTCGAGCGCGTGGTAGTGCAGCGCAGTGGTGGGCTTTCGCTTGTATGTACAACCATTTGAGGTTCTTGGTCATCCCGGATACGGGTGAGTGCTGATCGGTCCCACGAGGTGTGGATGTTGCGTTCGATCAAATGGCGCCGGTGGTGTAAAGGCGTAGAGCATTCCCGCCCGGTCAGAGGGAGGTACGGGTTCGAGTCCCGCCTGGCGCTAGAAGTTTTGATCGCAACAAAACATCATTGTGACAGCTTACTACCTCGATACCAGCCACCTGAGGCTTAATGAAACTGATTTGAATTGTTTCTAGCAAGACCATCAGCTTAACTGGTTCCATGCTGATATCAGCGGCCAGGTCATCCCGGATACGGGTGAGTGCTGATCGGTCCCACGAGGTGTGGATGTTGCGTTCGATCAAACGGCGCCGGTGGTGTAAAGGCGTAGAGCATTCCCGCCCGGTCAGAGGGAGGTACGGGTTCGAGTCCCGCCTGGCGCTAGAAGTTTTGATCGCAACAAAACATCATTGTGACAGCTTACTACCTCGATACCAGCCACCTGAGGCTTAATGAAACTGATTTGAAAATGAATTGAGACTTACCGTGCGGCCCTAGGGAACGAGATAAAACCTAAAAGAAACCAAAAACGAACGAACAACCAAAAAAATAAAAATCGCCGCGATTTGACAACCTTCTCGGCGGGCAAAGAGCGACGGAATGGAGGCATGACGCGTGCTGACCGCCGGATGACATGTTATAACCAGGATCTAACATGGTGAGGAGGGCAGATAACTTCGCCTCCTTACAACCGCGGCGAAAACAAATGTAATTTTTTCGTTTTTTCTTTGCAAATTTTTTAGTTTCAATCCTATCTTGTTCTGGAAGAGCCGCTCGGTAAGTCTCAATTGGATTTGTTGCACAATTTTTAGTTGTGTGGCCCCCGGACAAGGATAGATTTTCAAATTGCTTTCATGATATTCCATAGAAGAAGAATGCGTGGGCCGGAAAAAACGTCTAAGTCCGAATTTTCACGGAAATACGCAAAAGGATGCCTAACGTGTCTCTTTAATGTTATGCGCACTGTTCGTTGCAATACAATTTTTCCTAGGAAGAATTCAAACAACTAGGCATGTTCTAATTCTTTTAAGATGCTATGTAGGTGGTAAGAAACAAAAGCTACAGTTCATAAAAGTTGAATTTAGCTAACAGTTCAACGCCCATTACATTTTTAGATACACCCATCACGCTGAAGTAACCGTTCTGAATCCGGTCTTCGTAATTGTGCTACCGTTCGTTGCCTATCTGCTGTCCGAAATGTTCGGCCTGTCCAGTATTATGGCGTAAGTTCAGCTCTTAAAACTACGTCTAAAATTTATTTCTTATGGCTGAAATTATAGTTAAACTTTCCCTATAATTGATTAAATTGCTGAAATCACACAATTTGTTCTTTACGAATTCTGCTAAAGCACTGAAACTTTTAGCATCGTTTTCTGTGGAGCAGCGATGAAGCAATACGTGAAAGCGAACGTACCGGAGCAAGCTTTACTCTCCATCAACTACTTCATAAAGGTAAATTCAATTGTTAAAAAACGGATCTATCCTAGTCCGAGGGTGCACATAACTAAAAATTATGCAACCGATTGACTTGAGACTCACGGAGCGGAGCCGCCTCAAGTCATCCTTAAGCCATTGGATAGGCCACATACACATTCACGTTGCCTCTGCGATATCCCGTAGAAGTAGAACGTCTGGCTCATCCCAAACGGCGATGGGATAATTCCTTATCAATTCTATCATTTTATGCCTACATAGTGACATTCTCTACCCTAGGTGATATCCATGTGCTCGGAGACGGTCATCTTCGTGTTTCTCGGACTCTCGACCGTCTCATCGGATCATCACTGGGATACGCCATTCATTGTCCTCACCACCGTATTCTGTCTCATCTACCGTACTCTCGGTGTAGTTGTGATGTGCTTCTTCTTGAACAAGTATCGGCTCAACAAGTTCTCAAAGGTCAGTGAAAGTGTAGAATATTCATTTACACAAGCTTTTATCTACTCTTGAAATTTCTCGTCTTTATACTCCACTACATACTCATCGTATCATATATCGAAAATTTTGCCTATCGCGTTTTTCTTTTTCTCAGGTGGATCAGTTCATCATCGCGTATGGAGGTCTTCGAGGTGCCATTGCCTATGGTCTGGTAGTGGCACTGCCGAATATACCAGCCAAGAACATGTTCATCACCAGTTGTATTGTGGTCATCTACTTTACAGTGTTCCTGCAGGTGAACAGCTTTGACGTTCCAGTGACCTTTTATTCTTCGACCCTTTAGGAAAGCTAACTGGGTGATAGCAAAACGGAGCATCCTAGCCTCATAGTCATCACCGTCAAAGGAGGCTTAACATTTATATCCTAATTTAAAAATAAGGAGAAAGGATAAACGACGGTGTCACTCAATCTGTTTTGGAATGCGCCACGCATTATACATACATGAGATGTCGTAGAGGTGATTTGAATGCGTATAAGACCTATACAATAACTCGTGGTGGCCAGCCGTTGAACATGTCAATGCTCTATCCTTCCCAGACAAGTCTGGCACCAATTTACCGACCCCAGAGGAATCTAAGGCTTGGTTGGCCTAGGCGGGAAATCCGAACCAAGAACCTCGTATCGGGTGCACGCGACAGCCGGCACCTTCTTCGACTGCGCTACACACGCCCATCCTAATTTTTCAAAGGGAAAAATAGCAGCTAGCCTAGTCATGCTTGCGAAACACTTCGAATAAAAAATGTATTACTTTCGAACGACTTTCTACCCCTGTAAGCGGCTCAAGAGAGACGTCCATTCATGTGCATCGTCGTTTTTCAACAGAAGAGCTTTTAGACATCTACCGTACCCCACCTGATAAGAGCTATGATCATAAGTTGGCATTTTTCCAAGCAAGTTTTCTCACATTGTGTTTTCTGTGGAAAAAGAAATAAAATCAAAAATCTTTAACCGAGCACGTTTATCAAGAGGTGAGCTATAAGTGCATCACCGTGTTCTTTTTGTGTTTCTTTTATGCGCATTATATTGTGCAAATAAATAAAATAAACGATAAAGATAAAGGACGGAATTATTCAATCCCTTTGGGATGCGCCACGCATTCTACTTCTGCGGGATGTCATGGAGGCGAGTTGAATGCGTATTTGGCCAGACTATGACTTGCCGTAGCCAGCCGATGAATAAGTCAGCGCTTTGTCCTCCCCAGACACGTCTGATACCAATTTACCAACCCCGGAGGGATGGAAGGCTTGGTTGGCCTGGGCGGGAAATCCGAACCAGGAACCTGGTATCGGGTGCAGGCGACGGTCGGCGCCTCCTCCGACTGCACTCCACGCGCCCCTAAATAAATAAAATAAATGAAAATAAAATAAATAAAGCAATTGAAGTGCATACTAACATGCCAATATTCAGGGAATCACGCTCAAACCAATCGCAGAGTTCCTGCAGGTCGAGAAGAAGAGCGTCCACAAGAAGAACATGACCGAGCACATTTATCAAGAGGTGAGCTGTAGACACATCACTACAGAAATTATTCTTTAAAAAATTGGAAAATCAAAAAATATTCGTCTAACTGCTGACAAACCTAGTGATAAATAGCACGAATAGTTTTATCGCGCCGCACACTTCCATCGCACCGTGATTTTCACCTGATTAGTAGCGCAAGGATCACTTAAATAAAGTTTTTAAGCGTCCTTTGCAAGAAATTCAGATCTCCTATTTGTATTATTTGTTACAGCTAATTGACTACACAATGTCCGGAATGGAAGATATTGCAGGATTCAAAGGACATCACTGGATCAGAGAAACGTAGGTCAACCCGGTACTCTTCACATAGGTTAAATCATATTGGTTGAATTCAATTTAAAACGTTCTCCAAATCTAAGACCAAAGTTGGAATGACCTTAGTTTCCGTGTCCTTCAACTTTTATGGAACCGCCTCCGCTAAATACCGCAATTTTAGCAGGCAAATTCATTAGAATGCTTATAATGTCTTCTATTGCTACTCATGTAGTCGATTTTCTTTTTCTCTCGAAGACCTTGTTTTATTCTAAGACCTTGCAGAACCATAAATAGTTAGAGCATTCTAGCGAAATTGCCAGGTAAAATTGTTGCGTAAAGTATTTCGATGATGTTTGAAGAGCTCGAATCCTCTCAATCCTGGTTTCGGTTTCGGAAGACAGTTCAACTGGAACTAAACTGATACGACTCTATTCCACCTTCGCTTTTCCTTGAACTATGCTTCTCTTTTATTTAGTACGGTGGCATATGTCTTCTAAATCTCAAACTAAAATTCTACCTAACCCAGTTTTGACCCCTTAATTCAAAATCATAGGGTATCCTGGTGCCTTTACATGCGAAAAATAGCACCTACATAATCTAGATTATAGGGCTGTTTAGGGAGAATCCCACTGCTAACTATGAGGAATAGCAGCAGGTTCTCTTTCAGGTTCCAATACGTCAATCACAACTATCTGAAGCCGTTGCTGGTAAACCGAAGCAGCATGAAACGAATGGACAACACGAAAATCGTTCGAATGTTCGAACGACTGCAGCTGCAAGACGCCAGGGATCTCGTCAAGGTACAGTATCCCCGCTATCGAGACGACTTCTCCCTGCAAATGCATTGGTTTATAACTAATTCAAGTCAAATATGTCAGATTTTTTAGGGAAAGGGTGACGTCACCAAGAATCAGATCTTCGTACAAGCGCTTATCGACCACACACGAAGCCGAAGTAACACAAACGGGTACGCTAGGCGAGTTATGACGAGCAATTACAACAGTTCAATTATTTTATGCGCGTGGTAGCGTACTCGGAGGAGGCGCCTGCTGTCACTTGCACTCGAACTAAGGTCCTTGATTCAAACCGCCGCCCAGGCAAACCAAGACTTCGATCCCTACGGAATTGGTACCAAACCTGTCTGAGAAGGAGAGCGCTGGCTTTTCTTCGACGGCTGTCCACCGCAAGTCATTATATGTGTAGGTTAAATACGCATTCAAATCGCCTCAACGACAGCCTGTAGGAGTAGAATGTGTAACACCTCAAAGAAAGGATTGATCACGCTGTCCTTTATCCTTTTTACAGGAAGAGCTTGCACGATGCGCTACATATTCTAGCGCTTCACTTTGATTTCGACGTCGCGATTTCTTCTTATGATGCACCGAAAATTGCTGGCCTTCAGAATAATCTTAAAACCAATCCTGTGACTGAAAAATAAAAAGTAATGAAACTTTAGACAAAGCTTTCACTTTTTTCGGGGCAGCTGGATCATTTTTAGGAAGGCCGAAGTTCATTTAGTGGACAAAAATTATATTTCGACTCAACACAGTGTTTGCTTAGCTTGGTAAATGGTCTTCTGACATCAAAGACGATGACTATGATTCTATTAGGTCGTTGCATATGAAATGGCCGACTTTGCTACCTCACTTTGCTGTCGCTTTTTTGTGGCTACGATGTTACCTTTTCAGACAGTGTATATAGTTTCAGAAAGCTCAGAACCTCCGATTTCTTACCATTTCCGGCTTTTGTGACATAATTGCCTCTTGCCGAGTTTCTGACGTCGTTTTTACAGTATGAATCAACGTGATATTCGGGTGCTCTACTCATATGAACGGAAAGGTGGACACAACGCCGCGATCGAAACTCGTAACATCGACGCTGCATTTGGGGAGGATTTTGCTAAGGAACGCACAGTTCACCACTGGTTCAAAAAGTTTCGCTCTGGAGATGAAAGCCTCGAAGATGGAGACCGAGGTAGGCAGCCATCACTCCTTAACGACAACCTACTCAAAGCCATGATGAAAGCGGATCCTCGTCAAACTGTGAGAGAGCTGGCACAGGATTTCGGCATTAACGGCATCAGTCGCCACTTAAACTCGATCGGAAAAGTAAAGATATTGGATGAATGGATCGCTCACGAACTGACCGCCGACGGATGCTGAAGCGCCACGACATCTGTGCTTTGTTAAGGCTGGGCAATCTACGGGAGCCTTTTTTGGGCAGGATTGTGACATGCAACGAAAAACGTATCCTTTATGGCAATCGTCGTCACCCTTCGCAATGGCTGGACAAGAATGAGGGCCCCGACAAGATGCCGAAACCAAGAAGACCATGGTGATCGTATGGTGGACAACGGCTGGTTCTTGAAGACTGGAGAGCTACCACAGCGGAGAAGTACTGTGCCGAAACGGAGTGATGCATCAGAAGTTGACTGAAAACAGACGGGTTTGGTCGAAGAATCCCGATCCTACTGCATGACAACGTGCGACCGCATGTTTCAAAAATTGTAGTCCAGAAACTGGAGAATTGGGATACGAAACTCTGCCACATCCAGCATATTCAGATCTGTTCCCTACCAATTATCATTTTTTCAAGCATCAAGATCGTCATGAGAAGGATACAAAAAAGATGATGTCGAAAATGGCTTAAGATGTTTTACCAATTCTAGTAGTTCCTATTTTCGCAAAAATGGGTGAGGGACTGAACTTACGAATGTCATCGCTGATTGCGGCGACCTATGTCGCAACGCGGCAAGTCCACGGCTACGCCTGCCGACTCGCCGCCTTGAGCCGCCGCCAGCGCGACATCCTCCACCGCAGCCGCGACGACATTCAGGTCTATGGGGCAGATGAGATGTGATGAAAAATTATTAATAGATAGATTTCTACAACACATTTTAGGGGCCTGCGAATCTTTAAGATCTAAAAGTACTCTCATTAGGTCTCCTTATAGTCCTTCTGATTTACTTCTACCAGTTCCACTCCCTTCATTTACCTTCTTTAGGAATAGGAAAGGAATTTTCAGCCGTTCTTATGCTTGAAACCTTAATTTTTCTCCTTAGGTTTCCCTCAATAGTTTGGATTTATTTCTCAAAAATAATTTCAAGTTCGAAACATTGGTGCATGGTATTCGTTCGATCCCGTCTTTAGCGTCCTCTCCTATTTCCTTGCCAGCTATGACCAGTTAGCCTACCCGTCCTTTTTACGACTCAGAAGGTAGCCAGAGGCCTTTCTGACGAAGAAGAACCTACGTTGGCTAAATAGCTGGGCAAGAACCACTGTGAGATTCAAGCAAAGTCCCAAGAAGTAGTCGACGCGTTTGCGGCAGCTGCTTGCGCACATGCGTCGGTGGTCAGTGGCGCCGCAGCAGGCGCTAATTACGGCGCGGCGGTGGCTGCCGCAGTTGCGATGACCATTCCTAAGTTCGATCCACTCCCCATAAAATTGCTTCCAAGCAAGGCTACGATCTGTCAAATTTTTCAGTCAAAATCGGTCATTTCATATGCAACGACCTTGTACTTCGAAAAACGCTGCCTCCCAACAAATCAACATATCCCACTTTCGTGTCATTCACTGAACACTGTTCGCCAACGCTTCCGCTTAAAACCTCATGCTGAAACGGGAAATTTCGTGCATACCACTGGACTCCCTTTCGCTCTGGAATGATGCCATGGTGGAATTTCCCTAGTAAGCAGCTTAATTGTAGTTGAGTTGTGTTACAGTGATCTCTAGCTTGAACGAATAAAGGCAAAAACAGAGACAGAAGAGGTTAATGTCGTTGTGAATCAATCGTCCTAAGGGATGCGTACCGAATTTTTCTAGGATATAAAAATCTGACGAGCGCGTGTAGCGCAGTCGGAGGAAGCGCCAACTGTCGCGTGCGCCCGATACCAGGTTCCTCGCTCGGATTTTCCGCCCAGGCCAACCAAGCCTTTCATCCCTCCGGGGTCAGTGAATTGGGCCAGACGTGTCTGGGAAGGATAGAGCGCTGACTTGTTTATCGGCCGGCCACCGCAAGTCATTGTATGGCCAAATGCGCATTCATATCGCCTCCATGACATCCCGTAGAAGTAGAATGCGCTGGCGCATCCCAAAAGGGGTCGGCTAACGCCGTCCTTTATCCTTATCCTTTATAAAAATCTTTTGGACACAATATTGATCGAAACACAACTTCTCTCAGAAAAAAACCTTTCTACTCAGAGTAAAAAAAGATTCTGCTTGTCACACGTGGCACTGTGAAACACATTTAGTTGCACAACATTCTGACAAATATTCAGACCTGAAATGAGAGAA
Source organism: Heligmosomoides polygyrus bakeri (assembly GCA_947359475.1). NCBI lineage: Eukaryota > Metazoa > Nematoda > Chromadorea > Rhabditida > Heligmosomidae > Heligmosomoides > Heligmosomoides polygyrus. The sequence continues at coordinate 95,111,847 of OX375866.1, forward strand.
GTAACGGAAAATGCTATTTGGCTTATCCTAGTCACGGCTCACTGCGCTCAAGAAAACATCGTGATTTGTGACAGATTTACGAAGTCAGCTGGGCGCCTATATCTAGCTCTCGAAAGCATGTTTTGTGACAGAGACACGGAGCGATAGCTATCTGCCTGTAATCAGCGCTTGCGTGAGGAACCTCAAACGACGGGTGTCGTGGCGGACAAGGAAGATCCAGCTGCTTCTACCTCACATTCATTATTTCCTCTTGCCATACATGACTATGGTAGTGATTTGGGAAAAATAAGAAAGAAGTCATAGATCGACCAGAAAGACGTCATAGATTGGCAGATCTTCTGCCACTGACGAATGGTCTTCTGGCGAGAAAACGGACTACGAAAACCTTAAAGGAAAAAGGACGAAGCACGGCACTGTCAACCCCCGTTTAGGACCCGCCACCAACTCTACTTACGTCTATGTAATATCGTGGAGGAAATTTGGATGCATACCTAGCCTACACAATGAGCTGCGGTGGCGCCAATCGACGACGGCCCTGTTAAAGTAGCGATCTCGTGAAGCTACGCATTAAGATAGTTATAGGATAAAAGGATAAAGGACGGCATTTCTCAATCCCTTTTGGGATGCGCCATTTTACTTCTACGGAATGTCGTGGAGGTGATTTGAATGCGTATTTGACCATATAATGACTTGCGGTGGTCAGCCGATGAACAAGTCAGCGCTCTATCCTTCTCAGACAAGTCTAGTACCAATTCAGCGACCCCGGAGGGATGGAAGGCTTGGTTGGCCTGGGCGGGAAATCCGAACCAGGAACCTTGTACCGGGTGCAAACGACAGCCGGCGCCTCCTCCGAGTGCGCTACACGCTCCTTATGCATGGATAAGGACAGGAAATTTTCGTTTTGCGCAAGCGAAGAGATGAGCTTCCGTAACTTTCTATGCGTCAAAAATGAAGATCCGATCATGGTTCTTGCAATGGGAAAGTGAAGCCGGAGCCTTCTTCCCCTTGTTCTTGCCACCTCACCTCCAGAAAATTGCAAGGGTTTTATGAGAGTTTACCCGTGAGAATCTTGGACAGCATTTTTAGATCAGCTATCTTCCTTCTAGTCTCCAGAATTTCTAGTCCGAGTTCCAATTTCGGTACTTAGCGGGTCCGCTCCGAGATTGCACGTGGTCCACTCACCAGTCATAACGGCCCAGTGCTCCTTACTTGTACCCTGTGAACCGGTACCCGATTTGTCCGAAAAGGGTAAGACACTTACCCCAACATTGGCTGACCACCGCAAGTTGTTTCACACAACGAAGCACCTACGCATTCAAATAGCCTCCACGGCATCACGTAGAAGTATAATGGAATGTGTGGCGCATCTCAAGTGGTGACTTGAAGGTCACTTTCTATTTTTGTGTAGCGTAATGGCCATTTATTTTCTCTGGGCCATTTATTCTCTCTTACGAGGCCTATACAAGTTGTGTCAAAAAGTGTATGCAGGAAAATGAGAATTTTGCGCAAGTGCATAAAATTTCCATTTTTCATCAGCACTGGAGTTCTATTGTTGCTTTTTTAAACAATTAAACAGCGCTGAGTTACGTTTTGGTACTAAGTTATGTATACATCGAACTTTTCGCGATTAGTAGTGAAAATAACATTAGCTTTGGGTTTTTCCACAAAGACTTCATACACGAAGAAGTTCGACCAACGCGATGGTGGACGTTCTCTTAACATCTCGCGGAATCCAGTCGGTGACAGCTCTTGTCCAGCGGATGTCAGCAAAACGAATTACGTAGCCGACCCACCTAATTTTCGACGACTTGGTCCGTGTCAACAGTGTTTCTGATCTTCGAACGTCGACGAGGCTCGGAACTCCGGAGGGCGTTGTAGAGGACTCATTTGCGTGAGTCGGGTCACTCCGAGCGTAGCCCCCCCCCCCCCTCCCTATTCCTCCGCAGGGACGCCTGCAGCGCAGTCAGACAAGGTGCCAGCTACCGCATGCAATCGATGCCACGTTCCTGGTTCGGATTTTCTGCCTAGCCAACCAAGCCTTCTATCCTTCCGGAGTCGGTGAATTGGTACCAGACTTATCTGGGAATAGGAAAGATAAAGCGCTAACTTGTTCATCGGCTGGCCACCGCAAGTCATTGTATGGCCACATACGCATTCAAACCGCCTCCACGACATTCCGTAAAAGTAGAATACGTGGCGCATCCCAAAAGGGGTTGAGTAACGCCGTCCTTTACCCTTTTATTTCTCCAAAGAGAGGCGCCAATAAAGTTTAGGGTGGCCACGGCGAAATCATAGCTAAGTTTTTTGCTAATAGAATTGTTTCCGCCTTCAATTCTGTTTTCAAAACAACGTGTTTGCGTGATTCCAAAACATTCGCTTCCGAAATAAATAAAACAAGTACTGAATTGCCTCCATGATATCCCGTAGAAGTAGGATGCGTGGCGCATCCGGGGCAGAGGGTCCACTAACGCCGATCTTTATACACTTTAACTTTACTGTTCATAAAGGAATTCAGTTGGCAAGCTAGTAGAGTAGACCAGGGGGTGGATTCATCAACGACTTACAGCAATTTAACAGAGAAAATACAGCCGAAATACCTGATAGTGCGGCTTATCAAGCGATATGGTGAGCGATATAAGCCGCGCTATCACTGATTTCGGCTGTATTTTCTTTATTAAATTGCTGTAAGTGTTGATGAATCCAGCCCCATAATTCGCTGACCAGAATCTAGTAGAATGCGTGGCGCACCTGACAATGAGGTTCATAAACGTCCACCTTTTCCCGACTCTTATTCTGAAGGCTTCTAGCAATCACGCCTCGCAGCATCAAGGCTCGCAGTACATACGGCATCTTCATTTCAGTGAAGGCTCGGCGGCATTCACCGCAGTCGACATGATGCGACTGCGAGACCAAGGCATCACAGTCTACGATCAGCCGTCAGACGCCGTCGAACTCGACGTCATCCGATCGGGCTCGTTTGCTGATTCCGCCGACGACTACCGTTCACGGCAGGTGCGTACGCCTACAGAGTGCCTTTCAACCAGTATCTACAGTTACGGCCGCAGCTTTTGATCAAATCCCGAGAAAGCCGCATTTCCGCGTCTCTTTCAGGCTTTTGAAATAACTCCCTTAAATTTAATCGTTCGAGAAAACAAGCATGTTTTTGATTTCTGCAGCTCAAGCTCTATCAGATACTCCATGCTTGAGATACTCAGAAAAGATGCAAGTTCTGGGAAATAGGCTGCTCTAATCACAAAGAGCCTGCTCCAGTCATTTTTTGCCCCCACTCCACAGCGAGAATGCGGTGATCTGGTAATGGTGTATATACGTTTGTGTGGATCTCGAGGGGCTAATCGACCTGTGCCAACCGTTTCTCAAAAAACCTAAAACTGGAGGAATCGTGAGCATGCGACTGTTTGCGAAGGACAACTCGTCCGTCGCAAGCCGTCGCATGCTCATAATTCCTATAATTTTAGGTTTTTTGAGAAACGGGTGGAACGGTTCGATTAGCCCTTCGAGATCTACACAAACGTATATACACCTTTACCAGATCACCGCATTCTCGCTGTGGAGTGGGGGGCAAAGACGACTTGAGCAGGCTCTTTGTGATTGGGGCAGCTTATTTCCCAGGACTTGCATGTTTTCGGAGTATCTCAAGCATGGCGTATCTGATAGAGCTTGAGCTGCTGAATTCAAAAAAGTGCTTGTTTTCTCGAATGATTAACTTTAAGGGAGTTATTTCAAAGGGCCGAAACGCCTCGAAAATGCGGCGTTTTCGGCATTTATGAAAAGGCTACGGCCGTAACGGTACATTGGAACCAATCGAAAATCCTCAGATAATCGGATGACTCGGATGAGGGCGATTTTGCGGACCTCGATTTTTTGGATGATTCGGATCGGGATATCCGAAAATGTTCGATCATTCAACATTCGAATCCAATGTAGAGTACCTAGTACAGGGCGCGTAAAAAGTATTGACGCACCTACGTTTTGATTCAGCTCCAGCTTTTTCTTTCTACCCCTCTAGGTTTTTGTGTGTTGTTTTTGTTGTCTGTATTGTGTTCAAAAAACACTCACGAAAAAACTGAAGAAACATGATCGTCATCGCTACGGTGGCCCTTTTTTGTCTGTTACCCAGACAGCTGAATACTTCCTTAACAAGAGAATTAGGCGCTGTTCGAAACGGTTGGTGAGGAAAGAGGCCAGCAACCCAAACGTCAGCCACGGCTCTGTCATAACAGATGATGATTACAATATGTTCAAGCACGATAACGTTCAAATCCAAATTTATCAATCTTTGTCCGATAACGGCAAACGGATAAGGCGCGCAGGTGTGGAGAGCTTCTCAGACGAGCACAGCTTAAACGTGAATCCGCTGGATTACTCTTTTTAGGCGATTTTGGAGAATGAGGTCTGGGCTACTTTCAACAGAAGTGACCAGTCGCAGAAGGCTACCCTGTTAAAAGCACGGAACGAAATCCAAGCGAGTACTTGCGGCGCGTGCTCATGAATTTTTCCGTCGTTTTCGTTCCTGTATTCTCAGTAAAGGAGCCAATGTCGATTACGAGTTATTCTATCGTGTTTGCAAGATCATTTTCCATATTTCCCAGGTGAATATTTTAAAACTTACTGCGCAATACTATTTCCACAGCCGTCATTTACTGCGTCAATACTTTTTACGCACCCTGTAAACACTGGATCTGGAATCATTTTCGGGTTTCGATTAGGATTTCCCGATCCGAACCATCCAAAAATCCGAGCCCCACGAAATGGCCCGTATTCGAATCATTCAAAAATTCGGGGTCCGCCAAACCAGCGTCATCCGAATCATCCAGTTATTCGAGGAACTGCGACCGGATCCAATGTACAGTACCTGGCAGCCTAGCAACAATTACAGCCTTCTTTTCAGGACACCACGAAGGTCTAGCTAGGACACCGCTTAGCAGAGGAGAACTATATCCTTTATTAATTAATATCTTCAACATGTTGTGTACAGAATTTTATTGAAATAAATCTACAAATTCAGTCCAGCTATCCATGCATCTAGGCTATTTACAATATAGATACAAGCATCAGATTCAGTAAACACGTACACGTTAGTTGAAAATAAGAGGATATAAGAGCTATTTCAAGGAGAGAGACTCGCAAAGAGGGAATAGATGAGGTAAAATGCTCTCAGGTAGGCTCCTGGTACTAAAACCTCGGCTTTCTACACTATTCAAATGCCGAGGTTAACAGATGGATCAATCTACTGAGCGGCTTAGCGCTTCGACCGGTTGGTTCGTCGTCTTTAAAAGGCCTCTGATCCACCGCTGACGCGGAGCGACGTCGCTAGTCCTTTAGTCAGTTTCCGAGTGCTTTGAGATATGTACAGGTGGTAGTGGACTGCCAAGTTCAGTCGGAGTTGGCCAGCCGTTTTATCGCTGCCTTCAACTCATCCATGGTGGTTATCGGTGGACCACAGGCGAAATCGGCGCAGATGAACACTGTCGGGTCTGGTCTCTTCAGCATCTCGTCGTAGAGAGCACAGTGCTCGGTGAGGAACGAGTTATCTGAAACCGTTGCATTTATGTGGAAGTACGGGCTACGACAGTAACGCCTGGGAGAACGACACACCTTGTAACCCTTCCATATAGCCCTCAATAGGGGGAATATACCATTTTCACTTCGAGTTGGACACTCTTCAAATCAAATTGCACACTTTTCAATAGAAGTTGGACACTCTTCTACGCCTAAGCCTTTTGAAATCAAAGTGAACGTCTTCCGAATCGGAATGTCCTTCAGGCAGGTTGAACTACAGACTCAATAAGATGGTTAGAATAATTGTTGTTCAAGGAAAATTTGAAATTTGAAATTGTTCAGGAAAAATTTCTTTTCAAACTTTCTTTGAAATTGTTTAGTTCACCTGCCCCAATAAGAGTAATACTTTTTCATTTTTTAGGGGAAGATAATAGATTTAAATTTGTCTTAAAGCACAGCAAAGAAGTAAGCATATAGCGCGTTAAAATATCAGAACGCGCCATGCAGTCAAACAATTCGCTGCAACTTTTATTTGATTGATAGTGTAAATGCCACTTACACGAATCATCACAAGGAGGATATGTATATTCCTTACAGTTGTTTTTGTTGGATCGTTAACGGGTGTCAAACTCCGTGCAAACAGAAATTCTTCTATCATCAGAATAAAAATCGTAAAATAATTTTTGGTATAATATTCTTTGAAATTTTTATTTTACCTGCCCCAACAAGTGTACCACTTTAATAAAAATTTCATTTCTAGGGAAAAAATAACGAATCAAAATTTGTTTTAGAGCACAGTGAAGAAGCAAGCATATAGCGCCTTAAAAGATTAGTTCGTTCAGCTGCCCGAATGACTGTAAAAAAAAATTCTTTTAATTTTTAAGGAACAATTAGCAAATTAAAATCAGTTTTAAAGCAGTCATCATTTAGTGCATTAAAGGATCAGATCGCTCCACGCACTCAAAAAGTTGGACGCAACTTATTTAATTGATAGTGTAAATGCCACTTACAAGAACCATCAAAGGGAAGGTGTGTGTATTCCTTACATTCATTTTTGTTATATCGTTTACATGCAAACGCAAATCCCACTATCAGTCGAATAAAAATCGCGACGTCATGGAAGAGGGCATGTCGCAGTCTCTTTTTGCCACTAAATGGCCGCCTCCCTGCTCTTTAAAACGAGCTTTAAAGCATTACTTGCGTCAAAAAGTCAACATTTTAAAATTTCAAACAATACGTTCACTTATTAGTTAAGTGAATTGAAACCTCGAAGGATGCTATACCAAATTTTCCTTGAAAGTTTTTTAACCTCCCTTTTTAAAACAAAATGAAAATCTTCCAAATCAAAAAGAGCGTGCTCAAGATTAAACCTGTGACTCCTCAAAACGGCTAAAATAATTTTTTGTCCAAAGGTAAATTCCCTCGAATTTTTTAAAATTCACTTGGCCTAATAAGTGAAAAAACTACGAAAATTAAAAAACCCTAAAATCGAAATTTTTCCATCTATGTACCTTTCAAAGAAAATTCGGGGTTTGAGGACTATTCTAGAAAGGAGGAAGACAGAAATTTTGGAGTATTAAAGGAAGAGATTGCGCCATGACTGAACTCGTCTAGCTCGTTTCGATTTTAATTTGGTTGATAGAAAAAATCCATTTGCGTGAAATTATGCACTCATGCAGTACAAAAAATATATTCGTAAATATATTCACTTTGCAACAATTACATTTTAATTAAGTGAAAACCGAGACATTACACGGCTGCATAGAGCGTTCGCTTCTTTTAATAAGATCCTTAAAAATAAAATTTTTATGGGATTTCAAACAATGTTTTCACTTATTGGTGCAGAAGAAATGAAAAATTCAAAAGTCGTGCAAAGTTATTCTACAGCCTGAAAGTTTTCATTTGGAGGATGTTCAATGGGTTTCAAAAGCGTAAAGATCGCTTAAAACAGTGTCCAATTTCGTTTGAAATGTGTCCAAATTGGTGTAAGAAACGTCCAGTTTTACGTGAAAATGATACACGCTCGCCCACTTTCGTGTTTCGCCTGGTTATAGAGCACCTGCATGATGACTCCCTACCTCCGAAAAGCGCCGAAGAGAGTCGCAGCGCCTAGTTGTTCTCCCCTGCAAAGAGACCACCAACTCACCAGTACTGGGATCCAAGAAGAGCACCAATCTGTTCCAAATGAAGTGTGAGTTGATCTCTTCCTTGAAGGCCTTCACAGACTCATTGTCTGATGGGCCAACGACGACAATCTGAATGAAATGCTGAGCTAATGTGCGATCTTCTTCTCATTTCCCTTGCTCACCCACCCCCAACCCCTAGGCTTCACCGAGAGTCTAACGGCTGCCTTACGAAGCCTTTGCCACTCAAAACAAGAGTTTCCGAAAAGAACAGCGGTGTATCTCCTGACGCCACGCCTCGCCCCCCCAGGGGGCCGGTGTACTTCCTCCCGTTCTATTGCCTTATGAAGCGGTCCCTCTAGACAGCGCCACAGTACGCAGCACTGCGTACAGCAACCCCTTGCGGCACTTCGCCGCGTCAGAAGCCGACAGATTTATCGCAGCATGCCGCAAAACTCTGTTTCCCGCCTTATACTCCTGGGACTGGATTCACCAAGCAGAGGGTATAGGTAGGGAATCCTCACATGCGGATATACCCACGACGACCTTCGAGTACTCTCCACCCACTGATACACCCATGATGTGGCGGGTAAGGTTTATCATGAATGCCTCATCGTGGGTACGTCTATCCCTTATACCCACGGGTGTAAGTGACGATGAATCCGGCCCCTGTCTTCTCTCCCCTTTCGCACTCTATTGTTTTCAACCAGCAGTAGGGAACGTCCGTAGTAGCATAGCAGCATTGGCTATCCTCTCTTAGCAAAGCAATAAAACAATGACATACTCACCTTCGCGGAGCCTTTCAACATTCTGTGATACCCCAGTATCATCTTCGTCAATATGTACGGAAACCTGTAATTCAATATTCAACTCATGGTAAACACTGCAAGCAAATCTAAAATAGCAGCTTTCAAACGCAAATAATCATTGGGAATGCCATCACATAGTTCACGAGAGATGAATTCTCGACGACTTCTTCAATCCCTCAATCAAAACCTACTTGGTCAGTCTCGTAGAACACGCCTGGAGGATCTTTTCGGCCTTTCTCTTAAACTCGCTCGTCTCGAGGTAGTCGTACAGCCGTATGAGATTGCCAACGGCTATAGAGTTGGCACAGGGCTCGGCTCCATCTTGGTCTGTGAACAACACAAGTTGGGCTGGAGAACTCTGACCATGGAAAATCCCTGCAGGATCCCCACCTTCCATAACACGAACTTTCACATCGCCGTGTTCGTTCGCAATAAAGTAGCCCGACTCCTTGGCTTTGTCCCAGAAGAGGCGATCCTGAAATTGTGAGGCTTGAAACTTACAGTAGCATTTAATGGCGGAGGTACATAAACAAACCATATCGTTCTGCAGGCGCTCTGCCAGTTTCAGATACTCCAGATCTGCAGTCACTTGATAGAGATCAAGGAGTCCTTGAATAAGCATGGCGTAGTCATCGGAAAAGGCATGAATGGGATGGCCACTGGAATCGACAGTTACCACCTTGAGACAATCAGAAGTGGAATACCCCAGAAAGCATACGTGTTCTCCACACTGCCATCCTCTCCTCTGTAGGCGGAGCGCAGGAGTTGGCCATGCTCGTCCATTAGGTATTTCTTCACGAATTCCACCGTCTTCACAGCTCTTTCGGTGTATTGCGGACGTGAGAGAGCCAACGACGCCTTAAGGAGGTTTTTATGCTTCCATCGCTGCGCGGACCGTCAACTATGAAATGCGGCGAAGCAACCGAGCCGCACTCCAAAATTGACGAACAGTGGAGCGATTGCAGTAAAAGGTGCCAACATAGCGCCGCTATGCGTTTTTGGGTATACAAGAGGTGAAGGGTCGTGTCCCGCCTGAGACGCAATCATTGGACGTAACTGGACATGCTTGCCGGACCCTGATTAGATCTCTTGGGCAACTGCCCTAACCAAACCAGCACTAAGTTCTAAACCCATCTTTAGCCCTGGATAGTCGAACTCTAAACCTCGATGAGCTCGTAGGTACAGCACTACTAGGTTTTGTGTCAGCAATAAACATTTACGGACAACTGTATCGAAGTCTAAAACCCTTACTTTACTCTGAACCGACTTCAAATTATAGGTGGCGAGTGCTGCCACTGTTTATGTAAGAGGAGCACCTACCTTTACCAAGCCGGTAATAGCCAGCCCTTGCCATGCACAAACCATTTTCGAGTCCAGGTGAGGAGGAGGACGCTTGGACCGAACATCCGCAAGAAGGCTCTGAAATGAAAAACTGCTGAAGATACAGATACACAGTACAGACACAGTGACAGATTTCAACGCTAAGAGTGTAGCGTCAGCAGGAAGTGATTGTGTCCCGAAAGTTCATTTTTAGAGTTCCATTAAATTTCAGCAAAACCATCCCTTCCCGACTCGCGATACTCCGAAAACGTGAAGTCGGGGAAAAGGGCTGCCTCATAGTTAGATCACTGTGAAAAAAAGGTAGAGGCCAATGTAAATTTAGGTAGCGAGAGTACGAATAATTACGAAAAACTACAAAACTAATTTTAAAAAACTACTAACAAATTGTAGCTTCTAACTTTCTAACAGCGTATCAGTAGTATCACAATGCGAAAGAAAGAACGAATAAAGATCAGGGTTATATGAAACACACCTATTATCGAAAGCGTTCTAGCGAACCTAGAGGACGGAAGGCTTGGCCACCTTGTTTATTTATCTGCACGTCGAGATCCACGCAAAAAAAAAAGCAAAAAAATATATATATAACTCAGAACACATTCAGACTAATAGTCTGAACAAATACAAGGATAATCGCTGCTCCCGTTGCGATTTTACATGAAGAGCTTCGGCTGGTCGTTTAAGATCTTCCCGGGTCTCCCATTATGCAATTACGTTGGCCCATAAGTCCCAGCCGTTTTTTCAACAATTCATTGCGGATTTCGCCGTCTCTTGCATTGCGCTTATCCAGCTTTCGAAAGAGAATGCTTTGCTCTGCTCAGAGCTTGTGCTGCATTTCTTTTTGCATCCTGAATTTTGTCAATTTTTAGGTCGTTGAAGTGAAAAGTGAAAAAGTGAAAAAGTGGGCATCTGCGCAGTCGCTTCTCGCCGGTTAGGTTTGGAATTTTTTGCGCAGCTTTTCAAAGCATTTGGAAGACAATGTTCCGTGCTACAAGAATACGTGTTGGTCCTATTTGCTCATTTGTCCATTATTGATTTTTAGGTCGTCAAATTGGGACGTCCGAAGATTTGTTTTTACCGACAGATCCTGCTCTGTGGTAGGACTTTTTTGCTTGGTGTTATATGTTGTTCAGAAGAAAATGTCCTATTTCTATAAGAATTTTTGTCGCGTTTATTGGCTGATTTATGTCGAATATCAACGAAATGCTACAAAAAGAGAAAAATCATCTTCACCAACAAATCCTTCTCCTTGTTCAGTTGTTGGTATAGGCCAACCTAATATTTCTCTATCCACTAGCCACCACTGTTCAGACGCCAACGGCGGTTTGAGGCCCAGTTGACTCGGCGTGTGTGTTTGACCAGCTCTGAGAACAAGTAGAATGCAAGCAAGGTTAAGCGAAAATGGTTCACAATTCCGTTCCCGGATGTCCACTGTAGGTATGGAGCACGTATATATTTAAAAGCAGCGTTCGAATCTGCGGCCCACGATATGTATCTCATTTCAAAGTGCTACTGGGATCTGGCATCGTTTTCTTGTTGGCTGCTAATGCTAATCTCGTGGTATGCCACAACCAAACCATACCTTCGCCTTGGAAATGAAAGTAGAAAGCTCATCACTGGACACCCCGAGCTCTTCCGCAAACTCTTCATGAGATTGCTTCATTCGCAAAACGTTCCGTCCTCGAAGCTCTCCATGAGGATCCTGGATAGGATGCACTTAGCAATAAAGCGCCACTCGAATGCTGCTAATAACCCTCACCCTGAAACTTTCCACATTTCCTTCTTCCTTAACATCAAAATATTGACAAAACACATCCACTCCATCCTTGCCATCGACCTTTACATCTTTGAGCAGCTCTTTGATCTGAACACAGAAAATGTTAATTGAAATGCTGTGACAAGATAGGTCACTCAACCCACTTCATTCATCTCCCACACACAGAAAGCGCCTTCCCTCTTCTCTCGGGACTCCAACGTTGGCAACGAATCTGCATCTTCAGCTGCATAAAATCCGCCCTCCTAAACAAAAACGTCTGAAAAGGATAGTCACTCCGCTTGACCGATAAAGCAGATTACAGCTGCGAATGCTAAGCTCATAGCTAGTTCAGTCCTATAGCTCTCTTGTCGCGCTTTTAGCATGAACAAGTGCAGAATAGTAACGTACCTTGTGCGACAAACACTGCTCCATATACTCCGCGATATCCTCGACGACGTGGCAGAATTTCTTACCGAAAACGCGGCAGTGGTCCGCGTATATCCCCAGCAGCTGGGTTTGATCGTAGAGCATCTTCTCAAAGTGGGGTACATGCCACTCCTCGTCAACTGAGTAACGATGGAAGCCCTAAATGAAAACAGTCAAAACTCAAAGTTCCTTCACTTGATGAGTTCTTGAACTTTTCACTGAGATTGCTAGCGACCTCTATTCGCCCTACCTTTTAGGCGTCTGGCCTTCTTCCTAGCCTGGATAGGTATAAGTAACACATGAGAATCTACTCTCTAAAGTTCGATTCATCTTGCAACAGAGAGCCAAAGATGCTAGCAGAACGGATAGCAAACCGTCGAAAAAGGTTGACATTCTGGTCGTTTTTCACCACTTCGCTATGCGTTCAGCTCGAGTTAAGAATTCTCTGCTGCAAAATGAAATAACGTTTAGCGGCTGCTGATGAAGCGTTGCACTTTCCAGCACTTTCCAGACTCCGAAGAAGACGAAACCGCCAAAACGAGCCGATTAAAGGTCTTAAAGATCTTGGCGACACGCTCAAGATATCATCAAGTGTACTCCAGCTGTCTCCAATAGGTAAACGCAACGTTTGTATTTTATGAAAACTTTAGGATTTTTTTTACAAAATAAAGGATAAAGGGCGGCGTTACTCAATCCCTTTTGTGATGCGCCACGCATTCTACTTCTACGGGATGTCGTGTAGGCGTCTTGAATGCGTATTTGGACATACAATGACTTGCGGTAGCCAGGCAATGAACAAATCAGCGCTTTATTCTTTCCAGACGAGTCTGGCATGAAGTCACCGACTACGGAGGGATGGGAGGGCTTGGTTGGCCTGGACGGGAAATCCGAACCAGGAAGCTGGTATCGGGTGCACGCGATAGTTGGCGCCTCCTCCGACTGCGCTACACGCGCACTGGAATTTTGCCAATTTTCTCGACAATTTTCTACGTTTTCATGCTTTCACGATTTTTCCCGCTTTGTTGCCTCCTAAATGGTCTACCATCCTTCACATCCGCACATTATAAGGATAAAGGATAAAGGACGGCGTTACTCAATCCCTTCTGGGATGCGCCAGCGCATTCTTCTTCTATGGGATGTCGTGGAGGCGACATGAATGCGTATTTGGCCATACAATGACTTGCAGTGGCCAGCCGATGAACAAATCAGCGCTTTGTCCTTCCCAGACAAGTCTGGTACCAATTCACCGACCCCGGAGGGATGGAAGGCTTGGTTGGCCTGGGCGGGAAATCCGAACCAGGAACGTGGTATCGGGTGCACGCGACAGTCGCGCCTCCTCCAACTGCGCTACACGCGCCCATACATAATACGTTAATGTTTAAAAAAAACGTTTTAAAGCGCAGCAATCATTTAGTGCACCAAAAAAAAGCTTGCGTGATGTTCTCGATCGGATCGTCGCGATTTTTAGTTGATTGATAGCAAAAATTCCGCTTGTGTTGAGTGACACAGATGTGAACGGTACAACAACAATAGTAATAAAAGAACAATACCTTCACATCGCTGTTTCAAGTAAGCGGCACTTGCATTATTAATCAAACAGAAATCGCGACGATGTAGTCGAGTGCATGGCGCCATCTCCTTTTTAGATATACCACGTGATTTCTGGGGCGCTAAATAAAATACAAAGGAAGCCATACCTAATTTTGCCTAAACAAAAGTTATTTTAATTGTCTCACAGGGTGTTTATTCTAATGTGGAAAAAGCTAGTTTCGTTTTGGAAGATGTTAAGCTTGATTTCAAAAACCTGAGGATCTGTTTAGAAGTGATGCACACCATTTTGTTTTATTGTTCGGCGCTAGTCCCGCCCCATCTCTGCTGACGTCACATGGAAGGATTCTCCCGCCAACGTATCGGGGAACATTTACCTCCATAGCAAGGGTTTTGCTTCGCTGCTAATTTCTGACTCAACGCAATCTTTCCGTGGCAGCAGAGAAAAACCCTTGCTTTGGCTGTCACGAATCAGAAACAGAGGTAAGTTCCCGGAAAGTGGTGGGTAAGTGCCGTCGAGGTAAATCGGGATAGGAGTCACTTCCGGCCGCATACTCGCCACTGGACAAGTTGAGCACAAAAACAGCCCTTGCGCAGGATTCTAGTGAGTTTGGCGTCGTCCACCGCTTCTTCCTCAGCGATTTTTCGCAAAAATAAGGGCGAATCGTCCAGCGCTTGTTGCCCCCCCCCCCCCTCCCCTCCAACTCTCTGACTATGGCCTATGTCATACCACCGCTCACCCCGAGCGAAGGCTAATGATAGGCTCCCATATCGATCGCCCGAAGCGATGAGTCGATATGGAAGCCTATCATTAAGCTTCGCTCGGGATGAGCGATGGTATGACATAGGCCTATGGGTACGAATGGACGGTTTGACCTGGGCGGGACCAGAACCAAGAACCTGGAATCTTTGAACACACGACAGTTGGCGTCTCCTCCGGTTACACTATCACACGGCTGAACACCCCAACACCACATAGAATTTTGGAAAACAGGGTCGGATTCATCAACGACTTACAGCAATTTAACAAATAAAATGCAGCCAAAATCCCTGATAGCGCGGCTTATCAAGCGATATGGTGAAACACTTCGCTGCGCTATCAGGGATTTCAGCTGTTCTTTGTTAATTTGCTGTAAGTCGTTAATGAATCCGGCTCAGGTGATAAGAACGATCACGTACCTTTCCAACGTGATCATGGATCCCACCTCTGGCCATTCCGTCCAGTGTCGCTTCCAGCATATGACTGCATACGTTCCGTTCCGCGTCCTGTTTAGTCCAGCAGTAGTGATTGATGAGGAATTCCAGGTCACCTATAAACAAAGAAGGACAGCGTGCAGCGAATCTTAGCAATAATACTCTTTAAAACCTACAGGCCTTGGGAAATTTTGGAGCGTTCCCAAATCCACCATAAACCTCATCGAAACTCGTCTGCTTGTACTTGAATGCTCCACTTAAGACCGCTTCTAAAGGCGGGCAGTCACCAGGTGTGTACTGGGCACCTAAACAAAGCGACAAAGCAAAATAAGCGAATCGACCGTTCTACTTCAATCATCGGATCTGAAGACCTCACCCTTCTTGAGCGCGTTCGTTATCATTTGTCCTTGTCCTCCAATCGCTTCTCGAGAACTCGCGTTATTCCACTAGAAACGTAACAGCTGCTGTGTATTCAGTATAACTACGCCAAATGAAACACCGAAAATCGCAACAGAGCATCTGCAATACCCTCCCCCATATATTCTATGTCCATTATCATTGAAAAACCCACGTTCTCCGATACAATTCTCAAGACAGAAGGAAGCCCAAGACTTCCGGCTGAGTCGCGAGGAGGAAAGTAGGTGCCGCCTGTGATGGGATCCAAATCCGGTGTGAGGAACACCGTCATCGGCCAGCCGCCAGATCCAGTGGTTGCCTTAAACGTTCACTTAAGCATTTATATCTGCCATCCTCACTCACTTTGAGCCTTCGGTGATAGAAGCAAGCTTCTCGACAAGAATATGAACCATCTAACGCATCTGTGATGCGCTCTGTTTCAAGAAAATATCGAGGAGGAACACCAAGTACATACCTTCTCTATACAATGAATTATGCAGAAGACTCGTGATCAGCGCCCTCCTCTTCTTAGGACCTGTTCTTACGCCGTAATGGGAGCAACGGCAGGGAGACGCAACGCCCGGAAACCATGAACAGGCGACAGGAGCAACAAGAGCGACAGAAACAGCGTTCGAGTACAAACACAATTCGCGGTGATCGCTTGGTTTTAACTGATTTGCAAGTTTCGCGCGAGCGGCCAGTCGCTCCTGCCGTGAAGTATGAACAGGCCCTTGAGCAAATGGTGTCAACCTACCGACCAAGTGGGAACCTTGTTGACTAAACACGCGGACAGCGAAAGATTAGCGCCTTCCATTGATTGCGCGTGTGCGCATTCCTCCTGTTTCCAGGTCAAACACAAGTGATTGATTGTTTATGCCGTTTTCACTCCGAATGGGACACTTTTCAAAGAAAACTGATCAATTTTTAAATCAAGCTGAACATCACCCGTACTGAAAACATCATCTTTAAGATTAAACCAGACCCACTCTAAGAGGGTCGAAATGAATTTTTGCACAAGGAAAAATTAGTGTGAGTTTCTTTGAAAATTTGTAAATCACCTGCCATTGTAACATGAATACAGCGTATGAAATTTAATGAAGATTTCAATTTTATTAGAAAAAAATAATATAGTTCCTCCTGTTACAACGCATTTTGAAGGGATGGCGAAAATCCGCATTAAAATGGGAGTCACGTCCTGACCGGATTTACCTTTTATTTTTTTTCATTTTCATTTATTGCACAAGTTGTGCGCCTTAAGCAAACAACAATAGGCAGGAAAAGAACATATGCTGCAGTCTTTCCTTTTTCTTTCTCTTTTCACATCTTTTTATGAACAGATTTGTCTAAAATCGCATACAGCGACTAAATGGCAATGAATTCTGTAACAAGGAAATAATACGAAGGAACAGAATAATTTCAGATTATTAATGCCCTGTCTTCAGAGATAATAAGTGCAGTAAGCTAATTGGTGCAGTATGAAAAATATGAGTAAGGTAAAGCGATACCAGAGGTAAGTTAGACGTGATCAACAGAAAAAAAAAACTGGGCAAGTAACAGGATGTTTCCCTTGCGATCAAGGCTAACGCCAGGCGAGAATCGAACCCACATACTTTTGCTTTCAAGGCTGCGACGCTAGTCCATTACACCATGTCTTTTTTATGACATGCAATGCAACATCGGTGATTTCTATTACCACTGCTGGCCCGTTATATTTGGACATTGCGCTCGATCAGACATCGCTATTGCTGTAATGAGCATGCTGCCCGGAAGGGTATGGTACGCGTTCGAGTTCCACCTGATCCAAGATATTTCATCGCAGCAAAACATTCTGTAACTGCAAATAGCCTCTTTCCCATTGTTCTAGTCCTAAGGCCGGGGGCATACTTCCATCGCCGCGATGCCATCGCGGCGCCCAGTTCATGAACATTCCGCCGCACGCGGTGGAATGGTCAAAGGAAACTTCGTCGCGGCCGTCGCAACAGTGGCGGTCGGCATGCGCGACGGCTTCCCGCGCTCATCGTGGGCATGGCATAGTTCTTCGCGCCGCGCGCGGTGTTTAGCGTTGGTCCCGGGCAGATCGCCGTCGCGCTCCCTTGCAGAGCGATGAGCGATGCGACCAGCATTGAAAAGTTCAAATTCTTTCGCGTCGCTCTGCAAAACTCATCGCCGCGATTCCATCGCGGCGACGGGAAGTATGCACGAGGCCTAACGGCTTTTTCATAAAGAAACCTCAGTCTGAGCCGACATCTTCAGTCGTTCATGATAGAGGAAGCACTCCAATTAACGGCTACTTCAAATGACCGGGTGTCTTACACTCTGCTCGATATGTTGTCAACTAGAGTACCTTTGTAGGCCGCAACGCGCGAAAATAAAAATCAAAAAGATGAAGTCAAAGTGATTCATGCAAACTTCTCCTGAGACAATTTCGTTTCGACATACTTTGTGTCCAGTTTAAGTTAACAGTGCTCGTATAGATTTGAAATATATCCATTTTGATTTCAAAAGTATCCACTTTGCTTGATAAAGTGTTCAATTTACTTTGAAGTGTCTAGGTCAACGTGAAATACATAACAACCGTTCACATGCGAAAGTTTGAGCAGTGGACTTGTTGATTTGCGAGAGAGCATTCAACGTCCTTAACCCTTTTTTAGATACTACAATATCTTATTTTACTCAAACGTTGAACAGTACGTAAGTACCTGAATGAAAGCCATGTAGAGCTTGTCAACATCAGGACGCTCTTCGCGATCGACCTAAACAACAAATAGTGAAGCTACTCCCAGAAATCGCTTCGCAAAGACTACTACCATTCGAAGGGAATATGTGTTAACGCATACCTTAATGCACACGAAATCCTTGTTCATCAAGCGAGCGATCTCAACGCTTTCGAACGACTCCTTCTCCATAACGTGACACCAATGGCAAGTCGAGTAACCGACTGAAAGTCGATATTTAACACTTGAAAAATCAGATCGAACAAATTCATTGCAGACTCTGCCTGAAATTTGCCTAAATTCCCTAACTATCAGAAGATATGAAATTTGTAACTGGGTCTGGGTTTATAGTAAAACCAACGTCACCTGAAAGAAATATCGGACGATTTAGTTCCCTTGCCTTTTCGAACGCTTCCGAACCCCATGGATACCTGTAAAAAAAAGGAAATGTACCGCATGTAACAGCTGAAGTGCTTCTCAAGAATGCTGCGCTTGCGCTTGACAAAGAATGAGCCGCCTACTGTACCATGTATAGGAAAGAACTTATGTATTTATTTCAAGGCGTAGACATGGTCATGGTCATACTCTAACGAAAGCGAACAAAGCAATACAAAGAGCACTTAGAAGCAAACTTCTGTCTACAATTAGTAATACTCGCGACAATTACGCAACTGTCAACAGAGAAATCGATATATTATATTCCTGGAGTTCAACCAGCAATAGCACGTTTACAGGCTTGCACAGACAGCTTCTCCAGGTATTCATACTTCCCAAGCAGAAAAATGAGTTTCTTGAGAATCTGTTAGATCAGAAAAACAGATGTTATTCGTGATTTAGCAACCGGGACATCAAAGCTTGAGCTTTCCTCTAACGGGCCACGTCATACACTCTCAAAAAAGAATGAAGGTGACCGACACTAAGTGTTTAATCCAAGAGATACAATGGGTAGCTTCTCATAACTAGCGACAACTACTCAACAGAGCAATTAGGTTTTCTCTCAAATTTGTTCCCCTCTTGAATACTTTGCACCGGCGCGTAGGACTTTTAGACTTGAAATTACAAAAATCCGGTTTGTAACGCCAAAATAGCGCCGGTGCGACATTTGTTATTATGATCGCCTCCTTATCAATACTGCGAAGACGTTTAGAGAGCAATTCCCAAAACATGCCTCGTTCAAAGGAGTTGAAGATTGACAATTCATTCCTATAACAAGCGATTCGTCGTCTTATCGTTGCTTCCTTGTAGTGCAATGATGGGCCGATGGAAGCCGTGAAGTCATATCATTCGATCTACACAATTGCAGAGCTCGTCATGAGGTTCTTAAACGGCTTTATTGGTTAACGTTTCGGCTGCATCGCCTTCTTTAGTGTGTGAAATTATCAAACTAACTAGGAGTTACCCCACCAAACATCTCAACCCTGCAAAAACTGATGGCAAATTTTTGAAAGCCTCAACAATAGACAGAACCCAAGTACTGAATAGTATCTATCCTGTGCGGCTTCCGCTGGTGCTGCAGTGGATTATGGCGGGAGCGGTACTTGGGCTTTCTCCATTGTTCAGGCTTTCAAAAATCCGACATCAAATTTTGAAAGGTTGAGATGTTTGGTGAGGTAACTCTTAATTGATTTGTCCCTTTCAGTCCTTGAAGAAGACAATCCAGAGGAAACGTTAGCCAATAAAGCCGCTTAGCAACCTCGTGACGAGCTTAGCAACTCTATAGATAGACTCGACCATGCCAAGGTTCAAGGAAAGTCGAACATGGCGACTGCTACGTGAAGGGTCAGTAATAAAACACTTTTTAACTTACACGTTAGAAAGCAGCACAAACAAATCATTGAAAACTAGAGATAATTTATATCTAAGCCTATAAAACGTATTATATGTGTGAGAAAGTTCAGAACAATGTCACACGGAACTAACTTACTAACAGGAACTGCAAGTTACAACTGTAGAGCATTCCTTAATTCTGTATGCCATAGTCACTTGTTTGAATTTAGAAATTTGGAGCTTTTGAAGAGAAGAAATGACTTAAGCATTGTCTTTAAAATATTGCATGGACGAATTCCAATAAAAAGGAATGTGCTTTTGTGGCACAATGATCCCGTCCGGAATCGAGGAGGTGATAACAAACTTTTTCTGCTTATACCATGCCAAATTTAAGAGTACGATTCTTCTGATATCGAGCAAACACCGATTAAAATCGAATTCGCAAACGACATTCAATACCTTAGCGTCTTTACCATTTAACAAGCTGATGATTTCAAAACTGGAAGGCACACCTGACAATTAATACGATTCTTTTCATTTAAACTCTTGATTTTTTCTCTATTATCTTGTTGTTTTGCCTTCCTCGACCTCCTTGCCCCAGCGTTGTTCTTCTGTTACTGTTTGTAGTTCTGCATACGTAGCCTTAAGCGCATGTAATTCTTTCAAACGCAATCCTCTATGCGTAGGTATTTAGAAGCAACTTTTGTTGTTAGTTTTAGTGTTTGTTGTATTGCAGTTTTATCTCACTCGTGTCTTATACAAAGTGTTTGAACAGATAAACCAATGAATAAAATGTAATGAATGCATGATTGAATGAATGAATGAAGAAAGAAAGAAAGAAAGAAAGAAAGAAAGAAAGAAAGAATAAGCAGAAACTTTTCGTGCATATGCAAGCCCATATAATGAAAATCCACCGAAAAACGAAATTCACGCACCATTCGATTGGATTGTGCTGATGCTGCAGGAGATATGGCGATTTCTCACTGGCAAGTTTATTTGTGAATTCATCGCTGACTGACGACATTCCTCTGAAAAGGCGGAGTAATGGTAGTGCAAAAGAGGGCAATACAGCAATAATGGCGATTTCCCTATTGCTTATAGAGTCTTAGGCTAACCGAAGGCAACAACGGGAACTAATTGAATGGGATACCAGGCACTTCATCAGTCATGCACAAACTTTCAAATTACGACTAACCACACATATACCATATTTAAGGCAAACTGAACACTTTTTGAAGCAAGTTGGACATTTTTGAAACCAGACTAAGCATCTCCGAGATACGGACGAGCGTCCTCTGATTAAACCTGGAAATCTCTAAAAAGGGTAAAATGGAAAAATTTAAATTTTTGTTCCTGGAAAATTTATTATTACTAATAATGTTTTAACACAGAGTCGCAGAAAAAAAGTTGTTTAAAGCCTTACTTCAAAGTATTGAAAAACAGCAACTTTTGCGGGTATGGAAACAGATGCACTCAGTCGTCACGTCGCAGTTTCTGCTCGATTGAAAGCGTAAACCCTGCTTGCAGAATTCTTACAATCAACCAGAAAAAAATTGCGACCTGCTGGACGATTGCATGGCGAGATCTTTTTTTTTAATAAACTCAAGAACCCCAACTTTCCCGCACTTTGAAACAAGCTTTGATTCACTATTCTTCCTATGAAATTCAGTTTTTACGAAGTTTCAAATACTACGTTCGCTTTTTTGACGCAAGTGAATTGTTAGTGTTCTAATTCGTATTAAATTCTCATAAGGCAAAAATTTTTGATTTCAGAAATGTCCAGCATGTTTCGAGAAGTACCCAATTCGGTTTGAAAAGTGCTCCAATTGCTCTGAAGCATTTAAACTAAACGGAAAATGAGATACATGAATTTGATAGCCAGTACTAAGGAGGCTTCGAAAAACCAACGGTTACCTTTACTCACTGATAGTCTGAACGTAAGACGTGAGGTGTCGCTGTCAGTCTGTGAAAAGGAGAGAGTGAGTACCCGAACAGCGACCGAAGTATGTTCATGCACACCTTAAGGTAGATTTTTTACAGCAAGAGGCACAGAATATAGCAGAACATGTTTCAAAACTGTGTGGCGGTACGGTAACCGACGGACGGCAAGAGCAGTACTCACACTGAACTAAGGCGATCAATTTATTAGAACATACAGACGATAAATGGACACAATGAGATCAAATCAATCGTCGAGTGGCGACTTCTCGGGTGGCGGACCACATGGTAGAATCATTCGGTTGAGCAGATTGTAGCGAGTTCGGGCTCGGGACTCGTTTTCGACAATCGCGATGAAAGAAGTCATGCCCGGATGGCTCATCTGGAAGTATTAGATCGAGTGTTTCTGTGGAGAAAACGAAACTTACACACAACATTGATAAAGAAGCTTTCCTCATCAATTTCGAAAGATGACTATAGTAAAGTAAAATTTGGAAATTAAATTCAATAACAAACCAACGATAAGACAAAGGCATAAATGAACTAGGAGAGTATGTTCTTTTATCGATGACTTCTGTTTGCTCTATCCCTTCTAGAAAAAGGTATTCCGGCAAAATCCTAGTGGCTAGGTAGACCACCGCTAAGCATTATATCAGCGTAACCCTTTATCCAATATTCTGCCGGAACAACCTCTATAAGAAATTTTTATAATACCGATGAAGAACTCGATAAAACTATCTCTATCTCAATTCATTGTATACAAGCCTACCCCGCACAGCACTTTCAAGGGATTGTTCTTACTTTGGTAAGCTTTGGCGCTGTAGGAAAAGTGGTACTACAAAGGCTCTGATCCAATCAAAGCCTATCGACCTACCTAGATCGGTGAACTGGAACCCGAAAAGTGATATAACCATCTGCTGACCACTGTAAAAACATCGCTTAGTCCAAGTACTAGCTGAGGGTTGGCGTTAACCAATCTCCGCTTGAGATCAGCCACGCGCTTCTGTGGTGCTTTGTGACAGCTTTAAATGGCTCTATACAACGGCTTATCGCCGCCAGGCAATAGAACAGTGTTCTATCGTTCTTAAATATGAGGTTGGTTTGAAATTCTTGCACCAATATTTGCTTTTGGTCTGGGTCTTTCATAGGGTTTGAATTAGAACTTCTGTCAGCGGGATATAGTAAAACGCTCTAGACGCTTCCATCAGAAGTAAGAAGCGTCTACATTCCAGTAAAATCTAATCACGAATTCGATGAACAAAAGCCAAACTGGCAGGCAAACTCGCTGCTGGCCATAGAAGTGAGCGCGTCAGCATTTCCTTCGACATACACATAGGAGATTTTTGATGATTACACCGAACTGAAACGTGAAACTTCAAGCTGCTCCAACTCGCAGCCGCCACAGTTCAAGACCTATGGAACTGATGGTCCAGTGAAGAATTGGGCATACGTCACGAATCATGGTGGTGCGTATTTTGTTGATACCTACTGATACCTATTCACAATAAAGTTAACAATAGTTGAAAAAAGTCTCAAATTTGGTGGACAAATTTAACACCTTGCGATAGCACAGAAGAGGGATGATAGGTCACTGCCACGAAGACATCGTGGGTGTTGCGTTCAATGGTGGAATGGGCTAGCGTACTGGACCGCAAAAGGTAAGATGCGGTTTCAAGGGTTACCTGGCGCAAGAGCTTTGGTCGTATCTAAACACGCTTTTAATAACGAATCTCTATCACTATGTAGGCTTGTAATAGTCGCTGGCGCTGCTTAAACAAACGTGTACTACGATGTCTGCGTTGATGTTCCTTTAATTTTATTGCTGTCAAAAATTAGAAATAACTGCGAGAGAATCACCTATACTAGCTGAGACGAATTTTAGAATTCTCGTAGCAGGTTTTTAACTTCTTTCAAGATTTTAAGCATCCTTCTACCAGCAATTGGTTTTCAATTCTCGACGTTTTGTTTACCAACTCAACGGCTCTATATAGTTTGAAGGCATGAACGAGATGCGTTAAGCGTCACCAGCAATACAGATGTTATGGAAGGCAATTTAGAAATAGTAAAGCCATATGTCAGAAATGAAGCCAATCATACTAATACTTAACACTACTTGGATGTCGTAAGTCTCACGCTCACCATCGAAGAAACAAACTCTTTAAAATATTGACTAAAACATCGAAGCCAGAAATAATTCGCGAAAGTTGACATACCTGCGAAGCTCGCGTGTCTCTTAGCTGATTCGTTAGCCATTCGTAGCGTGTGGTATCTGCGTGCCCAGTTCCTGTGTACTTGGAATGAAGATGATCCAACTGTGCCAGCACATGGAAGCGCTCTCCAGGCCCCGACATCTCTAAAGCGAAACAGTTAGAAGAAAAAGGGATGAGTTACTTGCGCAGATGCAGGCAATCGCTGCAAGACCACGAGAGCGCTGTGGCCGTTTTCAGCAAGAAAAGATGGCTATCGATGAAGAAATGTCCTCAAAACGAGGAAAAGGGAGTGGACGACTAATCAACTTGTATTTACAATTGGGAGTTTACCTGCTAATATCTAATTGATGAAAATAGGAATTATGCGAATACAATACACCTAGTATAAATAGCCAGAAGACAGCTGGATGCACTCCTAGTTCCGAAGAACTGCGATTAGGACAATGGCTTCCATAACATGACCGTCGCGTGGCCATTCTCGGCCTTATTTATAAATATTTATAAATAAGGCCGCCATTCTCTCCCTTGCCTAACACCGTGAACAGCTACCAGACTCTCGTGGGGATTCAGGATAGAAGTATGGAAGCGAAACACCATTTGGTCTCCATGAACTAGAACGGCACTATTGTACTTTACGGACTCGAGAGGACGAGGAGGGGTCGAAAAAAATTTTCGCCCAAACTTCGCCTATGGGGTTATTTGGGGTGCTGATCACGAATCTGACATCCGTTTTTCGTCTTACGCTGGAGTACGGTAGGTTACGGTAGGTGCGGGTGACTAAGGCTGCCAAGGCCATGGTCACCGATTGGGAGCAATCCCATCCCTTGGGCGAAATCGGTGAACATGACCTTAGTCAGCCGCACTTACCCTAACCTACCGTACTCCAGCGTAAAACGAAAAACGAATGTCAGATTCGTGATCCCCAAATAGCTCCCCTAGTCGACGTTTGGGCGAAATCGGTGATTATGAACTCGACAGCCTTAGTCACCGGTACCTACCGTAATCACCGTAATCGGCCGAAATTTCAAAAACGGATGTCAGATCCGTGATCAGCACCCCTAATAACTCCCTGGCGAAGTTTGGGCGAAAAAATTTTTTTCGACCTCTCCTCGTCTTCTGGAGTCCGTAAAGACTCGCGTCTAAAGCGACATGGTAGTGGCGAGTTTTCCGCGGCGGGTTGGACGAGTTTTCGCACAGTATGCAGACGATCGTTGTGGGACCCAAATACTCCGATCAATCATCAAGAAACCAACGAGCGAGCGTAAACTCCTGTACTCAGCAGGAATCTATGGAAGTTGAATTGAAAAGGAGACGAGTGCTAGGAATGAGCAGTAACTACAATCATGGAGCTGGAAGGAATAGAAAACCCTCAATTCCCTATAAATGTTTGCAAACGTTTGCACTGTTGGGATGGGCATGAGCTTCTGTTTTCGCTTCCACTAGAGAATTGAGTATGGCTCACATGTTATATTTGTTTTGAAGAACTGATCCATACACCTGTCCACATTGTTCATTGATGGTGGAAATTCGATTTAAGCGGAGTTCTGCAGTAGATGTTGAACGATTTTCTTAGTCTGCTATTACGAACTATGCCGCTATAGTAGTTGTGGGGGGGGGGGGGGGATCACCTTATAAAAAGTGTCACTAACACGAACAAAAAGAAATGATGGCAAACCTATAATGAGGAAAACAAACAAACAATGCTATAGCTATGTTCTATGCTCTTCATTTAAGCAGGGGAAGGGACTCCAGGATGTGGCTGGAGTGACGCACCCGTGTTAAAACTGCCTACATCCTGGAGCTCCTTCCCTCGCCCAATACGGAAGCAGACAAAATACGGACCTGTAATCGAAAATAAGAGATAAGACTGCATTTACATTGGCTGTATGTAGCTACTCCACTCCCGCACCCCACCGTATGCTATGGTGACCCCTCCCATAACTACCATAGCGTCACTCCCGCACCCCACGGTATGCTATGGTGACCCTTCCCCTAACTACTAGATACCAATAGTTCTCTATTTTAAAGCAGAAATCTCGATTGAGGCTGCCCCACAACTTGGTCCCAGCTTACAAGAGCAGCTGAAAATTGAATAGCTTATCTAAATAACAGTGGATTTGGTCTTTTGCGCTCCGAAGCAACGTTTGAAACCTTCTGTTGCTAACGCTTTCCTTCTGCGCTGGCATCACCCACAACGTTGTGGCTGCTAGGAGCACTGCAGTAAAATCTTCTTCGGATTGGAATAAAACATGCTATAATCGTTTATTGATGAAGGCTTTTTTCGTTTCCGTCTGCAAGTCCAAAGACAACAAAGGAACATAAACAAAGGAACTTAAGAACGTCGGAAAATGGTTTTAGCAGAAGTGTCCTACCGCTTTTAATCCGCACTTAAAACTATTATCCCTCTCTCGGTGGAGCCTAAGGACCATAGGTACACTTGGTGTTACCTCCCGAGATGGAAGGTCTTATATGTGTGTAAACCTTGTACTGTGTTCCCACCCTTGATCGAGTCACGGAACAGTTCAGCCCGACGAGGCCTCGGTTGGCTGCGACCGCGTGTCAGCCGCCAGTCGGTCCCGAGACGATCGCCTGCATACTGTGCGAAAACTCGTCCAACCCTCCCCGGAAAACTCGTCACTACCATGTCGCTTTAGACGCGAGTTCCGTAAAGACTGTACAATAGTGCCACTAGAACTGCTTCGTAAAACATTTCACTTTGAAACAGCACCCTTTCCCTTTTCGCCTCACTCTTGTAGTATACTGTGTCGTTTTTTGTTGTCCTGACGTTTGTCTTAAACCTGACCTGCTTGTTTTAAACAGCTAAACTATAAGTATGCTTCGTAGTCAACAAATTAGACGACGAAAGCCTGAAAACGATAGTTGCCTAGGTTTCCATTATCCGACATGTGCGGCTGAATCTTATGGATTGGACCGAGCTACTCTAGGATTCCGTTGGAATATGAAACCATAGAAGCAAAGACGAGGAGAAAAGTCATCACAACAGTTGCACAAACCCCTTATCATGCACTGGACCCGATTTATTGGGCGCTTCTATGAAAGAAAATAAAGCGAGCTGGTGGTAGACATGAACCGCCACCTTCAAAAGAATCAGACACTCTGAACCTAAAGCTTTTAATCTTTTAAAAAATAGGAGCGTGGAGTCGTTCATAGCTAGAATCTCAGTAAAAATCCTGGCAGTGAGCCAACAACGAACGCGCTCCAATCACAACAAGACGACCAGAGTCTGAGAGGGAGTGCGTGGCTGGAGGAGAGGCGCCGCTAGTGATAGACGCAGAGGACCGTTTTCGCAAATTCCTCGTACCTGGGTCCCAATTATTTGACACCGGCGGCTGCCGCGACGCAATCGCGCCGCGCAATGACTCAGCTATTTCATGCGCGCGATCCACCGACACTCGAGTACTCTGACCCGTGAATTGAACATTGGGCTAAACCTCACTCTACATTGATAGAAATTACAATGCGTGGATTACACGAAAACATTACGCATCTCTACCAACGGTTGTCAGAACGAGGGCTACCGCCCTTGCTTGCTGGCTGACAAACTGGTCGATAACTGAAGTACAAAATTCCAGTCCATAAGAGCTCGAACCATGGTGAGCAGTATATTGTATTGGGAAAATAGCTGTAGTCCAGCTCAGATAATCAGCGACTTTGGGTCCATGACCAACTGATCGCCTTTTCGAAGGGATTGTTCGTAATTGTTAAGCATCAGCAACCGTCGACTACTCGTGAAATCGTCAGCGAATACTACAACAATCACTCCAGAAACCTATACCCATATTTGTACTAATGAGAGAAGGACACACCAGGTCGCAGTGACACTCGGAGGCAATATGTACAGTGACTTTACGAAGGGGCGAGAGCATAACAAATATTCCTGGAATAAAAGCGCGTGCAGCAATGTAGAAAGAAGCGCCGGCAGTCGCGTGTACCTCAGTTTGATCCAAGTTTCGTTACCCAGGCAAACTTAGTCATCTATCGCTCTGGGGCGGTGAATTCGTACCAGATTTCTCTGAGAAAAATAAAGCACAGATTTTTTGGTTAGCTGACCACCGCAAGTCTGTATAGTAATCTGAATTCGCATCCATTACCGCCTCACAATAGTCTGTGGAAGTATATTTCGTAATTCTGTTTCCCAAACTTTGTTTCAGGGAGGAAATAGACATCCATAATGTTCAAAGCTGCATCCGCTGATACGCATCACCTCAAAGTGCCATGGCCACCCGTTTTCCTTTTCTTGAATGAGCGTTAGATTGTAGCCTGCTTGGAACCATTCGAGTGTAATTGTTGGGTGGAGTTATCCTCATTGCGGCAGATTCAACAGTCTTGAAGCAGCAGTGCTGTGAAAAGAGCGCGCAGCGCAGCAAGCGCAACGCCGCAACGTGCCGCACGCGAAGTCGCGGCGCGGCAGCCGCCGGTGCCGAATAATGGCGATCTCGTACCTGGCACCTTTCGTTGTTTCTTCTTCTTCGCTAGACTAAAGCTTCGGTCTTGTCTGGTGTGACTCAGTGTCATCCTTCAGATTCTTCCAGTCCTTGCTCGACACCTGTCACCTTATTCTCTTCGCCGGTGACTTCGGCGAGACATATTTTGTGGAGCATTTGTGCTTCTCCTAACATAGTTGAAATTCAGTTTTTGGGAGCGTTTCGGTGGTCTGTAAATTTCGCTTATTCAGGGCTTTTCAGCTTGACTATGTTACTTCAACGAGCAGCCCTATGTGCTGTGCGTTGTCCTTTTCTCGTCTAGATATTATTAGCTTGTTTATGTTGTTGTTTACGCTTACTACGTCGCAGGAAACAGACGCGATGTAGAACTAGATCAATACAAACAAGCAAACAACGAACATCGGCACTAGTTAAAAGTTCCGACTCCATCGACACGGCTTCGTCGAAAAAAATTTTTCTCTGAAACTTTGTCTAGGGGGGGGGGGGGTTATTTGGTGTGCTGATCACGAATCTGACATCCGTTTTTCACGATTCGGCCGGAGACCACCCATACCCTTAACAAGGGTGGTCCAGGCTGGGTCACCAATTTCGCTGAAACTTTGTCTAGGGAGGTTATTTGGAGTGCTGATTATGAATCTGACATCCGCTTTTCACGATATGGCTGGATAATATAGATACAGGAATGAACGGGATTACATTCTTCTGCCTGGACCACCCCTGTTAACGGTATGGGTGGTCTCCGGACGAATTGTGAAAAACGAATGTCAGATTCGTGATCAGAACCAAAAATAACCCCCCTAGACAAAGTTTCAGCTAAAATTTTTTCGACCGAAGTCGTGTCGGTGAAGTCGGAACCTTTATCTAGTGCCCGAACATCAGTGAGATGGCACGAGCAAATAAGAACCGGGTGTAGTCGATCTCCATGCCTAGAGTCCGTCAAGCCGTAAAAGTAAAATTTTCTATGCATGCCGCTTAGACAGAGGTATAGAGTGAGTTTTTGGAAAACTTTTCGTGATCCTTATGAAAGCGCACCTGCTCTGTGTGTAAAATACTTGTCGTAGTACGCCTTTCAAAAATGAATCGGTAGTGTGGTCCAGCTCGCTGGGCTTGGCCCTGGTGATGTACTCCAATTTCCTTCAACATTTATTGTAGCCGGAGATTATTTGAAACACACATTGGAGTAGAAGCATTGGCTCTGCTGCCTGTCGTTCTCCACCCTGCTGTTCATGCAGAGCGAAAATAGGAAAGCCAGTCTTAATCGCTAGCTTTTCTTTCGAGCTCGACGAATGATACTGGAATATGCTTTCTACCTCTATCCAACAAATATACAATAGAGGTCACACTGAGCGAGATACTTTGTGCAACTATTTTCTCGTATATAATAGCGCATGTCAAAATATGGACTGCTTCATGTTTGAAAGTACCTGGGTTTTGCGTAGTAAAAGAAAATGTCGGTTATTGCGTTGAGGTTATATTGTCTATGGACAACACCGCTCTTCCATAATTCGCAAGTCTTAGTTTGTGTTAATACAGTCTACTCTCTATGTCCTCTCATCTTGAAACCTCGGCATCGTTATCAGTTGTGATGTTTCTGTTTCTGTGCCAGCGAGGTTGGAAGGTGGAAAAGTTTATTCTAGGCCTGATGTTTCGACCGTTTTGTCGTTTTCAGAGGCGCGACTTTTCACCACTGAGTATAACAGTCGCTAAAACTCGTTGTTAACAGACCAGTGGCGAACGTTCGAAATAAAGAATAAACTTTTCCACCTATCAACCTCGCTAGCACAGAAGCAGAAACATCACAGTCTATACTGCCATATGATGATTTATTTATTCGTAGCGCGGACGTGATGCTCACGCGTAAAGCAACTGAGAAAAACGCACAAGTTCTACAAAGAAAAATCACAAAACAACAACCAAGCTTGTATAACTGGTGCCCCTAACTCTGGAAGCAGCAATGAACAGAATCTAGTCAACAGCAATTTCTTGAAAGCATGGATAAGGACAGGAAATATCCGCTTTTCGCAAGCTGAGAATGAGCTCCAGCTTTCTATATGTCAACAATGAAGATCAGATCATGGTCGTTGCAATGAGAACGTGCAGTCGAAGCCGGCTCTATCCTAATCGGGGGGAGGGGGCACAAGTGATTCGCGTCTCTAATCCCATCCTTGAGTTTCTACGAGACTTTCGAGAGCTTCAAGCGATCACATCAAACTTGCACCTCTCACTTGAGTTCACATTTACCTTCGTTAGTGAGCATTACGTTCTCATCCTATTTCGGTACTTAACGGGCTGGTGCCCGCTCCGAGATTGCACGTGGTCCACTCAACACCCACAACGGGCCAACCGGATTGAGCCTGCTAGCTACTTCTCTTTAGTATCCTCACGCGGTTCGCGTGGTGGCGCAGTCGAAGGATGTGCTGACTGTAGCGTGGACCTGATTTAAGGTTCTCGATTCAGATTTCCTGCTGAGGCCAACCAAGCCATCCATCCCACTGGGGTCGGTGAATTGGTACCAGACTTGTTTGGGGAGGATAAAGCGCTGACTTGTGCCGATTGGCTACCGCAAGTGATTGTATAATCAGATACACATTCAAATCGTCTCCACGACATCCCGTAAAAGTAGAATGTGTGGTGCATCCCAAAACGGATTGAGTGACGCCGACCTTTATCCTTCATCCGCTAAATACGAGTTCAAGTTGCCTCTACAATATCGAAGAACTGCGATATTGTAGAACTAGAATACGTGACCATCACAAAATGGTTTGATTACCGGCTTCCTTTGCTTTATCTTCTCGACTCTACGTGACTGTTGTGAGATCCCCTGTACTCTTGTGCTCATTGTTTCGAGTTTTCGACGATAGATGCAACTACAACATGACGCACGCGATAGTCAACGAATGCTTCCAGGGTAGTATGAGTAACTATGGTTCTCCAGACGACGGAGAGTTGACAGACGACAGCCACGTTCATCAGGAAAACTGTAAGTTTTCTTTGTTGCCTTCGAAATCAAGCTTTTTCTGTTTCAGTCTTCGTATCTAGTACGGAATGTCCCGTGTGGTCGATCTAATGTTGCTGACCTGCATTTTCGAACAAAGTGCCTGAATTGGGTTAACTGCGGCCTTGTCTAGGTGTTGGGTTTCTGTGAACCTGGCGGCTTCTAAAATGTATATTTCTTAGCAGCTTGGGAAACGAGTTGGTGTACGGCCATATGAAGGCATTTTTTCTCTCTGTCGCATCGCTGCTACTAGGACGGGTTGGGACCGCTATACAGTTATTCCCGAGATATACCACTTCCGAGATGTGGGTTATTCACATTTTGAGATCGGTTTAACGCTGGTTTGTGAACAAAAAATCAGGTCCTTGGAGCATTCTGTATTAGAATGCAAAGTTTGAAGAAAAAAGCGCTGCAAGCAGTTACGCAGAGAAGATCATCGATGTGGGATTGCTCATCTAATGGTAAGAGGAAAGAACAAAACCAATAGGACAACACGGTGGAAAGCTAGGGACGTTTGAAAGAAAGTGAAGGCAATCGGATCTATGGATTGGTACTATCAGGCTGGATGGCGCCTCCTCATGCAATATTAAGCCGCTGGAAGGTGGGTGATGGTTGATTGGCTGCGGGACATTATGTACGAATGGTCGCCGCGGACGCGGCGAGCGCGGCAGAAGACGTCGCAATTGGGTGACTTCAGCGGCCAGTGATATCTAAACCTGCCTCAAAACTTGCACATCAAGTGTTAGAAATTGTATACGAAGTCAGTTTCACTGCGATAGTGTGTCATATTTTCAGCTTTACCTGAAGAGGCATCATATAAAATTGAGCCTTAGACCGTTGTTTAGTTTTATAACTCGAACTCAATTTCTGAACCTGAGCATGTTTTCCCGCAGCTCCTGCAACACCCGAAAGGGATATAAACAACTAAAACCTAGCGTCTGCAGCAGGTCATGAGGAACAGCTCACACGACCGCAGCGGAGCTCATCGCGCACGCGGCAGTCGCCGTCACGGGCGCGGTGACCATTCGTACATAAGGACCGCACCTCTGGTTGATTGATGCAGCTGTTGGGTCCCACAAAGAACGCATGCATACGGTGCGAAACCTCGTCCGGGCAACGCGGCGCGCCACAACGATTCCTATAGATATTGATTTTTCGCGCCGCCCGATCGATATCTATCCCGACCACCGTGCCGCAGCGGCGCAAGTATAAACTATAAACTAGGGCTAAGGCGCGAGTTGTTATGGTGGCGCATGGCCTGTGTGACTACATGATTTTCGCCTCACCAAGTAGTCGTGTTGGGTCCTCTGTTGATGAAATATATCACTAGTGTCCCGTATTAACATAAAAATCCGCAAAGCATCTGGGGTCCTGATCTGCTTCCATATCCTAGCGACCAACAGGTTTCCCCTTCAGGACCTTATTTTCTTCTGTTTGGAACCTGTGCTAAAGTTGATTAGGTGAAGAGATTGTGAAAACTAAAAACGGAGTAGTAGGACGTCGGTGCTGTTGAATATGTTTGATGTGAGAAGCTCTCGATCTTTATTGCACGAGTCGATTCAAAATGGGGTCCTAACCATGCCAACGAAGTCGTTCATCTCTCCACTGCCGGTGGATCACTGTCAGATTTGACAAGCGTCTAAAGCTACCGAAGCAGATCGCTGGTAATCGCTCGACCGGGTGCTCAAAATCGAACTGATTAAGCAAAGGGCGAGAGATGCTGTAACAAGAAGTGTCACAGGCACTTCAGCGTTGATCTCCTCGCGTTTCGGTCGACTTCTCCTCTGGGCCATTAGTGGAAGAAGCGATGGATTTGGAACCGGGCGGCCAACATAGGGGGTTGTATTAGTTATTGATTGATGTATTTAATGGGTCCCGCAACGATTACCTGCATACTGTGCGAAAGCTAGTCTGGACAACTGGGGCCGTATGCTCGTGCTCCCCCGTTGGGGGAAAATCAATCAATATCAGCATGTCTTATCACATCCCCATCCCCCATCGGGGGAGACTCGGGGTAGACGAGCATACGGCCCCTGGTCGCTACTTTAGTGGCTTTAGGGCCTCTTCATACCTCGCGACAAGAGCGACTCGTCGCCCATGCAAAACATATACATCAATTAGAACCGAGCGCGCGTCGCCGAGCAGTGTTCATACTAGAACGCCGGCGCTGTCGCTCCAGTCGCTCTTGTCGCCTGTTCATATTTGCCGGCTCTGCGCACGCCACGGGCGCCGCGCTCTCGTCGCCCATGCAAAACATGCAAATCGATCAAAACCGAGCGCCTGCCACGCGCGCCACGCTCCCGTCGCCCATGCAAATCGATTGAAGCCGTGATCATAGTCGAGCGCCAGCGCTGTCGCTCCGGTCGCTGGTGTCTCCTGTTCATACTTCTAGCGCTGCGCTCTCGTCGCTCTTGTCGCCGCTGTCGTGAAGTATGAGCAGGCCCTTAGACGCGAGTCCAGATTGGCCAGAGAGGGATAGTGCATCGACTTATCCTTTGTTATCCCCTGGCTACCTCGATCGACTGCATGCGCCAAATGTGCCCTCGAAGTGCCTCCACTGCTTCCTGTACAAGTGGGATGCGTAGCTCGTCTTGCGGAGCGATTGACTAGTGGTGGCCTTTTTTCCTTGTTGCGTACTCTAACACTGGTGGTGTTTGACGATTTTGGGTGCTTATTGAAACAAGGTATTTTGAGTTTCCTAAAACGTTAGCTTTGGCTTGGAAACACGTCCAGTTTGGTCTGATAAGCGCCAGTTTGGAACGAAATGGTAGATAGTAGTGCAAGAAGTGAATGCTAAGGCATGAATAGATTGATCGAT
Organism: Heligmosomoides polygyrus bakeri; assembly: GCA_947359475.1. Classification (NCBI taxonomy): domain Eukaryota; kingdom Metazoa; phylum Nematoda; class Chromadorea; order Rhabditida; family Heligmosomidae; genus Heligmosomoides; species Heligmosomoides polygyrus. The sequence goes on from OX375866.1 coordinate 95,145,865, forward strand.
TCCGGCTTCCTGTGCATGTTCTCCAAACGGGGCGCGTCCAGATTGTGAAAGCGAGGCGAGAGCTTTTTTCGCGGTGTTGCTCCCTTCGTGTTCTGTACAGTCAGCAAACAGTGTCGCGATTTGCCCTGCCCAGGAAAGCAGTGGGGCTATGATTCTGTCGAGTGGAAGTGCACTATCAGTAGTTGAAACGCCATGGGAGGGGGGGGGGGGGGGGGGGGGCAGCAGGGCGCCTGCTTTCCATTCATGCTGTTGGCGGCAGAATTAGCTGCAGCGGTCGACGCGTGATGGTGGCTACCTAGGAGTGTGCCGTTTTTTCCATTTCTATTTGAAAAGATTTCTCTGTGTCCACTTGATGTCGATAATGATGGCTGTGGTTTTCAGCGAATGGCATCATGGTGAGCCGGCGCCCTTGAATGTAGCTCCTTCCGGGTCGGCCTATCGAACGGGCTCCACATTTTCTGTGACTTCGTTAAGTTTGTTTCCATGGATTTGACCAGATTCAGCGATTTCTTCAGCGGCACATAGTCGACGATCATCGTCCAGTTCACCTCCACAGATGCCGGAGCCGTCGTCGGAGAAAAGGAACACCTCTTTCAAAATTGACATCGAGAGTGGGTCACACATCTACCAGGCGACCGTGAGGGCTATCAGTGCACAACAGTACTTCCAGGCGAAGAGGATCGTCTACGCAGGCGACTGCTTGAGAAGCGCGAGCGCGATACGAGACACAGCGACGACGAGGAGATGTTCACGATTCAGCCGAAGGTAGTTTGCGGTCCTTTCTCTCATTCAAGAAGCAGACGCTCATTCTGATTCTTCCAGAAGCCGAAGAGTGAGAGACCAGAAAAACCCCGAGACAAGCACCGAGAACGAAGAGAGCGCGAAAGGGAAAGAGAAGGTGACCGGCCAAAGCATAAGCATGGAGGTACGGCAAGAGAGCTTGCCGAACTGTCGTTCTAAAGGTGCTTCTTTCCCTTTTTCAGAGCGACGAGATCGGGAAAAGGACAGAGAACGCAATGAGGAACGCCATAAGAAGAAGCACGAGGTAAGTCTGTACTCCGTTTCTACGCTCCCTTTCTCATTTCAATCCGAATATTGTAGAAGTTAAAGCTTTATAGCCATGGTACTAAAAAGCCAAGGGATCTTATTCTGCTTGAGCCACTCTATATAGATCGGTTTGGTGCCGCTTGGACATTTGAATGCGTACTACATCTATTATTAGATGATAATGGGGGTCATTGTCGGATAAACAAAAATGCAGAAGAACTTCGTGCATGTTCCTATCATTATGGGTTTTATACTGCCTCAACACATTGAAGACAATATGAGCCAATGGTGGCTCATAACTCTTCGCGCTATTTTTTGTACTGCTACCGTTGGTTTTTTTTACAGATATCTTTTCTGTTCCCTAATCACCTGTGATATAAGGATGTCAGACAGGAATAAACAAGAAAAAATATCTTTGTTTTTATTAGATACATATAATCCAAAAAATTACTGGGAAGGAGACCAACTCTACAATCAAATCACTCCTAGTTAGTCTTTTCGCCCGAACTTGGTCTATATGGGTTATTTCGGGTGCTGATCATGAATCCGACATTTGTTTTCGGAACTTCGATCGATTACGGTAGGTTAAATTGAGTACGAGTAAGGCTGTCGAAGTCATGGTCACCGATTTCGCCCGAACATCGTCTATGGTGGTTTTGGGGTGCTGATCACGAATCTGCCATTCGTTTTTAGTAGTCTATTTTACAATCGTCGGTGCAACCATAGTTGTGGTGGTTGCTCTTAAACGATTTCCCAACAACGGAACACAATAATTAGGCGACAGTATGTAAAAATGACGAAGCTACACCAGCTTGGTTGTTCGGGTAGACTCAGTTTCCGAGTTCCTAAATGGGTGGGGAAGTCTAAAAAGGACATTCTCTGTGCAAGTCTAGTAAGGGAGAGGCCCTTACTAGATCTATACCGAGGACGGACCATCTTCTAACAGAGAAAACAGATAACATCAGTGGAAAAAAAGTAGCCCAAAACACCGTCAACCAACTTTCTGATTACGATACCAGATCCCACGACGCAGCCAAGAGAATTACGATCAGATCAGTTCAAGGCACTTTAATTTACAATAATCTTAGCTTACGATCGAAGGAATCATTGAGCTCGTCACAACTGTACATGGCTGTTAACGAGAAGAATAATTACAGGGTGCGTAAAAAGTATTGACGCAGTAAATGACGGTTGTGGAAATAGTATTGCGCAGTAAGTTTTAAAATGTTCACTTGAGAGATATGGAAAATGATCTTGCGAACACGATAGAGTAACTCGTAATTGACATTGGCTTCTTTACTGTGAATACAGGAGCGAAAACGACGGAAAAATTCATGAGCACGCGCCGCAAGTACTCGCTTGGATTTCGTCCCGTGCTTTTAACAGGGTAGCCTTCTGCGACAGGTCACTTCTGTTGAAAGTAGCCCAGACCTCATTCTCCAAAATCGCCTAAAAAGAGTAATCCAGCGGATTCATGTTTAAGCTGTGCTCCTCTGAGAAGCTGTCCACACCTGCGCGCCTTATCCGTTTGCCGTTATCGGACAAAGATTGATAATTTTGGATTTGAACGTTATCGTGCTTGAACATATTGTAATCGTCATCTGTTATGATAGAGCCGTGGCTGACGTTTGGCTCGCTGACATCTTTCCTCACCTACCGTTTCGAACAGCGCCTAAATCTCTTGTTAAGGAAGTATTCGGCTCTTTGGGTAACTGACAAAAAAGGGCCACCGTAGCGATGACGGTCATGTTTCATCAGTTTTTTTCGTGAGTGTTTTTTGAGCACAATACAGACAACAAAAATAACACACAAAAACCTAGAGAGGTAGAAAGAGAAAGCTGGAGCTGAAACAAAATGTAGGTGCGTCAATACTTTTTACGCACCCTGTAATAATTGACGAAAAACCATACCAGAGCAAGGACGAGTGCCATAACTAACGGTTTCCTACAAAAAAAGGAAAAAAAGTGCATGAAACAAAAAAGTCGTCCGTGAGGGATACTGTGAGCCACCAGTGGCTTATGCCGCGTCCCACGCGACTATCTGCCACAAAACGCGATTGTCGCCAATGTGTTAAGGAGTTTGATAGCACACATTTTCTTGTTAGTTATGGGAATGAGTGCCATGAAGAAAGTAGATCTTATACTACTATTTGCTATAGGAACTAGGATCTTCCTCGAACTTCTTGTGTTGAAATGAGATATTAAGTATTATTATAGTGTTATATCGTTAAGTAGTTATTTATGTAAAGGTGTGTGTAGCGCAGTCGGAGGAAGTGCTGACCGACGGTCCACTCGATTCTAGGTTCCTGGCTCGGGATGATCGCCTAAGCCAACCAAGCCTTCCTACTTGGTCAGTGAATTGGTACAAGGCTTGTGTCCGGGAAGGATAGAGCGCTGACTTGTTCATCGGCTGGCCGCCGCAAGTCATTGTATGGCCAAGTACGCATTCAAGTCGCCTCCACGACATCCCGTAGAAGGGGAGTGCGTGGCGCATCTCAAAAGGGATTGGGTAACGCCGTCCTTTATCCTTAGCCTTTACTTATGTAACTTTGCATTCCGGATACGTATTCGAAGTGCTTCCACAATGTCCCGTAGAGGTAGCATGCGAGGTATCCAGCAAAGGAATTGGCTGTCGTCGGGCTTTCCGCTAGATACTTTGACTAAACTGAAGTTAAGTCACCTTCTCATTGTTATCTCCGGCGCAAATAGGTTCAGAGGTGGTTACCTTCTACTCCTGGATAACTGCCTTTGTGGAAGGCACACTGTATGTCTAATTACTCAGAAACGGTCTAGATCAATTCATAATAGGGGTAGAACACACCGATGCTGTATAGCAATTCTAATTTTGTACAACAAAACCGTTTAGGCTGTCCTACAAGGTGACCCCCTTCGAGACTTTTTGCGTCTTACCTTCTCAGTGTAGCGGTAGAAGATTGATTTGGTCCGAAACAAGGTAGAACAGGAGAAGGGGGACAAAGGATAAAGAGCAGAACAGAGAGGCATTAATTTTTTTTTTGGATGGCGCCACGCATTTTACTTCTAGGAAATATCGTGAAAGCAACCGGAATGCGTATCTCTCACCTTACAATTACTTGCGGTGCCCAGCTTATGCACAAGTCAGTGCTTTACCCTTCACAGAGGAGTTTGGTACCAACAGTTTGGTGTGAGATGGCACGTTTGGTTGGCCTGGGTGGAAAGTCCGAATCAAGAATACGGACTGCTCTATCATGTGCCTTAAACGCTTAAGTAGCATGTGATTACTGGTATACAGGCCAAGTCGACATAACATCTCCAGATTTAGGCATATTTGTAGAGATCAGAACTCCGTTTCATCATTTCATTTCGTCCAGCCACAAGCGGAGTACCTCAAGGTGGAGTTTTATCTCCCATCTTGTTCACTAAATACACGTCTGATTTGCCAAGCTCGATAAGACCGTTTAATATCTCTTGCCAAATGTTTGCTGACGATATCAAAGTCTACAAGAGCATTCAAAAAACTGACGACCGTGTGGCACTCCAGTCAGCTATTACTGCAGTTGCTGATTGGTCTGTTACCTGGAAGCTCCCCCTGTCTGTACCAAAACGAAGTTTCTTCACCTCGGAAGCGTAGAAGACGACTACGCTTATTACCTCCATGGAAATCAGATAAACAAAACCGCTAAACATCGTGACCTAGGCTTCATTTTAAACGCTAGACTTACCTTTGATGAACATTGCGAAGTAATAGCGAGTAAGGCAGATAGAGTCATTCACAGTTTATTTAGAGGCTTGTCCACAAACACAGTTAGTCACCTCAGATTGGCTTACATTTCTTATGTCCGCCCCATACTCGAATACGGGACCACTGTGTTCAATCCACCTACTAAGCGCAGCCAAGCCAGGCTAGAAGCGGTGCAGAATAATTTCACTCGGAAGCTTTGGATACGGCTTTACGGTTATGACTACACGTCCATTCCACCTTCAAATGTTCGGAACAAAATTTTCAATCTTTCTAATTTGCTACTTCGCAGGAATAGAAATGATTTGCTCATGATTTACAAAATGATCACTGAAAGAGTAAGCTTACGTCCCGACTAATTTTACACATCTTCTTCAAACACGCGTGGTTGTAACACAAAAATTCATTTTCCTAAGGCAAGGTCACGACTGCGTTTTACTAGCTTCTTTTTTTACCCAAAGAGCTGGTTCGGAGTTTCTAAAATTTTCTAAAAAATGTGGTCTACCGAGTTCCATTTCACAACTGAAAAAGCTCATTGACAGGTACATCAAAGGATGATTCATTAGGGTGGTGTATTTCTAATCATCTGTCATGCATGCATGTTTTGTTCTTCTCGTTGTGTTTGTCTTTTATTGTCTTTTCGAATAACTGGTTCTGTCTACGTGAATATCCACGTACTATAAATAAATAAATAAATAAATTTCTATTATGCATGATACTCACCATACTCCTACTGATGTACTCGACTTCATCGTTAGAGTACATCAATAGGAGTACAGCAAGTATCATTCATAACGGGGATTTTGAAATCTCTGATCCTGACTCTGATCTCTACATTTTGCCCTTCAGGATTTTTGATTGGAGAAGAGCGTTTAAAAAAACATTACACTTTTTAAGTTATTTTTTTACTCCCACGAAAATTTGTCTTTCGAAAAGCTGAAGACTTTTTCGACGTTTTGTTAGTAGTATATCCTTCCAAATAGCTCATTTATAACGAGGAGGTATTCCATAGTTTTGAGGCTGTTGCACACTGTTATCAAGGAACTGTTTAGGAGTTCCGTGTTAAGTCGCTAGCACGTGTTGCTCCAAAGCATCACCGTGACAAGAGAGTGAAGGATGAGGACGTCGAGCGACCGCGAAAAGAACGACCTGTGAAGCGAGAACTGAGGTGTGTTCCCTTTGGATTTTGATAGGTTGAGGAGCGTTAGTCACTTGCTAAAGACTCTAACTCCATTTATATTTTTACTTTTATTTTTGCTTGCATGAAGTTCAAAGTTAACCTAGCCTTTATGAACCCATACTGTTCCAGCAGAAGGCTTCTTCGTAGGTTTAAACCAATCAGACTTTCTCTTATCCTAGTCGTTACAATAGGTCACGTCAATTTGTACATCTTTCACCCAACCAGCTTGAACTGGATGCATTTTTATAGTAGGCATGATGGTCTAGAGCACTAGACATGGGATCGCAGTGAATACTTGGGGTGATAAAGCATGTGCTGAAATGTATACACATGCTTTACCTGTTTTTTTGTACTAGATGTGGCCATAAGGAGAGGTTTGTGTCATTTTAGCGGATCACCAGAAGTGTTGACCGTTTTCAGCAGCACTCCTTCCCCGGATGAACTGCTGAGCTTGGCTGGTTTGAAAAAACGGTCTCCTGCTGATCGACAGAAGAAGAAGGAGAAACAAAAGAGTGAGGTTTGAGCACAGCTCTAGTGGTCCGGGTTATTTCAGTTTGTGTTTAGCAGAAATCAAGAAGCTGGAAGTGCAAACGTCAGCCTTGACGACTGATCCCGTCAGTGTATCGGTTACCAAGATGGAGCTTGTGGAAGCGACTGCAGAGCCAGAGGAGACGTTTATCGTTGAGAGCGGTTGGTTTTTTTGTTGTTGCTTTCTCTCATTTTTGTACTTTTACTGGGTTATTTACTGGTCATTTCAATGTTTTTTGTATTCTGTTTATTAGTCTCTTCATTTGGTGCGTTGGTAACCATCCAGGGGAACTTTGCACTCGAAGCATTTACAGTCTAGTGTAAATGGTAGTATTTCAATTAAAAAACCAGCTCCAGCATTAGAAAATTGTTAGGAATGACACGATGCTGTCTAAGGGGTCGGCAAGCTAACATCCTGGAGGGGATATGTGAGTGTTTACGTGTGTTGCAGATAAATAAATAAAATGCCATTAAAGGGCCAATAATCACGCGCTAGAGAAGGCGCGAAAATTTCTTAAAAGACATTGATGACACAGTTCGCTAGAAGTGCGGTGGAAAGTGTGCATGATTAGAAAAGGCTGAGCTTACGTATAAGGCGCCTTTTATACTCGCGCCGCCGCGCGGCGCGGCGTGATGGTTGACATAGCTATCGATTTTTCGCGCCGCCCGGCGGCGCCGCATCGCATTCATACTCCGCCGCCTCAAAACACCACACTTGACGGAATTTTGGGTTACGGTATTCGGCGAATCGCGCCGCTGGAGGGAAGGACGCGGCGCGGCGCAATCAGCTGCGGCAGACTCGATGTGGAGTGGGAGATTCACCACCGAGATGAATCATTTTGCTATGTACTCCTTGTTTTGGCTCCTCAACTAACAAAACTAAGAAGGTGTAGCAAAATTATGGCACTATTGCACTTTCAGGACTCCAGGGGTCGATGAGAGGTCGAAAAGGTTTTTTGACCAAACTTCTCCCGGGGGTGGGGTTATTTAGGGTGCTGATCACGAATCTGACATCCGTTTTCGGTGACCATTACCTTAGTCACCCGTACGTTTCGTAACCTAGGAAGGGAATGGAGATCTGTAGACACTCACGAAGTTTTACCTACTACGCTAAAGATATGTTCAGTGAACAATGACCACAGATGGCAATACGAGAGAGAATTCTGAGCGATTCTCGACAATGAGTACCTTCCAGCAATTTTACTTTTGAACCTGCACATTTGCAAAATAAAGAGTCGTTTAGTGCCATTTGCATTGCAGGGGACTCGAATCAATACCACACTCACCAATTTCAACCGTAGGTTGAGCAGACGACTTCGACCCCAGCTTTAAGAGAGGATTCGTCGTTCACCACAGGATTTCCACCACTAACATTAGCCAGATGCATTGCATTCCGCTGATCGGCCAGACGAATTCTTTCTGTTTTGGTTCTTCAATGACTCATGGACCATCTCTTCCGTCGTCCTTCATGGCGCACGGAACGTAGTGCGTAGAAGTTGGTCGCAGCGCGTCGCTGACGCTCCCCTTTCTAACTACAATCGCACAGCGGCGCGTCAAATTCGGGCGGCGCGACTGGCCGCGCCGCGTTCCCAATTGACGCGCCGCTGCGCGGCGGGAGTATAAAAGGCGCCTAAGGCCTCGTTTATACCTCCGACGCGACGCCACGTATGGTGGCCAAATTGATCGATCATGTCGCTCGACCAATATGGCCATCATAGGTGGCGTCGTGCCGCTCTGCGTCAAAGTATAAACGAGCCCTAAGGGGAGTAATGAGGTACTTGCCTTAGATTATCAACGATGTTTGATCCAAGGCGACAGCGCAGTCTTCGTTATGGGCTCATTTATCCGCTGATTTTAGCTTGGAAACAGTCGTAGTGAGAGAGTTTCGAGGAGCAGACTTTCCATGCTCCTCGAAATTCTCGCACTATGAGCTCGTTTTGCTCCCATTAGCTCGTTCCTTAACGATGGTGAGAACTGATTGTAGGTTTTGTATGTAGTAGGCTGTAGATTTGGTTTTTGGAAGATTTATCTCAAAAGTACAGCACAAAATATAAGGGAATAGGAACTGATTACATGTCTAACCAGGATACTATCTCAACGGTAGGTCGGAACGGCGCAAATGTTGCATATGGGCAGAACCACCTCTCTCTGTGTAGTAACAAACTGCAGGTATCTCGACCCCAATACAACTCTGCGCAGAGTTAGGGGCGACGGAGTCGCGGGTTGGCGCCCTGTTGATTCACGTGCTCCACAGCTGAAGGGCGCGCGCGGGATGAGGGCTCGTATCGCGGCTAAGCGCAGTGCTCAGGTGGCGTAGTAGGGAAGAGCTCGGGCTCGTAAACGCGGGTCGGGGGTTTGGATTTTGCGGACTGCTTTCGTTTTGCACTTTTGCAAAATCCATGTTTATCATATAGGTAATCCACCTGGGGTATTGTAGTGTGTTATAGAGCATGTTTACATATAACATATGCTTCAAACTACAGATTAGTTAAAATGTTCACTTCCGTGTCACTTATGTGTCACTTATTTTATGTGTCACTTATTTTAAGCCGATTTTGGGTGAAGCTATAGTTATGTAACGATAGATATTTTGTGGCACTAGTAAAAAATTCCGACTCCACCGACAAGGCTTCGCTCAAAAAAAATTTTTCGCTGAACCTTTGTCTAGGGGGGGGGGGTTATTTGGTGTGCTGATCACGAATCTGACATCCGTTTTTCACGATTCGGCTGAATAATATAGATACAGGAAGGCACATGAATACATTCTTGAAGTTTATGCCGATGACGGCAGGTAGAGACAAAACCGTGAAAAACGAATGTCAGATTCGTGATCAGCACCCCAAATAACCCTCCTAGACGAAGTTTCAGCGAAATCGGTGACCCTGTCTGGAGCACCCTTGTTAACGGTATGGGTGGTCTCCGACCGAATCGTGAAAAACGGATGTCAAATTCGCGATCAGCACCCCAAATAACCCCCCTAGACGAAGTTTCAGCGAAATCGGTGACTCTGCCTGGACCACCCTTGTTAACGGTATGGGTGGTCTCCGAGCGAATCGTGAAAAACGGATGTCAGATTCGTGATCAGCACCCCAAATAACCCCCTAGAAGAAGTTTCAGCGAAAAAAATTTTTGACCATGGATTTTGCAAAAGTGCAAAACGAACGCAGTCTGCGGGATCCAAACCCTCGACCCCTCGTTCACGAGCCCGACCTCCTCCCTACTACGCCACATGTGCACTGCCATTAGCCGCGATGCGAGCCCTCATCCCGCGCGCGCCCGTCAGCTGTGGAGCACGTGAGTCAACAGAGCGCCAACCCGCGACTTCCGTCGCCCCTAACTCTGCGCAGAGTTGTATTGGGGTCGAGATACCTGCAGTTTGTTACTACACAGAGAGAGGCGGTTCTGTCCATATGCAACACTTGCGCCGTTCCGACCTACCGTTGAGATAGCATCCTGGTAAGGCGAGTGGGGTAAGATTTGGCGCTCGGCGACTGCGAGGATGGAGGAATGGCGATGCCGCTCCTCGTCTGGCACTTCAGAAGGCGGCACTAGAAGTACAAGTAAGATACATACGGAAGTACGAGGCGCCAGACTGCGATACATTTTTGGGAGTCACAGCATGCGGTAATCACGAGGAGTCAGAGTACATCAACAGGATTACGGTAACTATCATGCACAATAGAGATGGTGAAACGGAGATCTGATCTCTACATGATAGGTAAGCTGTAGATGCCGGTCTTATAACTAATCGTCTACTGCCGTTCGAATTGCGGGATGATATGCAGATTTGCGGGATACTGTAGGGTGCGGTTGCTGCCGCTGCGTCAAGGATCACGTCGGCGTCCACGTGGACATTCGATCGATAGGTAATTCCAACTGAGCAACGAAAGCGGTTTGAGCACGAGCAGCTTGGATGGGTGTTATCCTTCCCAGAGATGTCTGTAGGTTTGCGCGCTCAATGACAGAAACGAGTTCCGATGACAACGGCTTGGGTAATATGCAGGTTTGGGGATACTGCGGCAAGCTCGGGAACGTTCAAGCAGTAGGCGTTGAGTTACAGTTGCTATCTTAGATGCCGCGGAGACCTTTTCCGTCCAGAGAAGTAGCATTCATGGTATTTTAGCGAAGTTCAAAGCCTACAAGGCAACGAAGGGTACTTCAGATGCAACAGCTTTGGCTGTAGTTCTGAATCCGTGACGTTTTGGCAAAATGTGTCTTAAAATCAACGTTGAACAATCCTGTTGAATAATACCTTGCTTGAAAACACGAGACTAGCAAACATAACTAAGTTTTTGATCGGAACACGGTTTAGTTAAGAATAACAAGGAAGTAGTTGAAGTTCGTCTGTTCATTTTTCCACGAGTAGGGGGATAGTTGCTTTCTGAATGCCGCGTGATCTCCCATTTGCATTTTCAGGCACTAAATTTCAGAAATTACGTCGTTCATACTGGATTCGCCTGCGGGACCACAAAAGTATTCGAAATTCGACAGTAGTCCTGAGGCCTGTGGCCCAGACGACCAAACCCCGGAGCACAGTCCAGGTAATGGAATTTTTGCTCCGTGAGAACGTGCTTCCATGACCCGTTCAGACCTATTTCCAGCGGAAGAATATAGTGACGTAGAGGTGGAACCAGAACCAGAGTTTGATCCATCGACTGCGACATACGAGAGCCTGACGGAGGAGCAAAAAGCCATGGTTAGTCGCGATTTTCGAGGCAAGCGAACACGTCCTCATTGTTCCACTTTTCAGCTTTCCCCTGATACGAAGAAGCGGTTAGAAGACGAATGGCAGGCAAGGTTGATAGCACAGCTGCCGATTTACTATGCTTGTAAGTTCCCCTTTCAGTGGTTGATTCCTGTTGAAGTCAGTGTTCTTGTTTCCAGCGTTTATGGGATGTCGCAGTGTGGTCGAATTCGACTGTGTGAACAGGGTGGAAGAAGGAACCTTTGGTGTGGTATATCGGGCGAAAAACAAGCGAACAGGTGGATATTAATTCCTATCTGGGTTACAGTAGCGGTTCTTTTCTGCTTGAAGTATCGATTCCAGACGAGATCGTTGCTCTGAAGCGGTTGAAGATTGAGAAGGAGCGAGAAGGCTTTCCTATCACCGCCCTGCGAGAGATTAACATGCTCCTGAAAGCAGGGAAGCACGAGAATGTTGTGAACGTGAGCAGTTATACTTCTGTATCTACTTTTACTCTTGTTGGTGTCGTTCTCGTTGGATGTTGGTGTTTTTTTTTCAGGTGAGGGAGATTTTGATAGGCAGCAACGCGGACAAAATCTATCTGGCTATGGAGTTTATAGAGCACGACATGAAGAATCTTATGGATACGATGCACAAGCGTGGAAAGCGCTTCTCATTTGGTCAGTCCTATTCCTTTTCAATTTTGGTTGCTGTATGGCCATGAGGCTAAAGAGTATCAATGTAAGCATAGTGTACAACTATTTCCTTCATTTTAAACTTTGGAATTAATACTCCACTTGAATACTTTGAGCTGAGAAAGTTTCTCGCTTTTGCTGTTTGATTTGTAACAAAATTACAATTTCGCGTTCGGCAGAGTTTGCGAGCGTATGCCTTTTTTGCTTCTGAAGAGAGTGAAGCGAAGGTCTTCCTAATCATCTGTTGAGGACTGTCATCGCGACACACGCCCATCCAGCGTGATCTCTTGTCTCATATTGTAGGCGGGGTGTTTGTCAAGTTTTAAGAGGAATGAGCGTGATATTTTAGCGTTTTTTTTTTGCTGAACCAGGTTTTGACTATGATTTTCGATGACCTGAGGTTACTTACTAAGTTTTTACTCGAAATCTGTAGTGCGTTCAGGTGAATTCGAAAAACTTGTTACCCGCGCTGTTTCTCGTTCACCAAATGTTGCTCGACTGAACCAGAATTGCAATAATTGTGACAATACAGGGTCATCAAGTGCGGTGCATCTACATAGATATTATATATATATATATATATATATATATATATATATATATATATATATATATATATATATATATATATATATCAGTTCACATCTAGACAGCTACCTCGGCCAAGAACCAATTTACGAGCAATGTCTTTCACTTATAGGGCAGGTAGTTTATATCTGAAATTCTCTAAGCACCTTCAGTTTCCCCTCACACCGAGACAATTCAGAAGCCGAGTTGAAAGTTTGTTGCTCACAAGGGAACTGTCTGAACGGAACGCCGGAACGGCAAGAACGAGTACTACAGGGAGAATCCCCGTCCTCCAAATAGTAGCAGGACATGTTTTGTTTTTGCCGAATCCTTAAGGCAAACGAGTACGAGGGTGTAATGGTTAAGGGTCCGCAGAGCGAGCTCTTCATGGCAGCGCAAGATCCCGGTGCCGTGGACTGGGTGGCGCAGTGGTAGGGACACGCCTCATATTCGTGAGGTCTAGGGTTCGGTTCCCATGCTACGTGGCGTTTTTGCACTTTTACCATAGTATCGGATTTCCATAGAGATTTCCGTATCTGAACTTGTTTTCGGAGTTTGCTACGGTAAGATGTCTTTATTACTTATATTACTTATTATTTGTCGACATCTCATAGTTCACCAGCAATGTCCGAAACATGCCAAATGCGATTTTTTTATGAAGCTTTTACTCGAATAAATTGTTCTCATTGTCAATGTAAGAAATTTTGACATGGGAACAACGTGAAACAGCGGTAGAATGCCAGAAAAATGCTTCAAATGCAGTTTATTAGTGTCGGTGAGGTGAGTGTCACCAGAGGGGACCACATGATCTTCAATTTGACCTACCACCTCAATCAATATTCTCGCCTCTGTTATGCTTACAAAGTCGCGCGGTTATAACAAGCTGCTGCCGCCAACACTGACTCTACAATGTCTGCTAACCCTTGAGTGGTCATTCACCTATTGGCACTGAAGTGCGGATCTCCACTGGATGCTGTCCCTTCGATAGACGAAATGAAGCTGGCGGAAAGGATAGCAAGTATTCTACGGGATTTCGAACTGCGACAGCTGGAAATCGACGAAGTGGAGAAGTTGGAGGTAGTGAAAGAAGGGGACCAAGGGTTTCAACCAGAAGAGGATTGTGCCGGAGTCACGACACCACTAACCAGTGAAGGCACTATCACGTTTTCAGGAGGACAGCTCGTTTTGGAGGAAAAGGTTTGGCTATACATACTAGAATTGTTATACTATGCAAGTTTGAGAACTGGAGAAAGTGGACTGTATCGCGATTCCAGCCTTGGGCTGCAGCGGAGTACTACTGGGCAGGAGCTGTGAAGCCAAACACAAGTTGAGATATGGAAATCCCTATGGAAATCCGATACTATGGTAAAAGTGCGAAAACGCGACGTAGCATGGGAACCGAACCCTAGACCTCACGAACATGATGCGTGCCCCCTGCCACTGCGCCACCCAGTCCACGGCACCGGAATCTTGCGCTGCCATGAAGAGCTCGCTCTGCGGACCCTTAACCATTACACCCTCGTACTCGTTTGCCTCAAGGATTCGGCAAAAACAAAGCTTGTTCTGTCACTATTCGGAGGACGGGGATTCTCCCTATAGTACTCGTTTTTGCCGTTCCGGCGTACCGTTCAGACAGTTCCCTTGTCAGATCTGAAATTGGTTGAATAGTATGATTGGTTATATGTATTGTCTGACTGTTTGTATGTATTCGTCCCTGTGCTCTTTCTTGTGATTGTTTCTGTGTTTGTTTTCTAACGTATTGCCTTATGCAATCGTAATAAAACGATAACATAACAAACAATAACAATAACAGTTGTCCGGTCATCTATCATCGGTTACCCTTATTGGTGGTACGATCACGAAATTGGAAATAGATCAACGGTGGATATGATTACGGTCGGAGGATTGTGACTTGTTTGTGACCCTTCGTTTCCCTAAGAATGGGTCTTTCGGTCAGCGTACTTTAAAAACTTTCAATGAGTGCTTGGCTCGATCTCAATTCATTCGCGATGTTTATCTGATTTATTTTCAATTTCAGTTTCAATTTATTACAGCATGTTAAAACATAGTACAGCACAACGAAAAAAAAACGAAGCGAAAAATTAAACACAACGGAAAAGAAATCACCATAACGGTGAATTTATTGGGGTTCCCTGGATGCCGTTAAAATGCTGAAATGCAAACAAAAATTTAGCGAGGCGGGGTTTGGTCGTTTTGAAGTTCTCGTTGTTCTCCTTAAACACGTTCCTAACATCATGGTAATGTCGTTGACAAGCATCAGCCTTCATCGCTTTAAGGATATAAAGGATAAAGGGCGGTGTTACTCAATCGCTTTTGGGATGCGCCTCGCATTCTACTTCTACGGGATGTCGTGGAGGCGATTTGAATGAGTATTTGGCCATACAACGACTTGCGGTGGCCAGCCGATGAACAAGTCAGCGGTCTATCCTTCCCAGACAAGTCTGGTACCAATTCACGGACCCCGGAGGAATGGAACACTCGTTGGCCTGAGCGGGAAATTCTAAACAGGAACCTAATACGACAGTCAGCACCTCCTCCGACTGCGCTACACGCGCCCTTCATCGCTTTACGGTTTATAATTATGATTTTATTATTGTATGGTATTATTATGAATGGTGTTGTTATGAACTATGAAGCTGTCAGCCTAAGGCACCTTTGCTACCGTACTAGCCGTCATTTCCTTTTGTGTATTGAAGAAAATTTGGATGTTATAAGGGGGTGCGTTTCTAAGTGGTTTTGTGTTCTATTTCGCTCTAGTATGTATGTTGTTAGTTTCATGTGAACCATTCCAGGTCAGCAGAAGACCCTTCTGAAGCAGTTGTTATCTGGTCTGAAGCATCTTCACGACAACTGGATTCTGCATCGTGATCTGAAGACGTCGAATCTGTTGTTCTCCCACAAGGGAATATTGAAGGTCGGTCACGACATGCTTTTTGTTGATCTGTTGTTCAGATTTGAAGATATGAACTCTTCTTGGGAAGACCTTTACCGTTGAGAAAAGCGGTTAAATAGATCTAAGCTCGTGCTTATGTGGCTTGTTCAGCCAGAGGGAGAACACAGAGACAGTTGGTAGCTTCAATGGTCAGGATTTGTGTTTCTGAAGGTTATTCTGGCCCTGTCGCACTAATTTTTGAGCATTGGTGGCGAAATGTGTTTAACGGAGGTGTTGTGGATTTATGTTTCTCATACTCGTTATGGCTTTACTGTAGGCTTTATTGTAGGCGTCTAGGTATACCGAGGATCTGTTGAGACTGTAGTGGTGGATTTCTCTACATTTGGTATTGAGATGCCTCCTCAGTGCATTATTTGTTTATTTATTTATTGGATTCCATGGTGCGCAAAGCCTTTGTCAAACTTGTCGTTGTGTAACTCGAAGAGCAGATCTAAAACAGCTAAAGTGGTGCTCTTTCTAAAAAAAAAAAACAGCGTAAGGAAATAAAGAACAAAATTTCGCAAGTAATGCAGAAAATCGTAGTACTAAACGTGGTTTGAGTACCCCCGTTTCAAGTCGATAAAAACCCGCTTGTCCTGTAGCTGTTTTCTAGAAGGCTGTGAAGATTGCTGCGATTTACTTGCAGATAGCCGATTTCGGTCTCGCGCGAGAGTATGGAGATCCACTACGGCCATATACAGCTGTTGTCGTCACTCTGTGGTATCGTGCTCCAGAGCTTCTTCTCGGACAAAAGGTTGGCTTTGACTTACTGTGTTGATAGAGGCGGCTCTGATTCGCGCTCAGGTCTCTGCTTTTCACTTCTATGGCCGCCTTTTCAGCTTTACTCGACTCCAATTGATCTCTGGTCCGTTGGCTGTATAATGGGAGAGTTCGTCCATCTCAAGCCGTTGTTTCCCGGGAACGGAGAGTTGGACGAAATAAATAAAATTTTTACGGTTTGTCCTTTTCCAACCATCACCTGCGGAGAGCTGTGATATGGAAATTGTTTAGGAACTTGGAACGCCATCCGATAGCATTTGGGAGGGCTACAGTGAACTTCCTGGACCGAAAATGGTACGTTTACGTCTAGTTCGTCAAGGAAACACACCTGCTTTATCTTCGTTCGTTCAGATGAAATTGGGAAACTACCCGTACAATCAACTGCGGAAGAAGTTTCCAGCGGCGACGATGACTGAGAACGGATTCAAACTGCTGAATAGGTACGGTTGTTGCCATGGGCTTTATTTCGTCCTGTTTCCACAGTGTGTTGGCTAACCGGAACTGACCCTTACTTACCGTTTACTGGACGCAGTATTCAGTTTGGCCTTTCGGTTGCGCCAGGCATTCTGCTTCGGTATGACATGGTATGGGCGCCGCGAACAACAGTGACCGATATTTTGTTGGAGGAAATCCTGAAAGGGATGATCGTTTTTTTTCAGATTCCTAACGTACGATCCAAAGCGGCGCATCACTGCCGAGGAAGCGATGAATCACGAGTGGTTCACGTAAGTAACTGCCCGTCATTTTTATCTTTCGTGGATGACCTTTTCTTTTTCCTATATTTATAGTTTCGTTCTCTTTATCCCGTCTTCATGGATTATGAGACGTCGGCTTTCCTATGCCCCCTCCAAGATTGTCACTTGTTCCAAGTATTCGATGGAACTTACTTCTGCTCCACCACCTATCGTTTCTTCTCATTCTTTTGAAGGCGGCTGTTCTTTTCTTTCTTTTGAAGGGAATCAAATAGGTTTTATTCAGGGTGGCCCATAAGTCCTGCAACAAAATTAGGCGACCTTATTGGTTGTCTTTTTCCAGTTGCAAAGAACCGCATACCAACTGTTACGTAGCATATACTTGGCGCTATACTTCCGGAAAGTATCGTGGTTGTAGCCGCTCTTATTACAAAGTAATGCGCTCTCACGTAAAACTACCGAAAATTCTTCTCTGGCCCGTGGTGGAGTGCCCCCATTCCGATGTGACTAAATTTCGGGAGATTGGTTGTTGAACATACGGTATGATGGTATTGTATAGGGCAGTTCAGAGGCTTCTCAAAAGTGGACATTAGATGTGCGGATCTGAACTACAACAGAAGAACGCTATTAATTTTCTGATCATACACGATGCAGCAACCAGCTGGAACAAGTGCAATATTCAGCCGTGTGCGTAATCTATTGCTAAGCAATATGTAGTTTCTAGAAAACTACAAGGAAAGCTTTACAAGCCCACACGTGAGGCGAAGGAAGAATAGAGAAAAATTTGTAAGCGCAGTTGGAGCGCGTCGTTCGAAATGGGTATTCACGATTTTCCAAAATGCCTCCCCTCACACCCTAGGTTTTTGTGTAAAAAGAGTGAAAATCAATAAAAATGTTCGTTTGATAGGAACGAAGACTTAACACCATATATTAGAGACTCAATCGCGCTGTTTAAAGGCAAAATGCACATACTGGTAAAGCGATTCCTGTAACAGCAAAAGAAAAGGACGTGGTAGCGGTTCTCAGTCCATCTGCAAAATATTGCACCTGCGAAAGACTAGCTGTGAAATTCCTGAATCTTTTGACTTTCAATCCTTGTTTATTAGCCTTTTTAAAGAAAATGTCGTGCTCTATAAAGCCTGGAAAACTATTGTTCAATATCTTCTTTGGAACGAATAAGAAGTAAAATTCCGTAAGAGGGGCTGCGACGTGAGCTGCAAAGCAACCCACACTATCTGAAGGCTTTTATCAATCCAGGAGTGGTCCCTTATGAACAATACCGCTCCACCATATTCTACAAACCATGGGCAAACATGGTTTAAAAATGTACCAAATTTAGTGCATTCTTAGCCTTTTTGTACGCCTATGTTTTTGTTGCAGGACTTACGGGCCACCCTGTAATCTTGCGTGAACTTTAAAATGTTCGAGTCTGATACACTTTGACTTGAACAGGTTTTGTTAAAGAACAGCAATTGCTTTGCCTAAGTACCTTAGGAACCACAATTCTAGCAATTGCGAGGTAGATCGAAAGGCAGCAACGTTTGCATTCATCCATTCCTCGTGTGCAAGTGGCTGAACGGTCCTCCTCACTTGCGGATTGACCAGCTTTCACGTCAAGTGGGACACTTTTCAAACCAAATTGGACTCTCTTCTAAGTAAACCTGACGCTTTTGAAATCAAACTGAACATCTTTCAGATGAAAACGAGCATATTCTAGATTAAAATAGAGGTTCTGAGGTGATTAGGGCAATTTCTTGTCCAAGGAAAATTTAGTATGACTTTCTTCGAAATTTTATTCACCTACGTCAGTGATGTACGTACTGCTTTTTAATTTTTGTTTTTCATGGAATTGTTATGGATTCACAGCTTATTTTAAAGTGGGGAAGGTGGCATTTTTTATGCTAAGAAGAGGTGGTGCCGTGCGCTGATCCATTTGCACGATCTTTATTTGATTGATAGTAATGATTCTGCTTGCTGTCAACGGTACAGCAAAAACATTTGTTCCACGTATCCCACTTATCTCTACCTTGTTGTTTTAAGCCAAACAAATGAAAATCACTAGCTTGAAGGGTGTTTGGCGCGGTTCTTTGGATCTATCCTAGTCCGGGGGGGGGGGCACATAACTAAAAAATAGGTAACAAAATAAATTGAAACTTACCCAGCAGCTCCTAGAGAACGAAATGAAACCTACACGGGACTAAAAATCGAACGAACAAACATAAAAATAACAAATCGCCCCGGCTTACAACCATCTCGGCGGGCAAAGAGCGACGGAATGGAGGCATGCCACGTGCTGACCGCCGCCTGACATGTTATAACCAGGATCTAACATGGTGAGGAGGGCACACAACTTTGCCTGCTTACAACCGCAACAAACGTGTTGTTTCGTTTTTTCTTCGCGACTTTTCTTGTTTAGGTTTAGATGTTGTTCTGTAGGAGCCGCTCGGTAAGTCTCAAATGGATTCGTTACATATAATACTTTTTATTTATGTGCCCCCCCCCCCGGACTAGGATAGATCCGGTTTTTCTTTCAGTATGCAAAAAATGCTGCCTTTTTTATTTTTCAGTAAGCTCTAAGCCGTTTTTTGTTGAAAAATAAAAATTTACGAAATTTCAAGCAATACTTCTCTTATTGGGGCAGGTGAATTATACGATTCCTCCAATTCCAAATGAAAGGCAATTGAATTTTCCAGGAATAAAGAACCTTTTTATCCTAACGGCCTCGTAGAGTTTCTAGTTTAACCCTGGAGGTGCTATTTTTGATTCGGAAGATGTTCAGTTTGATTTCAAAAGCGTCAGTCTAGCATAGAAGAGTGTGCAATTCAGTCTAAGGGTGTCTGATTTGATTTGAAAACTGTCTAATTGGGCGTGAAAATTGCATATTTTTCAGGCCTGTCCCTTCTTCCTATCCTGATTTTACCTGATTCAACTGCTAAGTTTTGCTGGTGTCTTGCTCCATTAGTGTACCTGCAAAGACTCCAAATTTTGGAATATTTATCAGTTGCCCTCTGTCTCACATTTTCTTCCTCGATATAGCCCATCCCACCCTCCCTATTGTCTTTACCTCGTTTTTGTCTCCATTTCTGCCTCTGGACTTAGATCTCCCTCTCATCCATTGCCTATACGCCACTTCAGTCGTTAACTCATCAGTTTCCCTCTTACTTCGATAGTGTTTCATCTTACCCATCTTTCCTGCTTAGGGATTTCCTAATGTGCGTCTATATTGAGAATCACCCCGAGATTTTTCAGAGAGGATCCTAAGCCGACTCCACCTGAAATGTTCCCTACATTCCCGGCCAAAAGCGAGCAGCACCGAGCACCTCCTCCCAAGGACAAGGTCGTCAAGAAGGCAGAAATTATAGTGGGTTACCTGTTCTAATCGTCTAGTCGCCATGCATCGCGTAGAGTCATAATCCCTAGCTGTTTGAATGGTCTTCTATTAGCAGCTTTTCACTGCCATTTTTCAGAATCCGGAACGAGCCAAGTTACTCGCAGATCTCAAAGTGAGGCCAGATCAAATAACGTCTGGAGCGTTTTCGTTGAAGTTCGACAAGACGAGATTCTAAATAAGAAGTGTACTTGTCAGCTGTCTCGACTGATGGTGAGCGTGGCAGCGTCCGATGTGAATAGAATCGCTATAGAAATTCATTGTTACTGACTATTTGTTGTTGATACGGTATGTTTTACATGTAATTAATTGATTTTGTGATGCTGTTCAAATGACGCACTCGATCGCTCGCGTTTTCAAGAAATTAATTCGTTCAGTGGATGTCACCCTGTGAGTGATGAAAGGTTTACGAGTAAATATTTTATGCTATTGTGTTCCGTGATCTTAACAGTATACCAGAGCTGTACAAGTTAGCTCTTTGAAGCCTTAGTGAGCAGCGTCTGGAATGCGAGCGAATGAGAACCAGTACCTCTTTCCTTATGAAATGAATCTCAGTTCGAAGAAATCATGGATGAAGGCTTATCTACGGTCACCATTGTCGATCGATCTTATCGACTTTTGCGCGCAACGATCGTTTGATGGTGGGAGTCGCGTATGTTAGTCGATGAACAGGCTTCACAACATCATAAACTGTACCAGCTGGATCGCCTTTATTGATCGATTTGATTGATTTTTGTGCTGAATTGGCTGTGGTGGGAGGTGAGTGAGTGTAATGGTCGGTGGAGGCCTTTATTGATCGATTACTGGGAGGAATTGGCCGTTTGAGATGTTGTCGGCCTGTGGACAGGCTTCACAGCAAAAAAGGATCTATCCTAGTCCGGGGGGTGGGGTGGGGCACATGACTAAAAAGTAGGTAACAAAAAATGAATTGAGACTTACCGAGATCCAAAAAAAAAATCGCCGCGGCTTACAACCGTCTCGGCGGGCAAAGAGCGACGGGATAGAGGCATGTCGCGTGCTGACCGCCGCCTGACATGTTATAACCAGGATCTAACATGATGAGGAGGGCACTATACCTTTGTCCTTGGGAAAAAATTTTGACATTCGAATGATCGAATAATATTCGATTTCCAAAATTTCGAATATCGAATGATCGAATAATATTCGAGTTTCAAAATTTCGAATTTCGAATGATCGAATAATATTCGGTTTTCAAAATTTCGAATTTCGAATGATCGAATAATATTCGATTTCCAAAATGATTCTCAAAATTTCGAATTTCGAATAATCGAATTTCAAATTGTCGAATATTCGAATAATCAAATGAACACCTTACTTATTGTGGTCAACCAATGATTGACATTTACTTTTTTTCATTGCCCACTGTTAACAGAACGGCATATACAAAGGCTTCAGATTGTCACTACTCTTGTACCAGTTGGTTGATTGCGAAAAGGATAGTTATCAACTGTGGTACGTTGATTTCTATCAATGGATCTCCTGTCCCGTGGCCGACATACTCCCGCTACTCTTACGTTAAATCAGGGCTAATGGAGCGGAGTGTGGCGAGTCCAGTGAGTGATAAGCGCTACTGAGGCTGAAGGCGAAGCGAGGCGAGGGCGAGCTGAGGACCGAACCGAGGCTGTGGAAGTCGGTGTCCAGGCTCAGAGGTCGTTGTTCAAGCGCTGCGACGGCTGCTCCATCCATTTCCTTCACGAGACCAAAGGGCGATGACAAAGGTATAATGGCAATGAAGCACAATTGCTTCCCTAGGAGTTCGTGCCCCGAGAAGAGAGAAACACCCTGGATAGGCAGAGCTAGATTGTTCTAGATCTTGCTCCATAGGTTACGTCTCCTTAGGTTATACCGAAATTTCTATGTGGTAAAAGAAAGGCTAGCATGGACGAGGAAGTAACACAAACACGATCTGGTGCAGAAGAGGCGCATTGGAGGCTCATGAGTGGCATTCAACCTGCGTTCTGTCTCCGTTGGAGAGCTTCGCGTCACTTATAAGCAAACGGACCCGAATTCCATGGTTGGAATCTAATCTGGTAAGACATTACGACTTGGACAGTGTTATTGCGAAAATGTGGATGGCTCGCTTTCATAGAAAACGAAGTATGACTGGCTCTTGTACTCCATAGCCATTGCTCCTCCTCTCTTCTTTAAGGCCTTTGCTGGCAGAAAGCAGGAGCTTCCCAGGCTCCAGAAAGTGCTACCTCCCTACCGGAGCTCCTTCCGGTTTTAATCGTTCCGTCGTTATACTTGGGGTAGAAATACAAAACGGAGATTCTCCCGTAGTATACCGAAGGCAAAAACGTCATTGAACAGCCATAACACGATTCACTTGCTATTCACGTGACTGGCCGCAGGACGTCGACAGCGTTCAAAGGAAGCAGGGACGCAGCGGAGGTCCGCGCTTGCCCGTGCTTACCTCGCGTCCACTAACAAGAGAAGTGTCTGAAGCGTATGTCTGAACGGGAAGAGCGAGTCATGTAGAGAGAATCCCCACCCCTCCATTAGTATAAAAATGTGTTTATTTTTTCCAAGAAAAAACCCAAGGAGTAGGGGGTCGTTGCAGTTATAAATGTAATGGGCGCCTCATGAGTTCGGCGATCTTATATGTCAGCGATGCCTCTGCCGCAAGTGGGTCGCAGCGCAGTGGATAGAGACGTTGCTTCATGCGAGGGAGATCGAGGGTTCAATTCTCCTGCTCTGCTGCACTTTTGCAACTGATTGTTGAAATTTGACGGATTCTGACGTCTATACCATTTCAGAGCTTTTCTACTAATTTTTCCAGCTGCATGCTGTGGTATTCAACATAATGATGTGTAAACGTTCAACATCAGTGATACACAGGCACAACGTGCATGAAGAAGAAGCACTGGTCACAATACGGAGCGTATAAAGGCTACAGGCTCCTCACAGTTTGTTTCCCTAGATGGACCGATGACCTCGGAAAAAACCATCCTGCTCGATTTTCAAAGACCAGGACGTGACGTCGCAAATGGTTTCAATGAAGAAACGAGGTCTGTGGACCCCGCAAACTGACGTTAACGGCCATCGATACACTCTTTCCCTCATCTTTGCCTGTCAACTGAAAATCAGAGGGAGCTGAAGGTTTTTAAACCTAACACCAACAATGTCCGCCGACGCTGGAGTGGTGATCCATCTACCTACGCTGAAGTGTGGCCCACCTTTAGGCAAGGAATTTTCGAGGAAAGAAATCAAGCCGGCCGAACGGATGGCCAGCATACACAAGGACTTTGAAGCACGTCAACTTGAAGTTGACGAAGACGAACAGCTGGAAGTGGTGGAAGAAGAAGATTGGGATCCGCAGGATGAACTGATAGACGTCGAGATGCAAGCAAGAAATGGACATATGAGAACGTTTTCGGGTGGAATGATTTCACTCCCACTCATAGTGCACGACCCTCCTTTTGACCTGCAAAAAAGGGACAACATCCTGAAGGTAAGTGTCGAAGCTGCGGGTAGCTGAAGGAGAACGGATTTGTTATAATGACATTGAAGGTGGTGTCGCTGGTATACCAGTGAGGAGTCTGTAGCTTTTATACGCTGTCCGATTGTGACCAGTGCTTCTGTTCATGCACTTTGGACCTGTGCATCACTGGTGTTGAACGTTTATTCATCGCTGAGTGGCTTTCTCATTGCCTTGTGGTTAGTAATAAACAAGTGGCAAGAAATTTAGTCTCCACGACGTACAACTGGAAAATTAAACAAAAACATCCGAAAATGGTAAAGATGTCAGAATCGTTCAACGCTCAACCAAACGTATGAAATGCAAAAATGCAGCAGAGCGGGAGAATCGAACCCCCGGCCTCCCACCCATAAAACAACGTCTCTATACACTGCTCTCCGAGCCACCTGGTGGGCGTACACCACGAATTCTATTGTAACGGACTCCCCACTCCTTGTGTTTAACGACTTGGCAAAAATCAACCCATCTTTATACTAACTGAGGGGTGGGGATTCTCCCTATATGACTCGCTTTCCCCTTCCAGACATACGCTCCAGACCTTCCCTTGTCAGATTTCATGCACACAATTCGGCCACTTTGAATGACGCGCGAAACAAAACATCGTTCTTATCAAAAGGTCACCATTTCCTGGTTTTCGAAGAGGAGTGCCATTAACTTGTTAAGAGGTTGATAAAGAATATTCGAAATTCGATTATTCGAAATTCGAAGCCTTCGAATATTCGAATAAACGAATAATTCGAATATTGGACTTTCTCGAATATTCGAATAAACGAATAATTCGAATATTGGACTTCTCGAATATTCGAATAAACGAATAATTCGAATATTGGACCTTCTCGAATCCTACTATATATAAAGGAGCAAGCGTGTGTGTGTGTGTGTGTGTGTGTGTCACTGTGTGTGTTACTGTGTGTCACACCGTCACAGTGTCCGTCCGTCCCACTTTGAGTTGGAGCGCGGCAGCCGAACACGTCGACAACCGTGCCTGGCGATGCCACAGAAGTGCCGAACACGTCGGCAACCGTGCATGAAGAGCCGGAGAGGTACCGAACACGTCGGCAACCGTGCATGGCGAGCCGTAGACGTGCCAAACACGTCGGCAACCCTGCATGGCGAGCCGTAGACGTGCCGAGCACGTCGGCGGCACGAAACTTCGGCCCTGGGGGTAATCGAGGTCGCTGAACACGAATCTGAAGTCGACCGATCGATATCGATCGATATTATCGATTTTTTGAGGATGGCGTTCAAGCGGCGCTAAACTTTGGCCGTGGGGGTAATCGATGTCGTTGAACACGAGTCTGAAGTCGACCAATTTTTTGAGGATTTTGTTCAGGCGGCACGAAACTTCAGCCCTGGGGGTAATCGAGGTCGCTGAACACGAATCTGAAGTCGACCAATCGATATCGATCGATATTATCGATTTTTTGAGGATGGCGTTTAAGCGGCGCGAAACTTCGGCCCTGGGGGTAATCGAGGTCGCTGAACACGAGTCTGAAGTCGACCAATCGATATCGATCGATATTATCGATTTTTTGAGGATTTTGTTCAGGCGGCACGAAACTTCAGCCCTGGGGGTAATCGAGGTCGCTGAACACGAATCTGAAGTCGACCAATCGATATCGATCGATATTATCGATTTTTGAGGATGGCGTTTAAGCGGCGCGAAACTTCGGCCCTGGGGGTAATCGAGGTCGCTGTGAACACGAATCTGAAGTCGACCAATCGATATCGATCGATATTATCGATTTTTTGAGGATGGCGCTCAAGTGGCGCGAAACTTTGGCCGTGGGGGTAATCGAGGTCGCTGAACTCGAATTTGAAGTCGACCGATCGATATCGATCAATATTATCGATTTTTTGAGGATGGCGTTCAAGCGGCGCGAAACTTTGGCCCTGGGGGTAATCGAGGTCGCTGAAAACGAATCTGAAGTTTGTTTTTGAGGTATGAAGGTCTAAAAGTTGGGAAAAGAAGATGGTCGGAGTGTTCTCTTCTCGGGGTTTGGGGGCGAAGCCCACAACCAGTCGGAGGCGGCCGCAAGGCCGCTGAACGACTGGTATTCGAATAAACGAATAATTCGAATATTGGACTTTCTTCGAATAGTCGAATATTCGAATATTCGAGATTCGGTTTTATTCGAAATTCGACTATTCGAAATTCGAAAAGGACAAAGGTATAGAGGGCACACAACTTTGCCTGCTTACAACCGCAACAAATGTAATTTTTTCGTTTTTTCTTTGTGACTTTTCTTGTTTAGGTCCCATGTTGTTCCGTAAAAACCGATCGGTAAGCCTCAAGTGGGTCTGTTACATATAATACTTTTTACTTATGTGGCCCCCGGACTAGGATAGCTATACCGGCTGGGTAGCTTCTACTGACCGATTATATCGATTTCTGCGCGGAGTTTAGAGTTTAGTCACCTGAGGATGCTGATCGGCGGATAGATGCGAGTAAACAATTCAATCGGCTGTCCATTATCGATCGAATTTATCGATTTCTGTGCGTGATTGACAGTTTGAGCCTGAATGCTGGTCGTTGGGATGGCTGCGCAACAAGTGAACAGCACCCGTCGGCATCCATTATCGATCGAATTTATCGATTTTCGCGCGAAGCTGATCGTTGCAGATTAAAGATGGGTGTGCTGTGGTTGGCGGGCTTCAAACCAGGTAAAATGCGCCAGTCGGACGCTCTCTATCGATGGAACTCATCATTTTTTTTTGCGCGGAATTCGTCTTTTTTAATGATTTTATTGGAGAAGATACGCCCTACTCACCGATGAGTTCCGCCGCAGAAGTTTTCGACCCACAGCTAGGACAAAGAAGGAAAAATACTTCGAAAAGAAGAAAAGTCATCATGATCAGCTCACCCGCTCATTCATTAGCTTCGATAAGTACTCACATCTTCAAAATGGGCCTTATTATACTCAACTACAGGAAGAAGAAGCAACATCTCAGATCAGTAAGTTTTAGGGCATTCATTCGGCCCACACCATAGCTCACAGTATTCGCATCGTAAGCTTGTATTCAGTGGCCACGGCGGTTTTTTTTTATAACCTCTTCTTTTATTATTTTTAATTAACATTTTATTTTTAACTTTGCTTGAGCCTAGAGCGGCTGGTATAGAAGACACAAGTTGTTAGATGGATGTCTAGTTGCGATCAAAACTCTTGCGCCAGGCGGGACTCGAACCCGCATCTTCTGCTTTCCGGGCAGCGATGTTCGCCTTACACCACCAGCGCTGTTTGGTCGAACTGAACATCCACGATATCTTCCTAGCAGTACTCACCTATCAGCACTCACCCGTTATCGGGATGAGCGGCCGCTGATATCAGCATGAAACCGGTCAAGCTGAAGGCACTCGAAGAAATGATTTTTAACTTTGCTTGAGCCTAGAGCGGCTGGTATAGAAGATACAAGTTGTTAGATGGATGTCTAGTTGCGATCAAAACTCTTGCGCCAGGCGGGACTCGAACCCGCATCTTCTGCTTTCCGGGCAGCGATGTTCGCCTTACACCACCGGCGCTGTTTGGTCGAACTGAACATCCACGATATCTCATCCCGATAACGGGTGAGTGCTGATAGGTGAGTACTGCTAGGAAGATATCGTGGATGTTCAGTTCGACCAAACAGCGCCGGTGGTGTAAGGCGAACATCGCTGCCCGGAAAGCAGAAGATGCGGGTTCGAGTCCCGCCTGGCGCAAGAGTTTTGATCGCAACTAGACATCCATCTAACAACTTAACATTTTATTCATTTTCATTTTTTTAAATTCATTTATTTGTATTACGTTACTTTTCGTTATTAATTTAGTTATTTTATAATTCTCTACTTTTATTAATCTTAACTTTTGAACCAGAACGTATGTGCCGCGGATAAATGAAATGCTTCAACTTTATGATTTCAACACGCTAACAATGCACTGCTTCTTGAGATACGACGACAAAATAAAGGAAAAGATTTTTATTTTCCAACAAATATTTGCTTAAGAACCGCTGCTAATGTTGAGTATAACTTGGTTGAAGAAAATTTCTGACTGCGTCAAGGCGTGATTGCCGTTCTTCAATCTACCAGAACTGCCACCATCGTCTCTTGTTCTCCTTGATCGACTCTTTGCTTTTCGCCTCGGAACTCTTCGATCTTATCAGGTTCGACAGCTTCCATTTTTTGCTTCCGTGCGTCTCCTCCGTGCTCGCCCTGTAGAAGCTGACCTTCAAGACCAACCAATCTATTGTTCTGATCAGATAAAAGTCTGCTCGAATGGACGGAGTAGGTAACTAAATTTCGGCAGAAGAATTTAAATTTTGTAAGGAAAAATCTTCAGAACGGATTGGATTTTAATAGAACAGTCACAGGAAAAACGTGAATGACGCAGGTTAGTTAAGGATAGGTTCGCGAGGAGGGTTGAATAGAGCGAAAAATTGGTAGGTCCTAAGGTTTGTAGGTCAAGTGGATTGTATATGGCAAAAGAAGAACACGTCTAATTGTAAGGGCAATCGGATGTGCTCCAATGATGGCGATTATAGTCACGTAACTCTCCAACCCGATGCGTTACATCTTAGGAAATTCGATATTATCGATCGAAGTTGATTGCCTTTACCACGCTGAGAATACCTTTCAGCCGAGATCACAATCACGCTACTCCCACCCCGATCGGTTACATCTGAGAAAAAATCGATGTCGGCGTTTAAAAGATCGATAATATCGATTGATCTGGATTGCCTTTCACACGTTGTGGAAACCTTTTCGCCGAGATCACAATCACGCACTCCCACCCCGATCGCTTAAGCCAGAGAAAATCGACATCGATAATATAAAAGATCGATAATATCGATCGATATTCATTGCCTTTCCCTTTGCTGTGAAGAACCCCTGTTGGCGATCATAACCACATGACTCCCACCCTGGTCGGTCAAATCTGGGCGAAAATCGATACCCCCGCTTTAAAGGTCGATAATATCGATCGATACTGATTGCCTTTCTCTCTGCTGTGAAGCGCTACGTAGTCCACCATGATCACGTGATTCCTTTCCAGTCGAAGGAAAACCTCGACGTGTTCATGGCGCAGTCCCTCTTTTACCACTAAGAAATGCTGCTTTGCTGCATTTTAAAATAAAGTAATTTCTCTTGAAAAATAAAATTCTTATAAAATTTCAAACGGAGTGTTGATACCGGTGAACTAAAAAGAATCCGAAGAAAACCGAACTATTTTTTCCTGAAAGGTTTCTAACCGTCTTGTGTTTGAGGTCCCCTTGTTTTTTTCTGGGAGACGATCATTTTGATTTCGAAGATGTTCTGCTTGACATCAGAAGCGTTACGCCTGCTTAGAAGAATGTCGAATTTGATTTGAAAAGTGCCCAGTTTGACGTGGAAATAAAGTGGTACAACACAACCATCAAAGTTGCCGAATTCCATCATAATCAGCACCCGGGTGCGAGAACGTTTACTCACTTTCGGCCGCGTCGAGCCACCGCCGGCAAGCCCGCGATGGCTCGACGAAAACGCGTACGGCTTGTTAGCTTCGTGCGCGTGGGTCCTGCAGCGATTATCGACGGCTGGAAAATTGCCAATCGTCGACGCGCTCTTGCTGATTGTCTACCTTTGAACATGTTGCAGTATATACATAGTATCGGACCAAATTGGAGACTGTTCTAAACATGTCTAACGCTTTTGAAATCAAAACGGACTTCTTCCACGTTTAATGGAGGCTCTACAAAAAGGTTAGAATAACTTCGTTCGAGTAATCAACTTCTTGAGAAAAAAATGAACCTCTTCGAATTTTCAGAATGACTTCTTTAATATTTGATTTACCTGCTCAGTAAGTGAAGACATTGTTTGAAATTTTTAAAACTCTAATTTTTTGAGGAAAAATAATGGTTTAAAGCTTGTTTTAAAGAGCGGAAAGGCGGCCATTTTTGTACCGTAAAAAGAGACTACGCCATGCCCTCGTCTAAGACGTTGCGATGTTTGGTTGATTGATAGAAAAATTTCTGCCAGCATGCAATTTCACACCTGTAATACACAACCAAAACAATTTCAAAGGGCACACATATCTTCACTTTGAAGCTTCTTGTAAGCGTCACTAATACTATTAGTCAAATAAAAAACGCGACGAGTTAATCTCTTTTTAATGTACTAAATGATTGCTGCCTTATTGCGCTTGAAAGCAAAATTAAATTTATTTTTTTTCTGAAAATATAAACATGCCTAATAAAATTGTTACACTCATTCGGCCATGTCAACTAAACAATTCCCAAGAAAATTATACCAAAATTTCCTTAAGCAAACAATTATCCTGCTCTCCATAGAGATCCCCTAGTTTGACCGAATATCGATCGCTTTGATTTGGAAGACGTTCACTTTGATTTGAAAAGCATCACGCTTGTTTAGAATAATTCTCAATGCGACGCGAGAAGTGTCAAATTTGACGTGAAGATGGTATAATAAGGTTTCTACTAATGGTCTTAGACTATCAGATATACTATTATCACTAACTTCCTATTAATAGTGAAGACCTTATCACAATAGTAGTCCCAATAATGTCAGCTGTTAGTGTTAGTTAGTTTGCTGTTAGTCAACAGCAAAAATTCGCAGTAGCCAGTTCCCGTTCGCAAGTTCATACAGCAAGAAGCCGATGGAACTCATATGCGTAAATCTCGTGCGCACCACCAGTGAATGGCTGGCGACGTCGCGCACGCTGCATGCGCGCGCGGCGGCCGGCGCGGCCAAAAGTGAGTAAAAGTTCCGTCCCCCATCAACACCCCATCGAGCCCCATCCATCATACACCCCTCTCCGCAGAGGGGGTTCCAAAAATTAAAGTTTTAAATGCTGATTGTTCTACAGATTTTCTGCCAACAGATTTAGAGTCGTGTGGACACTTCAGCACGACGCCCCCCTCAACGTCGCGCCGTATATCTCCCGGGTCACGAGCCCGTGAAAACATGGGCTGCGAATGCGCTGGCGATGACTTGGTGTGATTGTGAAGCAGAACTAGAAGCAGCAAATTGGAAGGCAGCAGACGTCCTTCTTCGAGACAGCGTAGGCCGTGTGGAGCATCGTTCAGAAGTATTTGTTCTGCGAAATTCCGGCGATATGGAGCACCTCTGAATCCGTGGAGCAAACGTCCAAGAAGTCGCGATTTTTATTCGGTTGATAGCAAAATTTCTGTTTTCACCTCGGTTCACACCTCTTAACAATGAAGCGAAAACAGACACGATTGTAAAGAACGCGCATGTTCTCACTTTGGCGCTTCATATAAACAGCATTTGCACTATCAAATAGAAGATCAAAAAAAGAAAATAAAATAAAAATCGAATAGAAATCGCCACGAGCTAGGCAAGTGTACGATCTCTTATTTTAATACACTAACTGCATTTTAGAGCTTTAAAGCAAATTTTAGTTTATTATTTTTCTCAAAAAATGAACGCTTTATAAAATTATTAACTCATTCGGGTAGGTGAAAATCTCAAAGAAAATTGTACAAAATTTTCCTTGAACAAAAAATGATTCTAACATGGATTCTGTAGTTTACCCTACAACAAGCTGGAAGTCGTTCACCTTGATTTCAGAGGCGTCAAGTATGTTTAGAGGAGTGCCCAGTTTGACAAGAAAATCCTACTATGGAAAATCATACGTTAAGGGCTGTCGATCAGCGCCGATGAAAATTAAGGGGCGGAAATTAAGGGGCGCAAATTACGGGGCGCGCAAGTAGCAGGAATATCGGGAAATACCCTGTCATCTTCTACGTGACTGGGATTCAGAAGACGCACCGAAGATGTCGTCTAACGTGGCTGGGGATTCAGACGGTAGTCGACGGGAGACCGTCACAGCAGGAGAAGGAAAAAAGCAGGGGAGGGTAATCAATATCGATCGGTATTATCGATTTTTCTCACACTCAATTGATCTGGGTGGGAGTTGAGTGGTTATGATCGTCCATATGATCGTCAACGGAAAGACTTCCCAGCAGGGGAAGGCAATCAATATCGATCGATATAACATATCGATTTTCACCCAGGTTTAGCCGAATGGGCTGGGAGACACACGGGTTTTATGGCCGACGGAGTTTCTTCACAGCAGGTGAAAGGTTTCGATCGGGAGGATAATATCGGTCGACATCATCGATTTCGTAACCGGTGATTTTTATTGTAAATTTAAAGTTCCTTCGTTTGTCTGTCAATGAGGGTTAGGCAATTCGTCACTGCTGTAGTGGTCCTGCGTGGAACAAATTTTGTGTTGAACATAGTGTTAGGAAAGGTGGGAATCTTCTAACAATAAGGCTTTTCTACGTGTGACCGAGGTTGACCAGACGCTGAGTACTTATTGAAAACGTCGATTTTTGACTAAGGATGGCCGTTTTAGGATGAGGAGTAAAGATACCTGCAGTCAACTTGGCGCTAGAGTGAAGGGGCGACCGTGCTGTGAGGCGTCAGGAGAGCTATTGTACAACCTAACCAAGGGACGAAGGCACTGATGAACATCAACGTCAGGGAACCGTTTGGAGATGATGCCGATGTTGAGCGTGGTGGTGATGGTGAGGAGACTGGATGGCTTTATACAGCAAAACTTCACTTGGGGCTGGATTCATCAACGACGTATGTACCGCAATTAAACAGAGGAAATTACAGCCGAAATCCCGGATAGTGCGGCTTATCCAGCGATATGGTGAGCGATAAGCAGCGTGGCGTTATCTGAGTTTTCCACTGCGAATTCTCTGTTAAAGTTTTGTAAGTCGTTGATGAACCCGACCCCTGATCGTAAAGAAAGTAGAGCAAGGTTGGAACATCACAAGGTTCTCAAATACTGCCTTTTCTACTGCTAGGGAGGGAAGGAAGCTTCATAATTAGAGCAGCCAGCTTGAAGAGAGCAGCCTTAGGGTCTGTTCATACTTCGCGAAAGCAGCGACAAGAGCGCAGCGCGCGTGGCGTGCGAGCGACAAGAGCGACAAGAGCGGCTGGAGCGACAGCGCCGGCGCTCGAGTATGAACACTTTTCGGCATCGCGCGCTCGGTTTTAATCAATATGCATGTTTTGCACGGGCGACAAGTCAATCTTGTCGCGAAGTATGAACAGGCCCTTAGCTTAGGGTCTGTTCATACCTAGCGACGGGGCGAGGTGAGTGACTGATCAATCGAGCAAATCATACGTATCACCTGCATCACCTGTCGTCCCGTTGATCATCGAATTGCTCGAACGGGTGCCAGCAGCGTCTCCATTCGTCCCTGTCGCGTGCCAGAGTGGTCCAATGGATCCTCCTCGCTCGAGGGACACGAAGAGCGTCATATCGTCGTTCAGGGCTTTAACGAAGAAGTCCGACCAACGCGTTGGTGGGCGTCCTGGTGTTCTTTTGACATCCCGCGGAATCCAGTCGGTAACGGCTTTCGTCCAGCGGGTGTCTGCGAAGCGCATTACGTGGCCGGCCCACCTAATTTTCGACAACTTGGCCCACGCGACAGCGTCTCTTATCTTCGAACGTCGGCGAAGCTCGGAACTCCGGAGGCCTTCTCTCTCTTGCCTGAGTCGTGCACTCCCCCGAGCATCGGCCTCTCGATTCCACGCTGCGCGATGCTGATCACGGGTTCATCCTGCTTTCGTATAGCCCAGGTCTCTGAGGCGTATGTTAGGGCAGGAAGAACGGTAGAGTCGAATAGGTGGGCACGGAGTCGGACGTTCTTCGTCTTCTTCGCGACTTCTTCGACGCTTTTGAAAGCTCCCCAAGCCGCTCGTTTCCTCCTGCTCAACTCCGGCGCTAGGTCGTTGGCCATATTGACTTCGCGACCCAGATACACGTAGCTGGAGCATTCGGAGATGTTCGTTCCGTTGAGCGAGAATGGGGCATCAGAAACTTGTCCGTTCCTCATAAACATCGTCTTCGTAAGATTCAGCTGCAGTCCAACATTCCCACATACACGATCGAAGTCGGCCAGCATTCGCTCCGCCTGGCTGATGCTCGGTGTTATGAGCACGATGTCGTCAGCGAAGCGAAGATGATGTAGTTGCCGGCCGTCGACCTTCACTCCCATAAATCATACGTATCAACTTTTAATGGTCGAGTGCTCGACGAAAAATCGATACGCATGATTTGCCCGCCTGACCAATCACTCCCGTCGCTCTACTTGCAAAGTATGAACAAACCCTTAGTGATCCTGCAACATCGCGCGAAGCGCGCAAGCTCTAGGCAAGCTGATAGGCGTGACGGAGCACTTGTTGAATCTATGATAAGGCACAACATACCTTTCATCTCCGCTGGATTCCGTTGTTTTTTCTTTGGCTGGGCTGAAATCTCCATGATTCCCATGTGGC
Organism: Heligmosomoides polygyrus bakeri; assembly: GCA_947359475.1. Lineage (NCBI taxonomy): Eukaryota > Metazoa > Nematoda > Chromadorea > Rhabditida > Heligmosomidae > Heligmosomoides > Heligmosomoides polygyrus. Next base: position 95,179,886 of record OX375866.1, read on the forward strand.
CCTATCATATTCACTTCTGGGTTGCACGAGGCACAAATAAGCACGCCAAATCTCAAACCAGGGCCCAGATTCATCAACTTATACCGCCGGTATCATCCCACCGCGGATTCACCATACCGGCCTACGTGGTAAACGATTCAGAGAGTTCGACCCCAAATTTAGCACACCGCATGTTGATGAATCGCGGTGCCCGTAGGTTTGGCGGTATTTTTCACCGTTACCGCTCGATAAGCGGCTGATGAATCTGGCCCCAGGGGCCGGATTCATCAACGACTAACCCGCGGGTATAGGCGGTAGAGATTCCCACGATGAAGCTTGCGTCTCTGTCACTTATTTCATCTCTACTCCTTATACCCTGCATACCCGAGGGTTTAGTTATTAATGAATCCGGCCCCAGGAGTGCACCCGTGCAACACAACTGTGCTAATGCTAATCGACTGGAAAGGAATAGAAGCGCTTATTATGTAACTTTCTCAGCACTCACAGGGGAGGTCTGTGGGTTCAACCCAAGGTTCTGAACAAGGACTATAATGTGGTCTCGTATGGCATGGCATCTAACAGGAACACAGTGCTGAAGTTCGTTTTTGCTGCCGGCCGCTGGGTGGTTCAAAAAGGCAAAAATTTGTCGTCTAGTAACCTATGGATGGTAAGTCAGCGGTATGTATCCACCCTCATGAAAGGAGTGCTGGTCATTTTGTCGCGCCTACTTTAAACCGAATTCGTGTGAGCTTTCCAATTTTAGCACAAATGTGGTCCAGAATGTCTTTAGCACACGATGGTCGATGGTTTCCTCTTGAGCACTCTGCAAGTCTAAACGGGCTAATTTGGTGACAAATTTGTACCACTTTCGGATCCAGTGTAGACGCTGGATAAAACGTCGATTCGGATAATTTGGATCAGTCACTTTTTCAAACCCTGGTTAAACAAACTGACGAACAATGGTATTTATACCTCCGTTATACTCTGGTATAAATACCATTTTGAACTATTGTTTCTAACAACGAGGTTGTGGAGGCAGTCAACCCATCTTAAGTCTCCCTCGGAACCAGGAGAAGCAAGCATCTCCCCGTCAACCTTGCGTCCAAGGGGAAGGTCTGCGCATACGTTTGTTAGCGTCGCCGCTAAGGCGTATGTTATACTTCGGCGACGCTGTTTTCGGCGACGTCGGCGGCAGTGTTACGCGGGCTGCCACGCAGTGCATAGCAGCCCGCGCAACACAGCGTCGCCGACGCGTCGCCGAAGTATAACAGGGCCTTAACTGAGTCATCGCTCAAGGGCGCACTCCCCACTCAGCCGACACCGCGGATATAGATCCCACTCCTCTCTGTGAAGTAGCTATTGCCTGCATAGAATCTCCGTTCCATAGTAGTGTAGCTATAGATAAAGCTTTATATACACTGCCGTGTGCTGTGTCCGTGAACTGGTCAAGAGACCAGAAGTATCGTTGGAAGTTGTCACGTACTGGTGCGGTACGAAGCCGGAGCCTTCTACTTTCAGATCGATGTGATCATCTCTCCGGAAGCGAATAATGAGCCGTCAGGCAGAAAGCCCGGTAAGGGATTCGATCCTCTCTGAGCCGGTCGGCAACGACCGGGAAAGGTTGCGGATAAATCTGCCGGCATAGCCGGCGTGCGGGCCTGGCCAAGCTCCCCATGTCAGATTGCAGACCCAACCAAGAACCAACCATCCACTAGACACCAAAGGGTCACTGCACATACTGACATAGGGCGATTCAGATAGTGGTGGCTCTCACCAGATCGAATTTTCGGATAATTTAGATAACTCATTTTGGCCAGAAGTCTAATGTCCTATCCGATTTTGATATCCTATGTAAGATCTAAGCATAAATCAGTTATATGACTCATAAGAAAAATTTTCTTGTGAAAGTGACTCTTATGTGAACCATTCCAAGACCCGGGCCTTTTCAGGGGTGTCATTAGTTGCACAACCCCTTCTACCGGGTTTGGAAAAATGACGGATTCGAATTATCCAAATCGGCAACGGATCCCTTGTGCTCCTTGTTATATGCCCTACGAGAACATGCATGTAGCTCTTGTTGAGAATCGTTGCTGTAAGTTCGCAGACGTCCCTTGTCGGTGTCAAACTTCTTACTGACAACAAAGCAAAGGTCGTTATTGGCAGCTCAGTAGTTCAAAAGGCAATTGGGAGCACAAATATGTACATGAAATAGCCATCTTCAAGCACAAGCACTCACAGCGTTTTTGATTTGGGTTCGGTCTTCTCGCCTTTTGGAGCCTTGGTCTGCCCGGCTTGTTTCTGTCTCGGAGAGAGCGGTTCTGACGGTCTGAAGTGGAGCAATTTGAAAGGTTTTCGCATGAAATAGAGAGAAAACTTTTTGATCAAATCCTAGGAGGGATTTTTAATGAAGTACGATTACCTTTCTGAAGAGGTAATGATAGACCGTGTTGCTGGTAAAATTTTTTTGTACAAAGTCAAAAAAAAGAGTGTATCAATGTTACGTGTCTCACTATAGGAGAAAATATAAAATGAATTGAAAATTCACGACTCCGTTCGCTACCCGCTGTACTCTGAACGTCGAGGGTCAATGACCGGATTCCTCAAGTACTAAACCTCGGACATACGGGCAGAAGGAAGAGATATACCCATGACTGAAATTCATCGTTTAGCTTCCCTACTCATTCGCGTGTATATCGTTAGGTGGATGATACCTGACGATCCTCGTGAGTACGTTCGTATACTGACGAGGATTTATGTACCTTTACTCCGAGATCGCAACAGCGCAGTCGGAAGAGCTAACGTGTCGACCGTGGCTTGCACCCCATACCAGGTTTTTGGTTCGGATTTCTGCCCAGGCCAACCAAGGTCCTCGATCCCTCTAGGGTTGGCGAATTGGAGCCAGTGGCTGGATTCCTCAACCGCTTACCGGCTGGTAACGGGGAAAAGTACCGCCAACCCATGATACCGCGATTCATCAACAAGCGGTGTGGTGCAGATGTGGTTTCGTAGAGGTGCACAGAGGGCGGTATTGTGATACCGCGGGGAAACGATACCAGCGGTATCGATGATGAATCTGGCCCCAGGTTTCTCTGGGAAGGAAGAAACGCTGGCTTGTTCAGCGGCTGGTCACCAAGAGTTGGATAAAACACGCACCCAAATTGCCCCCACAACATTCTGTATAAGTGAAATGTGTAGCGCATCCCAAAAGGTATTGATTAGTGTCGTCTTTTGCCCTTTATCCTTACCCTCACTCCGAGATGGATGAATCCGGTCCCAGTAGTCAATGCGCTACCGCCCCCGTGCCGACGTCGCCAAATTCTGTACTTGTGAGATGCCTAGTAGAAAGGCCAAGTTTTCTACGACCACCTCGAAAGGACAAATTCCGTGGCAGTATGCGCGTAGGCCTAAAAAACTGTTCACTACATACTTAAATTCATTACAGGATCAGCGTACACGACAGTCCAAAACAGTCAAAGCTGCTACGGAGCCACATCACTCTACATAGTCGCAGACGTTCGATTCGACTTACTAACGACGATGTCGCTGTCAGCGTGAAGAAAGGGGTTCAACAAGGGGACACGCCGAAGCTCTTCAGCGCCCTACAAACCGTCATTCGCGATCTAGAATGGGAAGACGTGGGAATGAAGGTCCACGGCAGGCAACTGGCGCCATCTTCGCTTCGCTGACGACTTCCTGCTCATAACGCCGAGCATCAGCCAGGGTGAGCGAATGTTGATTTCGATTGTGTATGAGAGAACGCTCGGCTGCAGCTGAATATTGCGAAGACGATATTCATGAGGAAGGGATGAGTTTCTTGTGCATTATTCTCGCTCAGCGGAACAAACATCTCCGAAGCTCGTCTCTTCTTTTACGCGACGAAAGTGACTCTTTTCAGGAATACATTGTAGCGTGTGACAAAAAGTTGATTCTCTACGACATTTGACGACGGTCAGGTCAATGGTTCGAGCACAACGACGCTCCGAAGCATTTGTGGCATTTGTATCTAGTTGAGTTCAGTTTAAGAAGAGTGTAGAACAAAAGTGACTGTTTACCGTCCACGACTTTTGGATTCCGGTAGCGAAGTTTTCGGTTCACGCTCAGAAAGCGCCAAAGCAAGTTCCACACGCGGGAGTGACTGACATGTGAAGCGGAAGCGGCGGCGCACGTCGCACCAAGGAAAGGTCGTGGTGGCTGTTTGGTGGTCAGCAGCCGGTTTGATTCAGCACAGCTTCTTCGCTCCGGGCGAAACCATCACAGTGGAGAAGTGCTGTGGGAGTCGACAAAGCGCGCCAAGAATTCCATCGAATTTACCCGGCTTTGATCGACAGATGAGGTGTAAGCCTACTCCATGACAACGTCCAACCGCGTGTTTCTTCGATGACAACAAAAAAGCTGATTGAGTTAGGATAAGAAACTCCTCTCGACACTTCACATCCGCACATTATAAGGATAAAGGATAAAGGACGGCGTCTTTATATTACACTTTTTCAAGTATCTCGGCATTGTCCTGCGCTAAAGATGCTTCCCCAATTAAAACGATGCAAAAAAGGCATTCGATGACCTCATCATAGACTACAGAATTCTATTCTGCTGCAGCACCTAAACCTGTTTCTCCTTGGCACAAATGGTTTGATTTTTTGGTTTTTATTTCTATTGAAAAGCTTTCCTTGGGAGCGAATTGTAGTGTATCGAAGTAGATGGTTCAAAACGGCCATCATTTTTGCACCACCCTAGAGCATCGTTCGTTCACCTAAAAGTTTTTGTCCTTTGATCGTTTGTGCTAAAATGTTCTCTTTTTCTTCTTCATTACATGCATTTTTATTTCCACCCTGTTACAAAAATAAACAAATAAATAAATTCGCTTTCACTTTGCTCCCACCTCATTCTTAAAGTTAAAGTCATAAGACGTACAAAGGAGACTACCTAACGCCAATATCCATGCTCAAGCCTAATCTAAGCCTCTGTAAGCCGTTGTTGGTAAGTCGATGAGAAGCTGCAGCGAGTAATGCCCTTCATGCCCAAGTTGGATTTTCAGCACTTACTGAGTTGCAACGTCATCCAGTGTCGAGCTCTGTGGGGTGGGATTTGGCGTTATTCTATGTCCTGCGAACTTCGACGGTAATCCGGCACGTCTCTTCCTATATAGTAGTCGATACTACAACAGTTTTCTTTATTGTAAGCTAAAGTCACTTGCTTGCGGGTAGTATCTTCTTTTTGTTTTTTGGTCTGAATTTTTGAGTTGCCAGGTGAAGGAAACGGAGACGGTTTCCCATCCTGCAAAGGTTTTTGTCAAATGTGGAGTGTGAATCGATTCGAGCTCCGCCTATACAACCTTCTTTTTGGTAACAAGCAAAACGTTATGATACATTTCGAGAACATTGACTCCGATGTATCAGAAATGCTGCTGGTTGAATTCCTTAAGCTCTTTTTATAAGAACTGTTTCCATTTAACAGTGACGCAGGAAGCTGTAAAGCTGTAGAGCTTTTCAATTAGTTACTTTCGTTTATAAAGAACATCTGCTGTACAAATCTTTAAGGATAATGCGCTTGAATTTTTGATTTTGACTGGAAGATCTTCTTAACACATTTTATTGCATTTATACTGTTGTTGTTTCCAAAACTTGTTTTCATTTCGCGACTGAGAGTTTTATAAGTTAGATTGTAAAACGCAAAAGAACTTGTTTCCTATTTTTTGTTTCTCTGATCCTTGAGGAAAAAATTTGATAAGGAATGAAAGAGTTGTTGATTTATGCCTTGGTGGATATTCCATCAAGACAGCCTTTTTAGCCTTTTTGCCGGATAAGTGAATATAAACATCCACGTCTTACGTATTTCAAATCTGCTGCAATTTTTCCTTGGGAAATCTTTCTAAACAGAGAACAATAGTCGTCAGAGCAGAGGACGATGTATCCAGAAAAAGATTAGTTGTATCACCTGTCGCTCTGTTCATCATCGAGTTGCTAATATAGTTATTAACTTTGGCAGTTTAAATCAATATCTAGCGTGAGAGAGCGTTCGCACAGATACTTCATCCGTTATACGTCCGTTGGCTTTTGTTTCTGAAGGTTCTTACGGCCAACTAACTTCGTTCCGCACCTGCATCACCTGCACCACCTGTCGTCTGGTCATCGACTTGCTCGAGCAGGCGCCAGCAGCGTCTCCGTTCGTCTCAGTCGTGTGCCAGAGTGGGCCAATGAATCCTCCACGCTCGAGGGACACGAAGAGCGTCATATCGTTCGTTCAGGGCTTTCACCAAAATGTCCGACAAAGGCGTTGGTGGGCGTCCGATGTTCTCTTGACATCAGCCGGTGACGGCTCTCGTCCAGTGGGTGTCTGCGAAGTGCATTACGTGGCCAGCCCATCTAATTTTCGACGATTTGGCCCATGCCACAGCGTCTCTGACCGTCGAACGTCGGCGAAGCTCGGAACTCCGGAAGCCTTCTTTAACTTGCGTGAGTCGTGCACTCCCTCGAGCATCGTCCTCTCGATTCCACGCAGCGCGGTGCTGATCACGGGTTCACCCTGCTTTCGTATAGCCCAGGTCTCTGAGGCGTATGTTAGGGCAGGAAGAACAGTGGAGTCGAATAGGTGGGCACGGAGTCGGACGTTCTTCGTCTTCTTCGCGACTTCTTCGACGCTCTTGAAAGCTCCCCAAGCCGCTCTTTTCCTCCTGCTCAGCTCTGGTGCTAGGTCGTTGGCCATGTTGACTTCGCGACCCAGATGCACATAGCTGGAGCATTCGGAGATGTTCGTTCCGTTGAGCGAGAATGGGGCATCAGAAACTTGTCCGTTCCTCATGAACAGCGTCTTCGTAAGATTCAGCTGCAGTCCAACATTCCCACATACACGATCGAAGTCAGCCAGCATTCGCTCCGCCTGGCTGATGCTCGGTGTTATGAGCACGATGTCGTCAGCGAAGCGAAGATGGTGTAGTTGCCGGCCGTCGACCTTCACTCCCATGTCTTCCCATTCTAGTTCGCGCATGACGTTTTCGAGAGTGGCGCTGAAGAGCTTCGGGGATATGGTATCCCCTTGCCGAACCCCTCTCTTCACGTCGATGACGACGTCGTTGTAGAATGGTGAGATCTTGGTCGTGAATCCACTGTACAGCTCTCGAAGGACTCTGATGTACTGAGTAGGAACGCCCTGAGTGAGCAGGGCTTCGTGGACCGCTTCAGTCTCGACGGAGTCGAATGCCTTCTTCAGGTTGATGAACGTAAGGCACAGCGGCAGCTTATACTCTCGCGACATTTGATGAGCTTCGTAATGGTGTGTATGTGGTCGATCGTGCTGAATCCTCTCCGAAATCCTGCTTGTTCGCGTGGCTGTCCTTCATCCAGCGTTCTGCTGATCCTATTCAGGATAACTCGAGTGAACAGCTTGTAGACTACGGAGCAGGCAGATCGGGCGATAGTTCCCAATGTCGTGCACGTCTCCCTTTTTGTACAGCAGGACGGTCCTGCTGGTCTTCCACTGAGATGGAACCTTGCACTCCGACAGGCTCGTTTCCTCCTGCTCAGCTCTGGTGCTAGGTCGTTGGCCATGTTGACTTCGCGACCCAGATACACGTAGCTGGAGCATTCGGAGATGTTCGTTCCGTTGAGCGAGAATGGGGCATCAGAAACTTGTCCGCTCCTCATGAACATCGTCTTCGCAAGATTCAGCTGCAGTCCAACGTTCCCACATACACGATCGAAGTCGGCCAGCATTCGCTCCGCCTGGCTAATGCTCGGTGTTATGAGCATGAGCATGATATCGTCAGCGAAGCTAAGGTGGCTGCCGGCCGTCCATCTTTACTTGTCTTCAAATTCTCGTCACCCTCGTTAGACTTCCAGCTGCGGGTGCCCGGTGGACGTTACAAGTCCACTTGCTAAAGGCTCTGAAGAAGGCGAGAACGCCGAAACGTTGGCTCGAGTGCTGTCTGTGTTACCAATCTTGGGGTGGCTCGAGATAAATATTACTTCTCAACATCGTGGACTACTATGCCAAGATTTATCGAGAGCCGAACGTGGAATCTTCAAATTCTATCTTGCGCATGACGTTCTCGAGGGTGGCGTTGAAGAGCTTCGGGGATATGGTATCCAATATGGCATCCGCGAAGCAAACAAAGAATACATCACTGCAATGATCAAAACCAGTTGATAAGAAGACTTAATGTGGTGACTGCTATGAACTGGGCAATAAGCGGAAGACCGATCCGAAATGAGATCGTCATTGGCTTAATAAGGATCACACATGAATGTAATGAACTCGAGCGAGCATGGGAGTATGCATGTGGCCATGGGCTGAATATAGAACGAGGCCCTACCCCGCACACAATTCACTTGGTGATTTCTTGCCGATTAGTAAGAATTTCGACGACGATTCCTGGTATATGATTCAAATTTGAATGTACTTAATCCGAGTTGTTTAAAAGCGCGCAAAAGTGGAGGTGTTTGAGAATCATCCTCAAAACACCAAAAAGGTTTGGTGCTGTGAGCAACTGTCATCGAACCACATCAAACTCACGGCTTTGGTGTCGCCTAAGAACTGCTGTAGAATAAGATCCGGTGGATCGTCATGAATCGTAATGTCGCAAGACCTGGACAAACAGAGGATCTGCTCGATTCAAACTTTGCAGAAAATAAAGTACTAGCAAAGGAAAGTGCCTATTCCAAAATGGAACCCAATTTCATTCTTTACACCATTTCGTTTACATGTTGTTACAGGATGTTTTGTTGCGATCAAATCTCTTGCGCCAGGCGGGACTCGAACCCGCATCTTCTGCTTTCCGGGCAGCGATGTTCGCCTTACACCACCGGCGCTGTTTGACCGCACGTAACATCCGCGATGTCCTCCAGGTCTGTCAGCACCCACCCGTGATACGGGGTTGGGCCGGCCGCTGATATCAGCATGGAACCGGTTAAGCTGAAAACCATTGTTACTAGTAAGGTTTTCAGCTTAACCGGTTCCATGCTGATATCAGCGGCCGGCCCAACCCCGTATCACGGGTGGGTGCTGACAGACCTGGAGGACATCGCGGATGTTACGTGCGGTCAAACAGCGCCGGTGGTGTAAGGCGAACATCGCTGCCCGGAAAGCAGAAGATGCGGGTTCGAGTCCCGCCTGGCGCAAGAGATTTGATCGCAACAAAACATCCTGTAACAACATGTAGCCTCTCTACCAGCCGCTCCAGGCTCAAGCTAATGTGTTAAGACATTTCGTTTACGTTTTGAAATAAGTATGCCGCTATAGTAATGCCCTTGACAGTTTAGTTTTACCTTGATGTGGAAGGTTCTGAAAAATTTCTACATCTTTTTGTGAAATTTTTTAAGTGTAGCCTTGCGATTTAGAGGTTTTTGCTCGCAATGACAAGCTTTTGTAATTAGTAGACATATTGTCATGTGATATATATTGCAATTATATTATATATAATTATATTGATATCAAAGGATTATATAGATTTTCACGTCAACTTGAGACTCGGGCAGGTGAACTAAAAAAAATTCATAGAAAGCTATTCTAAATTTTCCTTGAACATTAATTGTTCCAATCGTCTTAGTGAGTTACTAGCTTAATGTGTAAGAAACTTGTTTTGATATGAAAGATTTTCGCTCTGATTTCAGAAGCGCCAACTTCCAATTTGACGTGAAAATGGTGTATTCCATTTTCATGTCAGATTGGGTACTTTTGGAATCAAATTGGACAATTTTCACGTCAAACTGGACACTCGTTTAAGCTAGCTTTAGGACTTTTGAAATCCATGCGAACTCTTCTAAATCGAAACGACCTTCTTACTTTGATACTTTGATGGTCCTTTTGTCGGCTGGAGGTCTTCTCAGCGAGGACCACAACACTTCCAGACCGCTCGATCTCTGGCTGCTTGCATCCAGTGAGGCAGACTCCGCTCTCTGAAGGATCTTGAGAATGAGCCTGCCCATCGCGTTGGCGGTCGTCCCAGTGGTCTCTTATGGTCTCTCGGGAGCCATTCTGTGACACGGAGACTCCATCTATCGTCCTTTCGTCAAAGCAGGTGTCCGGCCCAGAGACGTTTGGACTTCTTCATGTACTGCAGCGGGCCTGCTAATTGCGACTTCTCCCGTAGCTCCGAGCTTCGTAGGCCTTCTTGCCATTGCTGACGAAGGCTTGTCCTCAGAAGACATCTCTCCAGTGCACGATGCGTAGTTTGCTCTGCTCTGGCGATTGTCTTGTTGTCGGGCCAGGTTTCCGTCGCGTAACACATCGCAGGCAGTACAGAGGCGTTGAATACCGAGGCCCTGAGGCCGGCATCCTTGACCTGATCGGTGACTTCGCGGATCGAACTGAAGGCTGCCATGCTGGCGCGTCTCCTGCGGCGATTTCAGGAGCGAGGTCGTTATCCATGTTCAGCTCTCTTCCCAGATAGACGTAGGAGTCGACCTGTTGTAGAGCGACTCCATTTAACCTTACGAGTCCCGTGTCACACCACTGGTTGACCATAAATTGCGTTTTGGACATATTCATGTCCAATCCAATCTTCATACCTGCCACATTGAGCTCGTTCAGCATTTCCTCGACTTCTGCCGTGCTGGTAGAGATGAGAACAATATCGTCGGCGAAGCGAAGGTTGCTGATCCGTTTACCGTCGACAAGGTAGCCTTTATCGTCCCAGTTCAAGTCTTTCATGGCATCCTGGAGTGCCGCTGTGAATAGCTTTGGAGAAATTGCTTAAAGCACAGCAAGGAAGCAAGCATGTAGAGCTTTCAAAAAATCGGATCGCGCCATGCACTCGAAAAAGTTCACCACAACTTTTTTTGATTGATGGTGTAAACGCCAGTTGCATGAACTATCATAGGGAGGATATTTGTGTTCTTTACAGCTGTTTTTGTTGCACCGTTAACAGGTGTCATACAAAAATGTCAATGCAAACGGAAAATTTGCTATCCATCAAATAGGAATCGTCTTGGAAAGACGTCTTGGAAGAGGGCATGGCACAATCTCTTTTTGCCACCAAAAATGGCAGCCTTTCAGCCCTTCAAAACATGCTTAGACATTATTTTTCCTCAAAAAAGAAATTTTTCACAAGCCATGTGTTCACTTATTGGTTTGTTGAACTAAAACTTCAAAGAAAATTATCCTAAAATTTGCCGTGATCAAAAAAATTATGCTAACTTTTCTTTGGAGTCTCTAGTTCAATGTAGAAGAAGCCTATTACAATTTCGAGAAGTTTGTTTTGATTTCAAAAGCCTTAGAGCTAGCTTAGAAGAGGTCCCAATTTGATCTGAAGTGTTCAATTCAACATGAAAATGGTATAAACCGCCAGGACCAGATGGATGCCGGTGCTCAGTCAGTCAGTCAGTCAGTCAGCTTTGCCTTCCTGTTGCTATTCATTTTTATAAGCTATTTATTTTGCAGTGTGGCCCTCCTTACCAGCATAATGAATAGCATATAATGGGATCGTCGATCAGAACTTACAGAAGCGCAAAACTTTCACGTTTCCGCTCACATATTTCCATTTGCATGAAGATATCCTCGACAGTAACATGAAGATCATCTATCGAGCTAAAACTCGTTTTGTTTCTTGAGAATAGTACATTCGTAGAAGTACATCCAACTATGGGCTACTGTTCTGAGTGCCTTGAAATCTTGGTAAAGTGACCCATAGCTTGGTCTCGATCCACTAAGTCTTCAGTCTTTCCTCACCTTAGCATTTTATCCATTTCTCTTGTGGATTTCTTCAAAAATCGTTCAATTGCACGAAAGCGCTTTTCGGCTTCAACCTAAGGCACAATGATGTATGAAATATAGTTCAGCCTAACGTGATATGAGTTTTGGCAGAAGCACTTAAGAAAAGAGTAGTCGTTTCGTCCTAAATTCATACTCGAATGTTTCAAGACCGGTGTGATGGAGTCCGTCTTTCGTTAATTAGTAAGGTGAGGAAATGCTTGCGAATAGGTTCTACTGATTGGAGGGGGCTCGACGTCAACGCCTGCATTAGTCAGTGAAACACTGTACCTTGATGTAGCTGTTGGCCTTCACAATAGCCTCAGCGTCGCTGCTGTTCAGCGCCTCCTGCGTTTTTTCAAGGTCATCTGTAAAGAAGCTCTCAGTGTCTCTAAACAACTGGAAGTTGAAGTCGAACAGAGGGGAACGGTTGGTTTCCAGCAAAGGTTGGTAATATCCAAAGATAAGGATCGCGCAGGAGTTGCTGATTGTATGTGTTGTAGAAGAAACAGCTTGTTCAGCATAACCTTACAACACTTTAGCGCGCCATCCGAGTATGTATTCTTTCCGACGTTCCACTTCGAAAAGGTTGTGGTTTTTCTTTTGTTTTGTTGATTACGGTCTGATGTCATTTGGATCGTTGCTGGAATATCCGCAGGAGCGGATCATAAGCCACCGCTGGACAAGTTAGACCACTGGATTATCGTATTAAACATCTAGAACTAGAATAATTTTTTGATCAAGGGAGAATTTAGTAAAACTTTCTTTGAAGTATACTTATGCTCGAATGACCCATTCGAATAGGTATTCGAATGATTTTCATTCGAATTTGAATATTCGAATTCGAATGTTCAAAAAATCGCGTTTTTCGAATGTATTCGAATTCGAATGTTCAAAAAATCGCGTTTTTCGAATATATTCGATTTCGAATGCTCGAAAATTTTCGGTATTCGAAACCATTCGAATATTCGCAATTTCCCAGAAAGCAAAAAGTATTCAAGTATTCGAAAAGTGTCATTCGAATGCCCAACAAGAATTTGTGTATCGGCGTATTTTGAAAAGGCTTGGTGGGTTTCTCGGGTAATTTGGGTCGCCAAAACGGTTCTGTCTGTGAATCAAAGCTGTGGTACGATGGTGGCTCGGTGCCCGGATACTGAGCGCCTCATCGTTACTAGTCACTTCCCGAAAAGCCTTCCTGTTAAGAGGGAGAACTTCCACAACGTCTCACAATGTTGAATTGCAAAAAAATTTCCACGGAGAATCGCTGCAGTGGTGAATGACCGATCGGGGACCAGTAATCGTCGCCACCCCGATTGGTGAACTCTGAGAGAAAACCACTTTCAGCGATAAAAGTATGGATAGTATCAACCGATATTGATTGCCTGATCAATCTGTGACATGGTCTTCTGAATTAAGGCGCTCGCTGGAGACGTCTGGATATTTTCCAGTATTTTGTGCACCTATTCTACGCTAATTTTATGCACCTGTTCCTGTCAGTAATTTCTGACGCATCGACGATCGACAGCTCTTAGCGCGCTCCTATATAGTATCAGACGTTTTTTAGATCTTAGAGTATGGACATAAGGGTTAGTTTGATCTGGACCAGTTTTGCATTCCTCTCAAGCAGTTCTGGAAGCTATTTCGCCGTAAACGTAATAACGTAAAGGATGAAGGACAGCAGAAGGAAGGATAAAGGTAAATTCTCGTTTGGGAGGTACCAAGCATTCCACATTTATTACTGCGCCTGTGCAAAGCGGCCGAGGAAGAGTAGGAATTGTTAACAAAAAAAAATGAAAATGATGGTTCAAGCGGCGCTTCAAACGGACGTTATTTGTCCTTCACGCTGCAGTTAAGAGTCTGAGACCACAAGCTAGCAAATGTCTGCAGGATGGGCGTGAAGGTCAACAGGGTGCGCTTCTGTCTTCTGCCACGTCGGGTGTCTCCTGGTGCAGAAGAGTACGTCATGAAGTCGGCTTTGTAATTTTCGTCACGCTATGCTCTTCTGCTCCTCCGTGGTCTGGATGCTCTGCTTCTGGATTTCGTTTCTGCAACGACTACAGTTCCGCAAAAGCTATATTATAAGGTAGGACTTCACAAAGGGGAGGCGACGTAGGTCGGCCGGATGTTATCGATCGATTTTATCGATTTTTGTTCTGAATTCGCCATTTGAAGTGGGATTCGCATGGATACGTCTGCCGTATGCCGGACTTCACAAAGGGGAGGCAGTGTATGTCGGCCGGATGTTATTGATCGATCTATTTTTCTGAAGTTTACCGTAGTTTATCAATATGTTGGCTGGAGAATAATTACATTCACAAGTTCATCGCAAATAAGAAATATTTATTCCCACCACTTACTTGGGTGAATCACCAGAACGAAATGAGACTGGCCCTCATGGGTAGCCTATTCCTAGCTACTTGTAATACATTTTGTGGCAGCAAAATCGACAGTGTGATATTTCACATTTGTAGATGAGCAGGACAGACTTGCTACAGATTTGCATGTAGTACTTTGTCGTCAGTCCTTCATTAGCTGCCGCTAGGCAAAGCATTGTTTCATGAAAGTTCTTTAACAGTCAGTCTGCCACCATTTTCAAAAAGGATTGTTTTAAAGTGATCTAGAAGCTTACAGTGGCTCAACCAGATAATGTTCCCTTCCAATGTGTTGTAAACCTTTCGTTTGTTCCTCATAAGCAGCAATTAACAAAACGCTAGTATTCCTTTGAGAAAATTCGTATTCCAGTAAGCAAGGAAATTAGACGCTTCCATAAGCCCTTTGATCGTTCTACGTGTAAGTTCTCTATCTCATTTTTACGACTCACATGGGTGTTTATGAGATGCCTGCCGATAAAAACCTCGTGCTTAACTAGGAAGGGATCCGTTATGTATTGCTTCCCTTTTCTCTTCTGTGTTGCCTTCTATCATGTCTATAATACAGCCTGATTTTTCATTCGAATTCGAATATTCGAAAAATCGCGTTTTTCGAATGTATTCGAATTCAGTGTTCAAAAAATCGCGTTTTTCGAATGAATTCGAATTCGAATGTTCAGAAAAATCGCGTTTTTCGAATATATTCGATTTCGAATGCTCGAAAATTTTCGGTATTCGAAACCATTCGAATATTCGAAATTTTTGGGAGAGCATAAGTATACTTTGAAGTTTTAAACCATCTACTCAATAAGAGATCACATTGTTCTAAATTTTATAAAATTTTCTTTTTTTTTGAGAAAAATATTGGTTTAAAACTTGTTTTGAACAGCAATAGCATCTTTGTTCCAGTGAGCAGAATTTTGGTGTGCAAAGAGTTTGACACCTGCTAACGATGCAACAAAAATAACTGTAAAGAACACACATATAGCTTAGCCACAGAACATGCTTCAAACCATTATTTTTCCTCAAAAAAAATGAAAATTTTGATGGCTCGTATAAGTGGAATCTACACTGTCAATCAAATAAAAGTTGCGGCTAACTTTTTGAGTGCACGGCGTGATCTGTAATTTTGATTTGGAACAGTTTGCTTTGATTTCACAAGTGTTGGGCTAGCTTAGAAGAGTGTCCAATTCTACGTGAAAATGATATCTAATCTGCTGAACTGCGTATGATCGGCAAACTAGTACAGTTCTTCGACTGTAGTTCAGATCCATTCATATAACGTTCACTTTGAAGAGGACCCTGGAGTGCCATACACGCCCCAATAATGCTGAATGTTCATCCACCAATTTTTAGAAATTCAGTCACTTCGGAATGGGAGTGCTGACCAGGGGAAGGCAATCTGTCCTCTCAAGTGAAATCACACTACTCCTTGACAAGAACAGCTGGGACAATGACAACTATAAGCAGTATGGTGTAATACTAAGGATGCTGTATTACATAAATGCTGTTGTAGGCTTCAAGTCAAATGACAAATGCTTCTTGACAAGGACGCCAAATTTGGATCTATCCTATTCGGGGTAGCAATATAGATAGTTGCCTGCAGCATCCCACGACGCGACATCACATTCTCTGAGTTTGTATGAGGGCGATTGCATCACTTTCTAGGATAGCCATTAGACCTAACCACTCGCTGACATGGCAATGCGCCACCGCCTGCTCACTCATCCGAGCCGTTGTCATTGGAGCACGTTTTCGTCGCTCAGGCGAGTCGGCAGCTGGGTTCTGCGCCCTTCGAGTGGGAACCAGGCTAGGGAGGGGCCTCCAAGGTGCGTGCGATCCAAGCTGCTCGCGTGGGAACTGCTTTCGTCGCCCAGTGGGAGTCGGCAGCTGGGAACCAGGCTAGGGAAGGGCCTCCAGGATGTGGTGCAAAAATTACGCACCGAAGGAGAACCGAACTCCCGACCTCCCATGCAGCAAGCCACTATCCACCGCTCCACGATCCGTTTGCCGTTAGTGTCATCGCGGGCATATAAGACATCGAACGAACTCCCCTCAATGGAGTGCATCAGCTGAAGTCGGTTAGGTCTAAGTAAGACCACTTGCTAGTAGCTGAAGTTTCAGATAAATTGAAGGAATAAAATGGAGGGTTGAACCACTACATGCCCCCCCCCCCCCCGACTAGAAAAAAAATAAAAATTCTGATACAGTATTTACGGGTCACCCTGTGCATGTAATGCTAAAACGACAGAGCGTACTGTGGCATCGAGCGACATTGACCCCTTCACTAGGGAAGTGGCTCATTCTTGTGCTGTAATTTCTAGATCGCTTCTTGGTTACTAATCTAATCTCGTTCTGTCTGTCCGTCAAAGCAGTGGTCAGTTCACATTGCGGAACTCTACTGACACCATCGTTGCCCTAAACGTGGACGATGACTGAAAATCGAAAACCGACCTGCCATTGACTATCGTCTGATTTTGAAATGTCGAATTCAAGGCGCTAAGAGATAACCGAGACCAGCTTGATAAAATTCACACGTGGCTTTCAGATTTCGAGGTAGCGATAAGGACACACGGATACTTTTCGTGAATGTATACCACAAACTTTATTCAAAAAAGATTATCAGAGCAGAGTAAAATGATTTATTACAAGCATCAGTATATGATACTTCATCAGTATAAGACCTGGAAGGTAATTTCATATTGCAAGCATCCAGAAGCTCTTTGCAGGACACCACCAGATTTGCTCGTCACCTTACGGTAAAATAGATTGTGAAGGCTTGATCGTAGCCGTTGCAATGACCGGTGTTGGTATGATTGCTGGTGGCTTGGTGACGCAGACGTGTTCCCAATAGTCGCTGAAAGGATTTCTCTTAAGAGACCTAATCGAAGAGCTGGCTTTTGACTTAGTATTAGGTAGAAAACTGCAATGGAGACATAGTACTGCTAACATCCATTTCTGGTTGACAAAACACGATATCCTCTTTTAAACGTTTAATTGCACTAAGGTTTCGTTAGGCTTATTTTTTGTTTGTTATATGTTATTGTGCTGCTGTGTTTGACTTCCATACAACACGGGTAGCTAGTCAGGCTCTGTCGTGCGGGCGAAGAACTCCGGGCAGCCAGCCAGACTGCCCGAAGGGACGGGGCGAGACTTTTGAGGCGGCCTCGAATCGCCTTACGATGTACTCCCAGTCTACCGAGTGCAAGCTTTTGGCCGAGCCGACACAGTTACAATCCGCGCAGTCACGGACACATCCGCGCACACTGTGCACGAACATGCCGCTCCCACGCACAAGGAACGCGTCGACCCGACACAGCAGGAGCAAGGAGTCCATCCCCTGCATCCCACTTGCGTCTCTGGGCAGTACACGGTCGCATTTGGTTCGCGTTTAATTCCCCTATCCACCACCCGGGGACGCGCCACGTGGCCCTGCGACAAGCGGTCCGAGATCCCTCTTAACAAGAGAGCCCGAAGGCTCTGTATCGAGGGAGATCCGTGCTCACTCAGGGCGTTCCTACTCAATACATCAGAATCCTTCGAGAGCTGTACAGTGGATTCACGACCAAGATCTCTCCATTCTACAACGACGTCGTCATCGACGTAAGGAGAGGGGTTCGGCAAGGGGATACCATATCCCCGAAGCTCTTCAGCGCCACCCTCGAAAACGTCATGCGCGAACTAGAATGGGAAGACCTGGGAGTGAAGGTCGACGGCCAGCAGCTGCACCATCTTCGTTTCGCTGACGACATCGTGCTCATAACACCGAGCATCAGCCAGGCGGAGCGAATGCTGGCCGACTTCGATCGTGTATGTGGGAATGTTGGACTGCAGCTGAATCTTACGAAGACGATGTTTATGAGGAACGGACAAGTTTCTGATGCCCCATTCTCGCTCAACGGAACGAACATCTCAGAATGCTCCAGCTACGTGTATCTGGGTCGCGAAGTCAATATGGCCAACGACCTAGCGCCGGAGTTGAGCAGGAGGAAACGAGCGGCTTGGGGAGCTTTCAAAAGCGTCGAAGAAGTCGCGAAGAAGACGAAGAACGTCCGACTCCGTGCCCACCTATTCGACTCTACCGTTCTTCCTGCCCTAACATACGCCTCAGAGACCTGGGCTATGCGAAAGCAGGATGAACACGCGATCAGCGTCGCGCAGCGTGGAATCGAGAGGACGATGCTCGGAGTGACACGACTCACGCAAGTGAGAGAAGGCCTCCGGAGTTCCGAGCTTCGCCGACGTTCGAAGATCAGAGACGCTGTCGCGTGGGCCAAGTTGTCGAAAATTAGGTGGGCCGGCCACGTAATGCGCTTCGCAGACACCAGCTGGACGAGAGCCGTTACCGACTGGATTCCGCGGGATGTCAAGAGAACACCGGGACGCCCACCAACGCGTTGGTCGGACTTCTTCGTGAAAGCCCTGAACGACCGATATGACGCTCTTCGTGTCCCTCGAGCGAGGAGGATCCACTGAACCACTCCGGCACGCGACAGGGACGAATGGAGACGTGCTGGCGCCCGCTCGAGCAAGTCGATGATCAACGGGACGACAGGTGATACAGGTGATATGTTATTGTTAGAATCTTACCGCATGTGATTGTTATCCGTGCCTTGTAATAAATAAATAAATAAATAAATAAATAAATAAATAAAGGAACACCAGAACACTAGCAAAAACAAAAGCTATTATACAACAAGAACGATAATGATGCTCATTCACTGTCTAGACGTGTTCAAGCATCACTTTGTGGTAACGCTTAAAATGCATTTTAAAACTAAATTAAAGCTATGATTGCAAGTAAAAGTCGAACTGATCGGTATTCCTTTTGCT
Organism: Heligmosomoides polygyrus bakeri; assembly: GCA_947359475.1. Lineage (NCBI taxonomy): Eukaryota > Metazoa > Nematoda > Chromadorea > Rhabditida > Heligmosomidae > Heligmosomoides > Heligmosomoides polygyrus. The sequence continues at coordinate 95,198,749 of OX375866.1, forward strand.
TCTACGGGATCTCGTAAAGGAGAGGTTGATTTGCATGGTGTATTGACGAATTTAGTAAACTCTGTTTTGAGTCAACCAATAAATGCATTGGTTCTGTAATTCTTTATAAAGTCTCCCTTATAGTAGGGTAAACAGATTTTCTCGGTAGATCCTATGATGCCACGCGGTTTAGATCCAAGAAATGAATTGCATCAAGTTGACACCAAATAGCCATAAGGCGTCACGACCACAAAGGCGTTGGGCGTCACCTCAAACCTGGGTAATTAAACCGAGTTCTTACTTAAAAAATATATTGAAACTGAGTGGTGAAATCGAGGAGCATAAAGCATGCGTCAAGGTAAGGAGAACAATGTGGCGAGAAAAAGTCGACAAAGTGCGTGACGCGATTTTTATACGAGGCGCAGGCATGGCTCGGCGACTGAGATATGTTTGTCTGATGAACCAGTCGCCTCTTGACAACAACGCTGCTTTTTCCCTATTAATCGACCACATACAAAAAATTAACTCGCATTTTCGCGATATAGAGTTTCAGGAGAGGAGATTTCTGCTAATGTCGCAGACAATTTCGAGTTGAGAACCTTCTTCCGTTCAAGCGGCAGATGAGACGTGTGGAGTGATGCCAGATGAGACGAGTAAAAGAAGTTTTGAACTTTGCGCCAGGAAGGCGTCGCAGAAGCTCGGAAAATTCAACAAGTAGACGGAATAGGCACCACGTACTTCAGTTTATATCCTGGATCTTTCGTCCTTATCCCGTCTGTTTGCTTCAGTTGAGCTTAAAAATCTTGTTCTTTTGTGTATGTAGCCGAATTACCGGGTTACTGTCTCAGATATTAATTTGATCACCATTTTGGGAGCCATGTTCCACATTTGTTCAACTGCAACAGGCATCTCAGAAACATGTGCTGCATGAGGACAGGATGAACACACGATCAGCGTCGTGTTCAATTAGAAACTCTGTTACATGGACCACGTCGTCGAAATTTAGGTGGGCCGGTCAGGTAATCGTTTCGATGACACTTGTTGGAAATAACTAGCACTAATTGGATTACGCGTGGTCTCAGAGGAACACCAGAGCGTCTATTCCGATGATGAGATCTCACAGGGTGAATTTTAAGAGCTGTCCAAAAGAAAAACAGGAATCTACCGGTTGCTTGCTTAAGCTTGAGGAAGAAAGCTTATAGATCAAAAACTTATACAAAGATTTCCAGCACTTCTTCCTCAAATCTCTGGACAGCGGATTCGACGATTTCGTCCCTCGATCGGAGCGGTATACTGGGCTACCCTGACGCGTAATAGGGACGGTCGTAGACGTTGTAGGCGCCTTGAGCAAATCGAAATGGAACTCAGATGATGTAGATGACGCACCAAGAAGCACTCATAATAGCAACATTTGTTTACCAGCGTTTCGTCTTATCCTATTTAAAATTTATAAGAAAGCAAGGGCAGCAAAATTGAGTACATAATAAGGTTCGCGACGGAATATTTAGCATTTGCCTCCGGTAAAACCCGTGTTGAGACTTCCAAAAACAGGAATGTTAAGAAGCATCTTCACGAAGAACACAGGAAGCCGCCAGTTAGTTGCTTAAGTTTGGAACGGAAATTTTAGAGATAAGAAATTTCTACATGACTTTTTGGCCACGATCAAAATTCTTTCGCAAAGCGAGACTCGAACCTCCGCCCTCTGCTCCACGGAAAGTATGCCCTGGGCTTTATATCGCCAACACTGGTCAACCTACTAAAACCATATACATGACAGGAATCATTAATGCTATGCAATGAGATATTTTATAAATTTAAACAATTCAAAAGTATTCCTGAGAGGTGTGAGCAACACTGCTGCAGTTTGAGTGGAAGCCACACTAGAAAGATGGCCTAAGCTGTTTCTAAGGAATTTCAAAAGAGACGTCGAAGAAACGAATCAACGTACACTATTCTGAGCATTGATCCGAAGCGCTGTTTCACACTGCTCCACTCGGTTGGGGTTAGGGTGTCTCTGACGAGGCTGATCGCGCCGTTGACGAGGTCTGGATTTATCTGCCGAGACATCGCTGCATAAGCCAAGTCCGGTGTTTCACCTGTCACTCTGACCTATGAAAAAATGACGTAGTCCTCCAGAAGGTACACAGAGTTACGACCAGGAAACCTACCTCATCCACAGCCGGAGAGAGAGCATAGGCGACAACTTTCTTTATCCGATCCACCACGTCATCGGCTCCTTGCACACCGAGATCCTTAACATTGTATGAGACCTTCCTTCTGAGTACACTAGTTCATTATGAAAGCAGCGGACCGTGGCCATAGCCTTGTAGCTATCAGTGACTGCCTTCAGCTGCTCGGTGCTTAAAGCGTCCATGAGGTAGTCGTAGAGGTCTGTAATTCGGTATTGTTAGGCTTCTAAACCCCTTGACCTGATCTGCTAGCTGCTTCTAGGATTTTGAATCAGGAAAAGCTTGTAAGCTACGACTTTAGTTCGAAATCAAACAGACGCGTGGTAGCGCAGTCGGAGGAGGCACCGGTTACCGTATGCACTGCACTTGGAGTCGTCCAGGTTCTTGATTCGGATTTCTACCGACCAAGCCTTCGATCACTTCGGGGTCGATGAATTATTAGAAGACGTGTCTGTGAAGGACAAAACACATGTGTACATCAGCTGACCACCGGAAGTCTATGCATAGACCAAATGCGTCTTCAACCGTATTGCCTCCACGATATCTTGTAGAAGTGGAATGCAGGCGCATCCCGCAAGGGGCGTAACGTCGACCTTTATCCCTATTCTTTAGCTTCAGATTCAGGGTTTGATTCCGCAGTCAGAACTTTAATAAAAAATGGAAAAGGGTCACGTACCACTCATGATCTCTTCGGTAGGTTTATTCAGATGGATACCCAATGCTGAGATGTCGACAATCTGAAACGAATTTAATCCTCCAGACACACTATATGGATTTCAAGCTCCTTGAAGAAAGCTTAGATCTGTTCCAGATAGAAAAAACCACCCTATTATGTCACCCGTCTGCTTGAATTTTTCAAAGGCCTTCATATCGTAGGACAGCAACTGCAGCTGTCGGGCAAATACAGGGAAGGACATGGTGTGGCGATCTACTGCATGCCCACTCCCCACTAGGACATGTTTGAAAACTTTTGCTCATATTCCTCATTCAGAAATGAGAACAAAACCAACCCTAGAGAGTTGGTCGTCGGTGAAGAAACCGGTGACGAATTCGTTGATCTTCTTCACGAGAATGACCTTTGGAGTGAGAGCCACAAGACCAAGAGCGACTCCGATGACACCGAGAATCGGAAGCGGCCTCATGTTGCCACTGGAAACCTATATTACTGCAATTTTAATGTGATACCGTATAGAAATTTTTAGAGGTGCGCATACAGGGGAGTGTCGTTCATTAAAACCCATACTGAACAACCCCATACTACACGCTGTCTCTTTGTAACCTAGTGGATCTCATTACGGACATTTCCGAAACACTGGAAAATTCCATTTTCTCCGAGTTGCACCTGATGAGATTTTTCTCAAAAGTCAGAAACACTATAAGGTCGACGTTTTTAACAGATCGAGCTAAAGCTAAAAGACACAGAAATATAGCACACTTTAGAGCCTGAAAGTAGGATAACATCGCGACGTACCAGCGCGAAGTGGAGGTCTCTGTTAGTAACCGAGGATTTTATAGCGATCGGTGTTTGGCACGATGCGGCCAGTTCTCGCCTTTGTCGCCAGGCGATGAACCGCGACACCAAGAACAGACGTAATCCCTTCGCTTCATGAGACTACCCTCTCGTCAACTGGTTCGGGTGACACGTTCACAGTAATCCTGAAAAGTGTTGCTTCGAATCCTCTACGAAGTGTCGACTTCGACGGTCACAGTGGGATGGAAGAATGTCGAAGGCTACAGCGGTTCCGAAAAGCGATTTCAAATATCTTGCTACAGTACGGGACCATGCTGATGTTAATTGGAAGTGCCACTCGCCTGCAGTCGTCTTGATATATTGGGGGGGGGGGGGGCAAAAGTAATGAGACAAATTGAAAATTTTTTTATCTATTTATAACTCAATTACAAATCAACGATGCTGAGGAGTGTGTATGCCATTAAAGTCAATGACTTGCTGCCATCGCTCAGGCAACTTCCTGATCCCATCCTTCCTGAACTGCTTGGGCCTGGTGTTGATCAACTGCTCGATATGGTTGTCTAGGACTGCTTGGGTTCCTGTGTCCCTTCCGACCAGGAAGTCCCGTAGGCCCAAGAAGCGGTGATAGTCTGACACATGGAGAGATGTCCGGCGAATACGGTGCGTGAAGCATGTGAACGTAGCCCAGCTGGGCAAGCTTATCCGTGGTCACTTGTTCCCGATGAGGTGCGGCATTGTCGAAGAGGAGGACCTTCTTGACGCGCTGCGACTGAATAAGTTGGAGTCGCAGGTCCATCTCTTCTGTTTCGTTCACCATGACCTTGTAGTCCATCGTCGTGGTTTTGGTAAACAGATTCCAGTATACCGGTCCATGAGCGCAGACCCAAAAGGTCTGAAGGAATTTCTCGCCGTGAACATCTCGCCGAACGAAGGCCGGCAACGGGTCAACAGGCCTCACCCAAACTGGCTACTTGGCAGGGTTAAGGTAGAAGACGTACTTCTCATCCTGCATTAAGATTGAGTCCAGGCTGCTCGGGGTAGGGAATCGGGAGAGATTTGCGCGACACAGGTCGACTCGTCAGGCTGGGGTTTCGGCATGAGACAGACTGCGGTTTTGGCATGCTTCTGGAATGGGCGGAAGTGGTCACTCCTCAGGTGGCCTTCAGTAGGTAGCACACAAATATATACAAATACGATAAGCACCAAACCAGACTGCAGTCACGAGATATACGGACACGGCATGGAGAGTCCCATTACTTTTGCCCCTCCCCTCCCCCTAATAGAACTATTATGAACGTGCACGAGATTTTATGAAGTCCACGACCCTCTGACTGCGTCCCGTTTGATTTTGAACTAAAACCATAACTGACCGGCTTTTCCTAGCTCAAAACTCCGCAAGGCAACTCGCGGAATTCTGTGGATGCGCCACGCGTTCTACTTCCGCAGGATGTTGTGGAGTCGATTTGAATGCATATTTGATCACACTAATTTTAGTTGCTTAGTTTAGTTTTTTTTTAATCATTATCATTTTTTGTGTTTCGGTTCTTGGTTGTGGCTGTGTTGTCTTGACTTGCTGTTTCTCGTTGTCTCTGTACCACGTAGACTTTAGTCTACGCCATGAATAAATAAATAAAATAAAATAAGTAAGTTGGTATAGAAAGAACGGTGGATTTTCATCCTCTATCATCTACGTCGTGCGCGTTTAGAGCAGTCGGAGGAGGAGCAGGCTGACGCTTGCACCCGATAGCAGGTTCTTTGTTCGGGTTCCCACCCAACCCAACCAAGCCTTCCATCCCTCCGGGTTCGGTGAATGGGTCCAGGCTTGTCTGAGAAAGATAAAGCGCTGACTTGTTCATCAACTGGCCACCGCAAGTCACTGTATGGTCCAATACGCATTCAAATCGACTCGACGACATCCTGTAGAAGTAGAATGCGTGGCGCATCCCAAGAGGGATTGAGTAACACCGTTGTTTATCCTTTTCTATCCTTTATGGATTACATTGAGGAACTACTCTTAGACAACGCAAATATTTATTTAATTATTTACAGCACATGAGAGAGAGCTCAATTTCTTTCAAGTGTCTACATTTGTAATGATGCAGAGCATGGTGATGCACACGAGATGTGATGGGATGGTTCCAAAACTAATGGCGGATTTTCATGTTCTATCACCAGTGTCACAAAGATCACCTAGACCTCCTGGGTCAGCCGGTGTACCCTTTGAAGGCGAAGGCTCCGTTCTGGTGGAAGGCTACATAAAATTTGGGAAATACTGCAGTTTTTTTTAATTTATGGAATATTTACTCCAATGTGCAAGCGCAGCGAATTTCCGTGCACCCCGAAAACGCTTCATGGCTCAAGTCCGACCTTTCCTTTCCCTCAGCGTTGGCAAATTGCTTCCAGGCATACCTGGGAGGCATAACACTCTGAATTGTTCTACGGCTGCCCAGCAAGCAATGCAAGAGTTTCCAGAAGTACTGGAGTGTATAGACAAGTATATATAGCAGAAAACTTAGATGGTCTAGTAACCCGGGTGGGTGGATAGCGTTATGGAGTCGCTACTACTATGCCCGATTCTGTACTTTATGCTTATCCTATTGTGAAATCTTTTGTTACGTAAGTTGGCCCTATTGTAGAATCTGATGTCACAGTCTTTAACCCACATAAGATGAAAGAGGTTTACTGCATTGAGAGAGTTCAGAGCAATTTCACTCGAATTCCTAGCATGAACTGGCGCTTGCGCTTGGGAGTATTACCGAATTCCAGACGACGTGGTGAGAAACAGGCTTCTTCAACTTCCTTCCCTTGTTTCTCTAAAGTCGTCGATTGTTCGTAAGATAGTATACTTTATGTGCACTACTAAAGGAGCTATTATGGAACAGTGTACAATTCGCGTTCTAGAGGTGCTCTACTAATTATCACGTTAACCCACTCAGAAAACAGGTTTATATGCAGTCATTTTCACATAGAGCAGAAAATGCATACGCAAAGCTTGCGAAGAACGTTTCAGGAATGTTATCAGGAATCAAATGGTTTAATAGAAATAGGTGTAAACCTGTGCATAAAATTACTTAAATAATTACATCATTATTCACCAAAATTATTAATTAAAATTACTTACCTTGATCGCTCTTCAACAACATAGAAACGACTACACTACAATCTTCGACCCTGGACAACAACATTCAAAAACAACGATAGTTAACAACCACTTAAACATGTTTTCTTTCGCCTCTATCTTCATACAAAACATGTTTAAAATTAGCTATCCCGAGGCTTATCAGTGAAGAAGGTAACTAATTAACTGAGTTGTTAGCACAGCACGGGGCAATATATTATTGTGTTTTTAGAGATGTGCTAACAACTAAATTGACAACAAATGAAATAAAGTAAACACACACTATTACAGTACAATTGTACAATTGTGTCAGAAAAATCAACAACCATCACAAACCTAACCAACTCGTTATTTATTTATTATTTATTTATTTAAATTATTTATTTATATTTTATAATTTTTTAAATATATAAATTATGACAAAATAAACGTGGATAGTGAATTTTTAAAAATGTATATTACTGTATAACTAATAGAAATTATAAGTAAATGTTTTATAATTTTTTTTAATTTTTAATTATTTTATTTTTTATGTATGTATGTATTTATGTATTTATTTTTTATTTAAAAACGTATTAAGCGAAATAATTCTCTATACTAATATAAAACTCATTCTTCGTTGTAGAAGATAGTAATAGAATGAGAACTACTATGTTTGAATTAAAGTATATCACTATCACTATCAGTCTTAGTATAATTCCTGCTTTCATTTTTTCTTTAGTTTAAGTTTAAATAGTTTGTTAGCAAAACATTACTTCGTTAGAAATGATCTTTTTTGAGACAATTCAACAAGTGATACCGATTACTGGCTGTACAGTCAGTCACTTTTGCTTGAGTTGTAGAATTGCATGTATGTTTTTCATTTCTGCTTAAGCCTAGAGCGGCTGTTATAGAAGGCAGAAGTGTTAAAAGGATGTTTGGTTGCGATCAAAACTCTTGCGCCAGGCGGGACTCGCACCCGCACCTTCTGCTTCCCGGGCAGCGATGCTACGCCTCACACCACCAACGCTGTTTGACCGAACGGAACATCCACGATATCTTTCCTAGAAGCGATCAAAATGAAAAGCATCATTTCTGCGAAGGCCTTACTCTCAACCTGTTCCATGCTGATATCAGCGGCCAGCTGATCTCGATATTGCTTTTAGGAAGATATCGTCGATGTTCTGTTCAACAAAACAGCGCTGGTGGAGTAAGGCGCAGCATCGCTGCCCAGGAACAAGAAAGTGCGGGTTCGAGTCCCGCCTGGCGCTAGAGTTTCGATCGCAACTAGACATCCTTCTAACTGCATGTATGTTGTGTTTTATTTCTGATGTTTTACTTCTGTGAATGTAACAATAAATAAATAAAGATACTATTAGGTTGGTGAAAAAGTCTTGCACCAAAAATTTTGAAAAAATTTCAGGATTTAACAGGAACTTCCAAGTAATGTTTGGTGCCAGCGCAAAATTCCTGAATATTTCGCATACGTGGCAGGTTGCTTCTGAGGGTATATAAATACTACGACTGCAGTGAAGAGAAAGCAATGGCTTCCATCAGTCAACGCGATCTACGCCGTTCTACGAGTTCCTGCAGCATCGCTCCGCAGGCCCAACAGCAGTTAACATCTGTGCTGTATTTGGCGAAAACGTGGTTACACAATGGACAGTGTGTCGGTGGTTGAAGCGGTTCAAGAATGGAGATGTGTCCTTCGAAGATGTGCCACCCTCTGGACGCCTATCGGCGGTGAATGACGACGCATTGCAGCTCGCTATGAAAGAAAAGCCGAACGCAACCACTCGTGAATTATCGGTGAGTCTTCAGTGTCATCACACCTCTGTTGTTCATCATCTTCACGCTCTTGGATTTCGCAAGCTGGTCTCGACTTGGGTACCCCACGATCTCCGTGACTCGGACAAGGCGTCGTGACTGACTATCGCTCAGTCTCTCCTTGTTCGTTTTTGTAATAAGGATTTTCTCAAGAATGTCGTCACGGTAAATGAAACTTGGGTCTTCTTCGTTAACCATACTCGGAAGGCCCAGTGGCTCCCTCAAGGAGAACCACAGCCTCAAGGCGGACATATACCAAAGGAAGGTAATGCTGTGCTGTTGATGGCATTCTCGAGGAATGCTCTATCATGAGCTCCTTGACGACGGCATCACAGTAACAGCGAGCGTCTACGCTACACAACTGCTGAGCGAGGCCATGTCGCGGAAACGGCAAGGGCGGAGGAATGTTTACCTTCTTCACGACAATGCTCGTCTCCACGTTGCAAGGTCGTCTCGCCAGAAGTTGCAGGAGCTTAGGTGGGAGGTGCTGCCCCACCCACCGTATTCGCCAGGCCTTGCGCCATCGGACTTTTCACCTTTTCCGAGCTTTCAAGCAACACTTGAGAGATAGCTTCAACGACCGAACAGAACTGGAATCCGAGGTGGCGCATTTCTTCGAGTCACAGCCGACTTCATTCTGAAAGAAAGGGATTCGTGATCTCCCCATCACATGGCAGAAGGTTGTAGATGTAAATGGTAGTTGCTTTGTTGATTTAAGTCCCTCACAAAAGAAACTATAAAATTTTGAAAAAAATGACGCTGTGGTGCAAGACTTTTTCACCAACCTAATAGAAAGGCCAAGCACGGCTCACTGAATCTGGCACTTAGTTTTCGGATGCTAGTTATTTCCTAGCTCTTTACGACCCGGCACCACGCCTACTTAAGACCACCCATTGTTCATAATTTTCGGAACAAATTTGCCAGCTGTTTTAGTGTCTGGATGGCTTGCGCAGGTGCTTTGATAATTCAAATCATTTCAAGCCACGCTTTTATAGTTACTCTATTATATTAACGGGCCTAACCATGAATACTGATAAGGGATACACTAATATCTTCTTCAGTCGCATTTGCTTCAAAGCAAAGCTTATAATTTTCTTTCTTCAAGTTCCGCGTTCATAAAAAAGGTAGAATCGAAGAATAGAGAAGGAAAGACGGAAAGGAAGAGAAGAAACACCTGCTGATACTTAATTACTGAGTAATCAATACAATCACTATAGGAATTTAGGTGAGCGTTTGTGTGCTTCTTTTAGCTTTACTACAATTTTTGCATGACGCTGTTGTGTTGTTTTATTAGTATGTTTTGTTTATCGCACGCCATTTCACTAGAGAAGAATAAATAAATAAATAAATAAAAGTGTTTTAAGCACGGAATTATGTCATCAGTAGCACGGATGTGCGTTTAACGGTTAACGATTTACCGGTTTAACGGATTTACCGGCATTTTCGCGATAAATTCGCTTGGCGAAATTTTTCGGTAAATTCCCAAATTTACCGAAAATCTTAACGATTTTTCTTCAGAGGAATAAGGAGAAGATGCGCTCATGTCTTTTTCCCGTAATTTAGTCCAAGATGTAAGTCATCGGAATGCACTCTGCCAGTCCACCTCATGGACTCTTAAGCTTTTCCCATATAAAAGAAGAATGAAGTTCGCTATTACATTTCGCTGTTTTTCTCAAGTGTCTTGCTTTGCTCCAAAGTTCAGCTTAATAGTTCAAAAAAGTAGTTGGATGAGGTGTAAATCATTCTTTCACCGAACGAAATGATGGTAATTGCGACAATTTCAAAAAGCAGTTAGAATGTTAATACAAAAGAGCTATAGCAGTATTCGATTGAATGCCGGCTGTTCCAGAAATGTCTTTATAGAGTTTTAATTGAGTACCCACAACATAGATTGTTATACTTGTGCGTTGTTAGGCTCTCGCTTGCTTCGTTTGTTGTAGAATGCTCGTTGCTTTCAGGGCGTCGTTTGCTTTAGGATGACGTATGCATGGTAAAATGAAGATGATATGGTTTCCCTGAACGTGATGATGTTTCGGTGAAAAGCTTTACGATTTCTTTGCACCACAGCTGCTTAAAACTAGCTGTTTTTGAGGGAATATTAAATTTTTAAACAAATTAACGGATTTACCGATTTTACCGGAATTGACCGGCGAATTTCCGCGTTAAAAATATGCGGTAATAAATTTGCCTGCGGCAAGTCAGCGCACACCCCTAATCAGTAGTAACTGTGCCGTCACCAGAGGATTATCCAACCTCGAATTCTGTAAACGCATCTGCACCAGTTTCATGACAGGCAATGCTTGCTCTATACATCGCGGACTGAAAGCTGTATATCGATTGTAGATCATATAAACATGAGCATGAAGTGCTATCCTGTTTCTGTCTAGTGCCATCAAATCACTACCACTTCAAGCAGATCTGCCAACAGAATCCGGACCTGTAACGCTACCCTGGACGACGATACACGGACGTTTACTACACAACTGAGGAAAGAGCATCAACGGACCCTTCCCTTCCAACATCTCTTCGATCTTGTCGTCCGCACGGATACCCCGCGCAGACTAGCCAAAAATTGTGGTTTCGACACAACCGCCGAAGCAGAAGGCCGGAAGCCCTTAGTACCTTGAGATACTGGGTTAAAACCGACGCTGGCGAAACGCCGCTCCACCGCTATGCGCGCTGTGACGTATGCGTCGCGGGCTGTCCGAGAATCGCTCTCGCGGCAGAGAAAGCATAGGAAAACAAATCGATGCGGCGCCGTTTTCCCCGCTGAGGGGCGCACAGGCTCACTTCGTCGGCTTTAGGATGGCTTGAAACAAAGGGTAGGGAGTGCTACTGTAGAATGGTGTTGTGTATCACCTTGGGAGTGTTCGGAGAGTGGTTTCATTCGTGAAATGTCGTAAAATGAAGCGGAAGGAACGTTGGCAAATAGGCTGCCTTGCAAAGACTTCACATTAACGGAAAATTGTATAATCAGTGGAAACTCTAGCCCACAGTTACTGAACTGAGTTCCTACTCGGGAGGAGCAGCTTATTACTTAGGGCAGATTCCGGAATGTCTTCGGAGAGCAAGCGCTGCTGGTGAGTGAGCGCAGTCGACAACATTTCTGCTCGAGTGTGATGCTCGCCACATTATCTCGCCTCTGTGTTTGCCTTGAAGAACCCGTGACTTCCTCGTAATACTTCGCCATCTGAATACTCATTGTAGAGGAAGTTCAGAGCACTTGGTGAACACCCACTTCGTGTCTAGGAGCGTCGGGTGTCTGATGTTTGACCACAGATTCAATGCAGAAATCTCACTTACAAATGTGCTTAACGAGCCTGAGTGATTGTGGCGGTGTTCTTTGGTTTATTCACGTGTCTATTTTCTCTCACGGAATGTTTCTGCGTCGCTCTAATTGTTAGGGTGAGTCAAGAGCTCGTTAAAAACTCCGAACAAAATTTCACTTGCAAAAACCATGCGGAAAAGATGCTGTTCACCCGCTTAAAGTCCGTTACATATCTCTCGAATGGTTGATTGTTCGGCTCTCCGAATGTCCTAAAAATTGAAGTTTGAGATCAAAAACTTGCGATGTACTAATTTCGACGCTCTCTAGTACTACAGAGGTTTGTCTTCTCGAAAAAGTCTCTAGAAAGGAAGCAGTCGGATGGGGGAAGGTTTGAACAGGAGGCCTTTCCAACCAGGAGTTGGCGGAATTTTTGAAAATTTTCCCACTAAGAAGAAGGAGTAGTTCGTCAGAATATCAGAAAACAGAAAATTTTGAAATTATCGCTTTAGCTATCTGTTGTATTTAAAGATGCATATTAAGGAATAACGCTTCTGTACCATTTCACTTCAAAAATGACATTGCTCTAGAAATGGCTGAGAACTCCTAAAAAATGTGATACTTTTTAACGCATTTGGTTAAGCCTGGAGCGGCTGATATAAAGGCTATATGTTGTTACAGGATGTTTTATCAAAACTCTTGCGCCAGGCGGGACTCGAACCCGCACCTTCTATTATGGGGGGGGGGGCAGAAGAAATGAGACAAATTGAAAAAATTCTTTATCTCTTTATAACTCAATTACAAATCAACGATGCTGAGGAATGTGTATGCCATTAAGGTCAATGACTTGCTGCCATCGCTCAGCCAACTTCCTGATCCCATCCTTCCAGAACTGCTTGGGCCTGGTGTTGATCAACTGCTCGATATGGTTGTCAAGGACTGCTTGGGTTCTTGTGTCCCTTCGGACCATGAAGTCCTACAGGCTCAAGAAGTAGTGGTAGACGCATGGAGAGATGTCCGGCGAATACGGTGGGTGAAGCATATGAACATAGCCCAGCTGGCCAAGCTTATCCGTGGTCACTTATTCCCGATGGGGTGCGGCGTTGTCGAAGAGGAGGACCTTCAATTTGCTACGGAGGAACTCTGTGATGATTGCACTTATATCATCAATCAAGCGGAATTGCTGCAATCGACGATCGGATGGTACGATTTCAATCGAAAGGCGTCGCGCAAACTGTTTTTTCTTCGAATCCGTAGTAGCCTAAGAACATTTTTTTTGCAGTAGAGACTGCGATATCATGATACAGATTAAACTCTGGCGGTCGGATGTCTATGGAAAATTTTCGATGCCATATTTTCCTTTCTATTCTGATAAATTGGGACCGTTTCTCCAAAAAACAGAAAAATATGCCAGAAACAGCCAGAAAACCAGAAAACGGAACACAGAAATGCCCTCTGAGCCCAACAGTAGGTCTGAGTTGGCGAAGTGATGCATATGGACACAGGCGCACCTGCCTCAGAAATATGAAAATGCGAGTACCTCAATCCGAGTTATACAAGGAACAATAGAATTAGGTGAAAAACTATACGTAAAATTATTTAGATAATTATTATATTATTATTTATTAAAATATGAATTATTTTTATAGCTCTTCAATAATATAAAATACAACAACACAACAAATTTGAACAAAGGACAACAACATCATCTAAAACAACGATAGCTAACAATAACTTAAACATACTTAAACATATTTTGTTTCGCCTCTATCTTCATACAAAACATGTTTATAATTAGTCACCCCGAGGCTCATAAGTGAAGAAGGTAACTAATTAATTTAGTTGCTAGTACTGTATTGGGTGAAATATTTTTTTTAAATGTATTTTAACTTTTACTAGTAACTAAATTTTACAATTGAAAAATACAGGTAACACTTATGTTTTAACACAATTGTACTACATTATAGAACCGTTAGCATAATGTTACTAACTATGAACCTAATGTTATTTATATATGTACACACATGAACACATATGTACATACACACATACTCATATATATATATACATTTTTTAAAATTTATTGTTTATTTATTTTGTTTATTTTTTATAGTTTTAGTTTTTATCTTTTATTTATAATTAACTTTTGTTTTTGATGTTTCACTTCTTATTGACCTTAATTACAAGGACTTACTACAAGGAACAAAACTTTAGCCGATTAGAGACAGCCTCTGGGAGTTAGAGGCTTGATTTGTACTTTCCTTCGCGTGAGCACTGACAGACAATTAATTAATTAACTAATTAATTCTCGTAATCTAATAACGTTCCAAAAAATGCACTATTAACACAACACTACAGCGCCACGCAAAAATTGTAGTACAGCTAAAAGAAGTACACAAAAAAAACATTTCCCTAAATTCCTGCAGTAGTTGGATTGATTAGTCAGTGAGTTAGAATCCGCAGATACTTTTTCCTCCTTTTCCTTTCCTTTCTCTATTCTTTTTTCTGCATTTTTTCTGCCCTTTTTCTAGATGCGGAAAGTTGAAAAGAGGAAACATAAGCCTTACTTTGAAACAAATATAACTGAAGAGACGATAGTGCATCTCTTATCAGTCACTGAGTCAATGAGAGATGAGGGTCCTTAATGTTAGTCCCGTTAATAAAACAAAGTGGCTTTAAACGCCTGGCTAGAAATAGTTCGAATTGTCAGCGCACCTCTACAAACCATCCAGACACACACAGCCGAGGCAGACTCCGTTTCCCAGTTTCCTCTTTAAACTGGTACGCACCTCGGGCGATATTAGGGGGGGGGGGGTGGGCAAAAGAAGTGAGACTCTCCATGCCGTGTCCATATATCTGGCTGGAGTCTGGTTTCGTGCTTATCGTATTTGTATGATTGTATGCTACCTACTGAAGCCCATCTGAGAAGTCACCTCTTCCGCCCTTTCCAGAAGCATGCCAAAACCCCAGCCTGTCTCATGCCGAAACCTCGGTCTGACGAGTCGACCTGTGTCGCGCAAATCTCGCCCAATTCCCAACCCCGAGCAACCTGGGCTCAATATTCACGCAAGATGAGAAGTACGTCTTCTACCTTAACCCTGCAAAGCAGCGAGTCTGGGTGACGCCTGGTGACTTGTTACCGACCTTGGTTCGGCAAGATGTTCACGGCGAGAAGCACCTTCAGAGCGTTTGGGTCTGCGATGATGGACCGGTATAGTGGAAGCTGTTTACCAAAAGCACGACGATGGACTCCAAGGCCATGGTAAACGAAATAGAAGAGATGGGCCCGCGACTCGCTCTTATTCATTCGCAGCGCTTCAAGAATGTTCTCCTCTTCGACAACGCCGCACCCCATCGTGAACAAGTGACCACGGATAAGCTTGCCCAGCTGGGCTACGTTCACATGCTTCACACACCGTATTCGCCGGACATCTCTCCACCATTTCTTGGGCCTACGGGACTTCCTGGTCGGAAGGGACACAAGAACCCAAGCATTCCTTGACAACCATATCGAGCAGTTGATCAACACCAGGCCCAAGCAGTTCTGGAGGGATGGGATCAGGAAGTTGGCTGAGCGATGGCAGCAAGGTTATTGCCCTTAATGGCAAATACATTCCTCAACATCGTTGAGTTGTAATTGAGTTATAAAGAGATAAAAATTTTTTCAATTTGTCTCATTACTTTTGTTCCCCCCCCCCCCCCTAATAGTCTTGAAAGGACGTTTGGTAGATGGATAACAAAAGAGGACGATGAGAGGAAAACAGGATGATGAACTGGGTATCAACGATGTTCCGAACCTTTATTCGATTAGCTATTCCAGGCCGTTATTCCAAAAACAGGATATTGATATTCATTACTGGGCTAGCTATTATGAAGAATAAGTTAAAATTTAGTAATTTAATTGAAACTCAACGAGTTTATCCCATCGTATGTAGGAGAAACACGAGAAGTCAAGAAAGTTAGTTTCAAATCAACCATGGTCCAAATTCATTAACCGCTTACCACCCTCTAACGGTAAAAATACCGGCAAACCTGATGCAGATGAATGTCATACCAGGGGTCCGATTCGTCGACGATACCGCCAGTGTCATCTCACCGCGGATTCACCATATCAGCCTACGTAGTAAGTGATACAGAGTTGCAGAGATATTGATACGATAACCGATCGATACCTGACGGTAAAGGCCTCCACAGACTTCTGCGGCGCCGCTCGGCGGCGCCGCTGGCCGGCCGGCGGCACCGGCGGCACCGGCGGCGTCGCTGGCGGAAATGACTTGAATCATTCCACCCGGCGGCGCCGCTACAGCGTCTGTCTGTCTGCGCTCTGCGCTCTGCCCTTTCGCGGCGGGATCCAGAGCGGAGACGGTCGATGCGGGCGCGCGATCGTCATCGGGGCGCGTTATTGTTAAGCACCAGTCGGTCCCCACTAGAAACAGTACAATACCTTGCCGTCACCGCTCCCACTGATGATGAGTCAAGCCGCTGAGCGGCGCCGCCGGTGCCGCCGAGCGGCGCCGCAGAAGTCTGTGGGGGCCTTAAGCGGTTGATGAATCCGGCCCCAGAGCAGCGGAGCAGTATCTTTGTCTTCCCTAAAACTACTTTAGGAAGAGTCAGCTTCGTCAAAGAAAAGGAAAAACACCTGCTGCTCTTTAGAGAAATATGTTGTTATGTAACTTTAAACAGATCAGAGAAATCAATCCAACATTACACTGCTATTCAATTTTCTAACTTAAACGCGCAAAATTGAGTTTTTCTCTTTGATGCTGGATGATTTCAAGTTTTCATTCTAAAAATTACCTTCATGTTGGAGTTTCTTGCCAAAATATGGAAGTACATTTCAAATGATGTGTGATCGCAAACAAGAAATAACAGTGCATTCAAATTTGCCTCATAAGCTCGAGAGTGGGCCATGGTATGCCACGGTGACCCCTTCCAAGTATCGTATCGCCGCCGTTGGCTTTGCACTGATCGTATCGTCTTCCATGTGATGATAAAGCTAACGGTGGTGGTTCATTCACTGACTAGAACGTACGTCGGCTGGTAGGCTTGTTCTGATCTCTCGTTCATCTAGCGTGTAGATAGACTTTCAGGTCAGAACAGCTGAACTAATCTCATTTTTATTGGTTATTACTCGAAATCTACTCAAAATGGTAAGTGTATGATTTTCAGAATTTGGAGAAGATTTGTCAAATCTGGGTGCAAGTCGAAAAGAGGAGTCAAAAAGCGGCTAGGGGAGGGATATGACGTCTTTTGTTCTGGTACGAGGGCTTATGGTGCGACGTCTTGGAAACGCCTCGGACAAGAAGACGGTTTCGAAATGTCTAGCGGTCGCCAAACATCCGATTGCGGGGGGGGGGGGGGGGGCTTCTTTGAGTAGCAGTTCGGTATGATAGCCATTAGACCTAACCAGGCGCTGGCGTGGCAAAGTGCCAGCGCCCGCTCGCGCCGAGCCGTTGTCATTGGAGCACGTTTCCGTCGCCCAGTGGGAGTCGGCGGCTGGGTTCTGCGCTCTTCGAGGGCAGACACAGGCTAGGGAAGGGATTCCAGGGTGTGTACCACCAAAGCTACTTGCGTGGAAGCTCATGGGGAGCCCGCGACTGAGTTCTGCGCTCTTCGAGCGCCGAGACAGGCTAGGGAGAGGACTCCAGGTTGTGTGCGATTGAAGCTGCTCGTCCTAGAACTGCTCCCGTTGCTCAGGGTAAGTCCGCGGCTGGGTTTTGCGCTCTTCGAGTGCAGAAATAGGCTAGGGAAGGGACTCCAGGTTTGGTGCGTCCAAGCTGCTCGTGCGAGAACTGCTCCCGTCTCCCAAGGCTCTCCTGTAGCGGCGGTGGAAGAGCCGCGATCCGCCACCGACCGCTGGTCTTACTTAGATCTAACCAGATTCTCCTGATATCGCGTCATATCGACGTGGCCATTTTCGATATCCACCGACACCATGGTCAGTCGATATGGAGGAGGGTCGTTGAGCGGTCGGTGGCGGATCGCGGCTCTTCCACCGTCGCTACAGGAGAGCCCTGGGAGACGGGAGCAGTTCCTGCACGAGCACCTTGGACGCACTACACCCTGGAGTCCCTTCCCTAGCCGAGTTGTGCGCTCGAAGAGCGCACAACCCATCTCCGATGTCCCCCTCAGCGACGAAAGCAGTCTCGGCACGGATTGATGTGCAAGTTTGCGTGGTACTCCAGCAGGAGCTGGCATATTGCTAGCGGAGCAAGTGGTTAGTTCTAATGGCTATCCCGACCGCTCAACGACCCTCCTCCATATCGACTGACCGTGGTGTCGATGGATGTCGAAAATGGCCACGTCGATACGACGCGACCGCACGCGGCTTGGCGGAGGAAGAAGAGCCGCCACCGAGTGCAGCAGAATCTGGTTAGGTCTAAGTAAGGCCTATGGCATACCACCAGCGACGAGTCCGGCGACGGCACTGCCAACGGACAAGTAGTCGACTATTCGTGTTGGGACCTGTCAGAAACAATGGGGAAAGAGCGCGTGCTTGCCGGTTGTCGCTGCCACGTCGGCACTGTGTGTCGTTGGAGAGGGGGCATACCGCCAGCGACCGGTCGTCGCTGCGCTTTGCACGGCGACCAGCTGTCGCCCGACCCTTTGCACCACGTATGCACGCGCGCAAGCGTCACTAACCGCGCTCCAGTGCCAATTCTCGCCCCCGCCCAACACCGCCGTCGCTGAAACCGCCGTTCCCCCGTCGCTCCGCTCCTCTCGTCGCTGGACTTGTCGCCGGCGGTATGCCATAGGCCTAAGAGATAGTCATTAGACCTCATCGGCTTGGGAAGGGACTCCAGGGTGGGTGCGATCCAAGCTGCTCGTGTGGAAACTGCCTTCGTCGCTCAGGGAGAGTCCGCAGCAGCACCAGCAGAACCAGGCCAGAAAACGCCGCTCAATGACGTCAAAACCCCTCAAATCTCGACCACTCAATTGAAATGCAAGAGCACGCAACGCTGCAGAACCGAACCCCCGACCTCCCTCCCATGGAGCAGCGCAACATTCACTGCCTCACGGCCCGCTTGCTGAGGCAGCCATCGCTGGCATACAAGACGTCGCAGCGCGATCCACGACGCATCGACAGCAGCCGCCCGCTACAGTATCCCGCAAACCTGCAGATCAACCGGCGGCTGCCGTGTTCGTCCACGTCAGCCACGCAACAACCACGGCAGCCGCCGATGAGGTCTAAGTAAGACCTAAGTAAGACCGTTCGGTATTGAGCTTGTTGTGCTGCACCGATTACAAACAAAAATAACCGAGCGAAAAGAATTGGGTCAGTGAGAAAAAGCTAATTTTATTGCGCACAACGAAATACATAAACTGAGAGCATTAATGTGATATGGTCAAGCACTCGATGTTTATTATGCGTTTATTATGCGTTCTCGGGCATAAGCTCGTATTAGGTCTTGGTCCGCACTTACTGGTCCCTTTCTGTACCCCCTATTGCCCACTCCCCAACTGCTCACCCTTATTGGTGACCACCCTTTATAGCCCCCCCCCCTCCACCTTACTGGTCCCGACTTCCTGGGGCCTGATTGATGGCCGAAAGGTTTAGGCGAAGAGCGGCTGTTGGCAACATGCCAATTGACGCACGCGACGCAACCGTTTGCACAACACTTTGGCAATGGAGCGCGGAGGCCGTACGCTTTGTGCCTCTTGTACGCAGGCGATGGCGCCATCTCTAGGCAGCTCGTGGTGCAGTGACGAGAGGGCCTCGCTCTGGCAATGGGGGTTCGGCTCCTATGCATGCTGGCGTTTTTGTATTTCAACTGATGGGATGAGATTTCAGGAGTTTTAACGACTACACAATTTTCAGGCGTTTTCTGGCCATTTTTCTAGCTGTATGCGCTTTTGCAGAACTCAACTGCGGACTCCCCTCTAAGCGACGAAAGCCGTTTCCACACGAGGAGCTTGGATGGCATCCAGCCTGGAGTCCCTTCCCTTGCCTGGTCCTGCATTCGAAGAGCACAGAACCCAGCTCCGGACTCCACACTGAGCGAGAAAGAACCCAACAGGGTTCAATCTCAATGGGGACACTCCGCTGCTCACGTCCAAACACTACATAAAGATGAATACCTACAACATAACATGCCTACCTGAACCCCTACTGTGGTTATTGCATTGTTCTTCCTGAAATAAGGAGGAAGTTTAGACGAAAAAACGTCGGACCAAAAGACGAAAAAAGGCGCGTCGACAGGTTCACCGTGGCAATACGTACAGGGATAGCCGTATAGTGGCCTAGGTCGATACGTGGAGCCAGCAGGCGTTGGTCGATACGGGGAGCCCGCAGACATCCCTGTACGTATCGCCACGTGAACCTGTCGACGGGTGGCGGCTCTGGCGCAACACGTGGACGGGGGGGGGGGCAGTCCTTGGCTTCGACCGCCTTGAGCGGTCGAAGTCGGGTTTGGTGACGTGGAATTCCCCCATTGTACGCATACGTTCGTGTAATACAAGTTGCACTGAGAGGGGCCTAAGTCAAACGGGTAAAAACCCGTAACTTTTTCGAGTACTGATGGACTTCCCCCCCCCCCGTCCACTAGTTGCGCTGCGGCTCTTCTTCCTCCGCCAAGCAGCGCGCGGTGTGGTGGTGCGGTGCGAGTCGTGTCGACGTGGCAATTTTCGATACCCACCGACACCAGTCGATATGGAGGAGGGTCGTTGATCGGTCGGTGGCGGATCGCGGCTCTTCCACCGCCGCTACAGGAGAACCCTGGGAGACGGGAGCAGTTCTCGCACGAGCAGTTTGGATGCACCACAACTTGGAGTCCCTTCACTTGCCTGTCTCTGCGTTCGAAGAGCGCAGAACCCAGCTGCGCACTTCCATTGAGCGACGGAAGCAGTTCTAGCACGAGCAGCTTTGATCGCACACACCCTTGCCTAGCCTGTTCTGCACTCGTGGTTCTGCACTCGAAGAGCGCAGAACCCAGCTACGGACTCCCCGTGAGCGACAAAAGCAGTTTTCACACGAGCAGCTTTGGTGGCACACACCCTGGAGTCCCTTCCCTAGCCAACAGCCGCCCTTCGCCTAACTAATGCGGTCCCTGATCAACCGCTTTCCGGCCGGTAACGGTGAAAAGTACCGCCAAACCTGGGGCGAGATTCATCAAACGCTTACCACCCTCTACCAAACCTGATGCCAACCTGATGCCACCTCTGTAGATGTATTACTACATCTCCTGTTGCTCCTCCCCTTAACCGTTCTTCTCACTCGTCCCCCATACTGCCCCCTCCGCATTACTGGTCCCTCCTCGCTGGTCCTCTCACGCTTATGACGTGAAGTGGTGACACGTCCGACGCGTCATTCCTCTCATTGGTCCCCGCTTGCTGGTTTTCCTTGATGCACGTCTTCTGAATTCGGACGGCCATTGCGCTGCATCTGCAAAGGTCTTATGAACACGAGCGCTCTAGCACGACGTCGGTGACATTTCTTCTGAACCCGTACGTATTTTGACGTCAACGTCACGTCTTCTGTTCATCTATCCGCGGCGGTTCGCAAGCTATATGAACTGCCGCGGACAGATGGACGGACAGACGAACGGATGGGCGGGCAGCCGCTAACTCTTATATAAAAATGGGTGCAATCCTAGTTGGTGGTGGCCACTCTTAAACGATTTTATAATAACTGAATGTGATCAGTATTGAAACATACTGAACTTATTCATTCCTTAGAGAACAACTGCACTAACGAAAATGAGAATAAATAACACACAAAACCTGAGATAATACAATATTTGTGAGCTAGGTCGGGACGTTTGCAAATGGTTAGGACGTAAAGTGCGCTGTCTTCCCTGTGTTCAAACGTTGATGGTGTCTTGGCCTATTTTTATATTATTTTACTCATGGTATCTATTTTTCTGCTAGAGGATGATCCATTCTCGGTACAAATCTAGTAAGTGGGACCAGCTTGGCGTAGTTTACTTATTTCTAAATGTTGTTGCCTTTTAATGTTATCATTATGTCGGCAAATCATTTAAGAGCGGCCACCACCAACTAGGATTGCACCTAAAAATGTGTGTAGGAAATGGTAGGGAAAAGAAGTAAGGCACTACGCACACTTTTGCGGCAACGCGGCACGGGGCATGTAATAAAACCGCCATAAGTCGTCATCACAACAGTGCATCCCCTATAATAAGTCGTCATCACAACAGTGCATCCCCTATCGCACGTTGCGCTCAGCACTGCTGGTTGCACTCCAGTTGCGCGGGATCTATTCTAATGGGTAGGACACTCCACCTTGACTCTTTGACAACGGCAGCATAACTAAAGAGAACTTGCTAACAAAGACAACAGCGTGAATTGGCCTACGAGATGACCTTACTTTGTAATTTTCTTGCCAGGAGAGGTCTCACTGTCGACACTAACTTCACTTTTATAGCGGTGCCTCCTCCGATTAGGACAGATTAGAAGGAAGCACAAGATGATCCACAGTTCGTTATCGTTCGCGCTCCATACCTCGAAAAGCGTAAAATAACCTGTAATTTATCGTGCTTATGGTTTAGCCTATGTTACCTCTGTGTGAACATGGTGCTAGGAGTTGCACCATTTTCCTTTGTTCAGTGAATGTGCTCATCGTTAAGCAGCAATGCGACGAAGAATTTGAGCCTTGGGCTCATTCTATGTATTGAAGAGCCCAAATATTGTTTTTCATCATATTTCTTCTCGGTTCTATTGCACTAATTAAAAAAGTGTTCATTTTATTTTCAGTTGCTTTCATTTCTCGTGACCGTATTTGTATTGTATCCAACCGCTAATGGAAAGGTAAAGGACGAGGAGAAGTAAGTATCACTATTAACACTTCAAAGTTTGTGCAGCGACAGTAGCACATTGGGTAGCAGTCCATGTCACTAGCCTTGAAGATACGTACTATAAGGCTACTGGGAATAGCGTAATATTGCAGTGTTGCGAAAAAGCATGAGGAAGATTAACATTTCCAATTTGAACAGGTGTAATAGAGCTTCAAACGTGTAGTCGCGGATAGATTAGAATATACTCGGCTCGCCGAACTTTAACAGTCGTCACGCCGCATAATAACGACCAACGTTGGCACACGACCTCACACATGGGTGACTAAACAACTAAACCTTTATCAACGCGCTTACACCATCGAGCGAATACACGAGTACGAACCGTGAAACAACGAATGGATAACACAGGATGAGATAATCTGGACCCTCATAAACCAACAATAACATGAGAATAGGGCATCAAAGGCACAACTATGACACGACAAAGAAACAGAACTTAATAAAGCTTCAAAAAAGTAGGATAAATCTACACGCACTGGAAAAGGCAATAGGATACATGATATAATACCAACAACAAAAAAGGAGTTGGCTATATGAACTAGCGATACCAATAGGAAACCCAATGACAGTAACATGAATGAGCTAATAAACGCAACTGAAAACGCGAAATTCATAACAAAGAAGATAACGACAACTACAGGAAAATATACAGACAGCGGAGCGTGATGATTGCCGTAACGAGAGCAGCAAGCCTTAGTGCAAAAGCAAAACAGTAAACTCAAGTACGCGCTAATGAGGAGGATGAACCCAACCCAATGTCACCACGAACCATGCACTACATCCGGAAAACCAACCCTCCCCCAGGACGGCTCCCCAGGGCTCGCATAGCCGCACGACTGTCTACGAGCCCATGATGGAAGGCGGAGAACTCTGAACATCAAACATAGGCAAAGAGGTCGTGCAAGGAGGAGAGCCCAGAGAGCCCCTGTGGCTCAATGAGGCACGGAATCCTTTGGTGGAAATGAGTTGTGAAAACTAATCGCTTGATATTCCTTTCATGCGATCTTTCGTGAATGAAAGCAATTCTGTGAAAGGAACGGGGGGAAGGAAGAAATTGATATTCGTAAATATTACAGGAACCAACGGGACGTCCCACGTGACTAGCGGAATGCTCCCGCTCTACCCGCAGTCAGTTAGCTGGTAGGGTCAGGAAGCCGTCATGTTAGACCCGCGAGAAATTGGTTGCACTCACATCTAATATGACGGCATAAAGTTGAGATGGGCGAACTGTTCCACATTTGAAACAAAAATAGATAAACTTGGAGCAATTCCGCTCTAGTTCACTTTGAGTGTCGACTGTAAATCCTCTAGAGAACCTAGCAATCTTGGTGGATTGCGAAAAGTTACTAAATTTATGAAAATTCTCAACTTATCATTTCAAATTTTACATTTTTCGCCTCTGCTATAAAATCTTAATCACGCGTTGCGGTCAACTCGGTTTTCCTTGTTTGATGAATACCAACCTAGTACCGGGGGCCGGTAACGGGAAGCAGCGGGAGCGAGCGGCCACAGATGGTGATGTGTTGCCCAAATCGGTCACCGTTTTCGCACTTGCGGAACTAAACTTTTGCAGTATGGTCGGAAGCGCTTAGAGGGCCTATCGAGACACTTACTTATATTTCCTATCGCGTCGCTTCCTTTGCTGTGCTTCCTGAATTCGAAAGCACGAGCACTCCACCTTACATGGAAAGACGATATTCGCAGCGGGCTACTAAAAAAGGGTGTCGAATCTGGCCAACATAAAGATTTTAGACGAAACGTTCCAGAAAGATTTTTGAAATATTAAAAATTTGACTTTCGCCTACCTAGTAAAAGCACATAGAGCAGTAGTTAGATACAGAACATTCTCACAATTTGCTTATCAAAATTTTAATACAGAGCACAGTGTTACAAAACGTGTGTGGATAAGGCCTTCAACGATCGAGCAGAGGAGTGGAAGAAAGAGGAAACACAGGTAAGAAACACTCACCTTGGGCCGGATTCATCAACGACTCACAATTAATTTAACGAAGAAAATACAGCAGAAATTCCACGATATAGCACGGCTTACCAAGCGATACGGTGAAACGTTTCACCACATCCTTGTTAATAAACCGCGATATCAGAAATTCTGGCTATATTTTCTCCGTTAAATTGCTGTAATTCGTTGATGAATCCGCCCTTGATGTGTTTCACTCAACAATAGGATTATTGTAAACTTGATTAGGTAGTTACGAAGTGATAGGAGTTGACCATTCCTCCGGGAAGATAATTGCAGTAATTTGTAATAACTATTGGAAGAGAGCAGACGTGAATGGCGGGCAACAGTTCTTTAGTAAGATGGCCAGAAACCTAGGCTTTTAATTTATCGGTATTGCTGTCCACTTTATCAAACCTGAAGCTGGTAAAAATGTTGATCATCTAGGCGCCACATTGCCTTACTCAAGCACCGCAGTGGACGCTCGTATAGTGGTGGGCCATCTCTCAGAACGAACGGAACCTCTCCCTGCTCAATTTGAATTTTTGTGCAGATAAAGCGCATTCTAAATCATGCACAACCGTTCTGAACAGAGTCTAGCTATCTGTGAGCATCTAACGATCTTTTCAAAGCTTGTTATGCACAATGACCGTCATCCGGTCTGGGTCATTTAATGCGTAGTTCAGGTTGTAGACCTGATTGACCTGAAATACGCATTAAATGAATCCGTGACGTTTTAGTTTGCGAAATGTAGAAAAAGCGTTAGTTAAGAAGTTTCCTAACATAACCACGGCACTAATCATAAGTTTCTATTGTTTTGGAAATCATTGCAAATTCGCAAGCGTTTTATCAGTACACGTTGTATTCCGGTCAAGGTTTTAGAATAAGTTACTGTTTTTTGTGGCATTTCTATAGCCTCACCAAACGTATAGCGATTCTAGGCCGAAACAAATACTACGGCGATATATTCGGTGCTTCCGATGGTACTGTGCACGTAAGTTGATGTTTTGACTGTGAATTTATGGAAAAGGAAGCTTTGGACCCGGCAATTTATGTAGATTATGCATCCATTATGAATATCAGACTAGTTCGCATTATGCGCATCTATAGTTAATCAACATGGGAAAGTACATAGTGCCTGAGCTACGTGTGGCAGGCTCACGATTAATTTGATTGATTGATTACGAAGACGGAAATGGAACCAACGCTTGCTACGATAATGGCACGAAAACTGACAAGAGAGTCAGTTCATAGTTGCTCGCGGATTATCGACTATGCGCGTCAGCTTGCGCGTGGCAGGACCTATAAAGTCGCGGCGATTCTGCGGCATTTAAAGTTGAAGTCGGAAGCCACGAAGGCAGGACCATTTTTAGTAAATAAATCTTCACATTATTTTTGTTTTCTAAATTATCCTGTTAATAGAAGCTGTTAGGAGGATGTTTAGTTGCGATCAAAACTCTTGCGCCAGGCGGGACTCGAACCCGCATCTTCTGCTTTCCGGGCAGCGATGTTCACCTTACACCGATGTGTAAGGTGAACATCGCTGCCCGGAAAGCAGAAGATGCGGGTTCGAGTCCCGCCTGGCGCAAGAGTTTTGATCGCAACTAAACATCCTCCTAACAGCTTCTATCTTCTATAACAGCCGCTCTAGGCTTAAGCAAAAATGAAAAATATCCTGTTAATGTTTCGAAACTTTTGTGGGATCAAGAGCTGTACTCGTTGAACGTCTCATCGCAAACAGATTGCTGCTGTTCTCATATCATTTCACATTGACACCTTTGCTTTGATTATACTTCCGACGCCGAGCGACGCAATGGCATGTATAATGGCCAAATTGATCGTTCGCGCTGCTCGATCCATGTGGCCACAATACGTGGCATCGCGTCGCTTGGCGTCAAAGTATAAACGGGCACTTAGGGGACGTTGAGAACTTCATTGTGGCGCGACGCGATGTAACGTAAAGCCCTCCGCACACTTTTGCGGAGAGCGGCAGGCGGCGGACGGCAAAAACGATGAGTCATCCCGCTCAGCGGAGGCCGCGAGAGCCGCTGATCGGGATGACTTATTGAAAGGCTAGAGCGCAAACAGTCTGCCCGCGCCGCTGGAGCGACGCCGGTAATAACGATTTACATCATTATCGCCGCTGCCACACCGGCGGCGTCGCCTCCGCCGCCCGCCACCGCCGCTCGTGGTGGAGCTCCCAGCCGTGCGCTCGTCGCCCGACGGCGATCTCTGCGTTCCTGCCCTATGGTTAAGGATAGTGCAGCAGCAACACCGCAGAGGTGTGTGGGAGCCTTAAGCTCACATATTGACTGTGCGGTGGATGAATCGATATGGGTGTTTATCACTACGCCGCGCCGCAATGGAGCTCTGAATGTCTCCTTAGAGGGCTGTAAGCAGTTGATGAATCTCGAAAAAACCTTCAAAGAAGAACCTATTAGGTACAAAAATCACATAAAACACGTAAAAAATGAAGACATGTACGAAATAAAACAGTGTTAGGGACAGTTAAAGGGAACTCCGCTCCGGAAGGGAGGGGTGCAGATTTTCAGCAAAAATCGAACCAGCAGCATGACTCAGCATGACTCTGTTCGAAGCTGTTGCTTGGACGGCGTGTCAGGCATACAAGTGTCCCTGCTATTGCCGGCGAATTGGATATAAACTTTGAGAACCTGTTCTCGTTTGATTTCACGCCTTAGCAAAAAGGAAATACATTTCTACACTAAATGAAGGGTGGAGATTCTTTATATATAAGTGGCCTTCCTCGTTACACACTTCAAACCCTTCTCTTGTACATAAGAAGAGCTTGTCAACTTGGCACTCATAACGCCATCCCTGAACTTATGTTTTCAGTCTGGAACAATGCAGGCCCTTTATATTTGTGGCTTTCTCTTTATTGTCACAGATTTTGCATTGCTTCTAATAAGGTGTGAATTTATAGAATTTAT
Organism: Heligmosomoides polygyrus bakeri; assembly: GCA_947359475.1. Taxonomy (NCBI): domain Eukaryota; kingdom Metazoa; phylum Nematoda; class Chromadorea; order Rhabditida; family Heligmosomidae; genus Heligmosomoides; species Heligmosomoides polygyrus. The sequence goes on from OX375866.1 coordinate 95,226,293, forward strand.
GAAGCTAACAAGCAATGCGTGTCACAGTGTAACGGACCAAAGGATTTTCTCACGTATGAGAAGCTAAAAGATAATGCCTGCACCGAAGAAGGTGTGTTGAATTTTGTTATTATAATTGTAACAGAGAAGGGTCTAGGTGACGGCTTGTCAATCTTAAATGGATAACGCATCTTTAGATTAAAACATTTACACATCATAAAAGGTATAGGATAGAGGACGGCATTGATCGACCTATATTTTCGAGGTGCCGCATATCCTTCTGTGAATGATCTATGCTTCTCTTGTGGAAAATGCGTTTTTCCCTCTACAATGAGTTGTGGTGGGCAGCCAGTATTAAGCCAGTGTTCTCATTCATAGGTTGTTGGCAAAATAATGGCCGTTTTCATACTTGCTATGTTTCAGCATTAATGGTTAAACGAATGCAGCATTGTTATGCATGGTTAGAAAGCCTATTTCTCCCGCTTGTGTAAGAAATTGTTATGGTATGAGGACACCACGTTTGAACGTGCCACACGTCGATGGTTCGAGAAACCCCGAACGGATGGTTATCGGATAACGACGAGTTGAAGGCAGTGGTAGATTCTAACACAAGAAGATCCACAAGAGAAATTGCTGAAGAGCTAGTCGTTGGATTGCAACCATAGCGCAGCGTTTGAAAAAATCGGAAAAGTAAAAAAAACTCGAGAGTGAGTGCAGCACGAGTTGACCGATCCTCGGCAATCTCGTCGAAGTGTGTTCGTCGCTTCTTTTCCACAACAGATGTAATCCAATCGTTTTCTGGAACGCCTGTGACATGTGGCAGAAAAGAGAAAGGTTACGTGCGGTAAAACAGCGCCGGTGGTGTAAGGCGTTGCACCGCTGCCCGGAAAGCAGAAGATGCTTTCGAGTCCCGCCTGGTGCAGGAGTTTTGATCGCAACAGAAAATCCACAGGTCAACGGTTAGAGCACGAGGAAGCTCCCCTGCATTGCACCAAAGAGAGGACATGGTGACAGTTTGTTGGGTTTGGCCGGTTTCTTACATCACAGCTTCCTGGCTCCGTGCAAAACCGTCACTTCGGAAAATCGTCGTGATAAATTCGAACAAATGCATCGAAAATTGCATCGAATTCATCTAGCGTTGATCAGCAGAAAAGAGGCAATCCTACTCTATGACAACACCCGTCAGAGCGTTTCATTGATGACCACATATGCTGACTGAGTTGAGATATGAAACTTTCGACCATCCAATGTTTTACGTAGGACCATTCTCCTGCAGACTATCACTTTATCAATCATCTCGATGTTTTTCTGCAAGAGATATGCTTACGAAACCAGGACGATGTAAAGAAGCATTCGAAATTTTCACCGCGTTTAGAACTCCTGAACTTATTGGTGCTGCAATACATGCTGGTGAACGCCTCCCGTTAATGCGCCTTCTCGCTTCTACTAGGATTTTATCAAATCCCGCGTTCTAGCAACGATTGGGGCTCTAAGCCTTTTGGGCCATTTCTGAGCACAACAAGGGTATTCCAGGAGTCAGTTTTGCGTTATCGGCCAGCACTAAAGCGGTACAGCTTTTTGCCATTTTTGACCTATCCAGAGGTCCACAGGAAATTTGGAAACAACTATGGTGCTTCCCAGACAACGCTATACAACCGTACATGTATTGCTTTGAGAAACTCCACCGTCACCTCTTTGACCTTCCTCGTTAGCTCTGCTACGTTCTTGTAGTCAAGCTCCCTAACTTCCTAATGAGTATTGCAGGTAATGCGCAAGTAGCAGAATGCTATCGTAATGCCGAGAAACAGTGCCTCGAAAAGTGTGAAGCAGAAGAGGGCCATGCTAACGAAGCCGTTAGAAAAATGTTCGAACTTTACGAAAAGGACTTCGAAAAGAAAGATGAATTTGGTCCCACTGTGACATTCACTTGCGGGTGAGTTATCTTAGTTAAGAACACACTTTGTTGTGCACTTTATGGGCTCCTTATGTTAAAAAGGAGACCTTTATTATAAAACTGCATACTCTTAAAGTCTCGTGAGACGCCAGCAAAATGAAAGAGAGCTTCCCATGAAACTCGATAAGTTTTATGACAGTAAAAAATAAATTTTTGATTTAGAAAAATCTACTGAACTTCTTTTTAAATGTGTAAGTTTCCTGAACATTCTAAACACATTTTACACATTTGGACACATTGTTCGAGTAATAACTACAATATATTTCCTTGGTTACAAGAGGGTTTTATGCGTATTTGAAAGTGCAGAAAAGCGAGTAAAGGTTATTTCTGGAATGGCATGTATACCATTTTCGCGTCAAATTGGGCACTTTCAAACCAAATTGGATACTTTTCACGTTAAGTTGGTAGCTTTCGCGAATGCGATAGCTCAATCCGTTAAATTCTAACTCCTGCGTGGTAACGTATCAGCTCGGGACTTCTATGAGGCGCTCCTATGATCCGGCCTGCCCAAGTCCGCTATTGATCGACACGGACCCTGCTTCGCGACGCCCCGCCAGGTTCATTCTATGCTTTCCCGCCGGCACGTCGAGCGGCTGCGCGGGCGCGGTTCTCCGTTTAAGCCTCTTCCATCAACATCCCGGAGACGTCTCGAGAGGAGCCTTGCCGCTCCTCTTCGCTTACTACAGCCGGCTGCACTTCAAGGAGGACGGCGAGCCCGGATGGGGCTCGCCTTGAATAGCCAATACAGCCAACACAGTCGGAGTGGTCCCGTCCCTTCTATACCCTTCCACTATATCTAATATTCACTTGCTATGTTTTGTTATGGCTGTGCGATGCTGATGTGTGGAATAATTCGTGAGATGTCCAGTGTGCAGCGACGAGGAGGATGGTGAGTCCTCCTAATAGTACATTGTCGGTATTACTATATTATTTGCTGTTAGTTGTGTCATATTGGGGTATTGTTGGTTGTTATGGAGTTCCTGTAGTCGGTTAGTATTGGCGGTTGTGCTTATTCACTACGGTCGGGGTTCACTACAGCACGCCCATATGCACCTATGACTGGCGTGTAGTGCGGGCGTCAATCCAGGCGCTGTCCAGCGCAAGGCGCAAAGGTAACCACGCGGGACCTGTTTGTCAGCGATGGGCCTATTCACATCGTTGGGTCCCCCTACCATCCCCCTGGGTCTTGGGTTTCTGGTTGCCTTTTAGCGCCACGGACAAATAGCGGACCCGGCTCAACAGAAGCAAGTTCTTCGCGAACGGGGCCACCGATTTGCAACAGAACCATGTAAACTGGCTTGATGCTCTCGAAGTCAAATAAACTTTTTTCTGAATCGAAACGAGCTCCTTACAGGTTAAACTGTCGGCTCTCGAAATGATTAGAAAAAGTTTTTGTTCAAAAATGCTTGGTGCAGTGCTTGGTACATTATACCCAAAGCCGCATTTTCCTGGCTTTTTCGGCCTTTCTAAATAACTACCTTCAAAGTTAACTAATTGTGAAAACAAGCACATTTTTAAGTTCAGCAGCTCAAGCTCTATCAGGTAGCATAAAAAGATTGTCAAAAATTTCAAAATGCAACCGAATTTTTACAAAGATTAATTTTTCGTTCAAAATCGTACTCCATTGCGAAGGGCGGCCGCGGACGAGTTGTCGATCGCAAGCCTTCGAAAACCGTTACATGCTCGTAATTCTTCTAAACTGAGGTTGGGTTTTCATTTTTGGCCACCCACTGCGAGAATGCGGAGGTCTGGTAAAGCTGTATACATGCTTGTGTAGATCTCGAAGAGACGAAGCGAACGGTACCAAACGTTTCTCAGAAAACCTCAAATTAAAGGAAATATAAGCATACAACGGTTTTCAACGACTTGCGACCGACAGCTCGTCCGCGACAGCCCTTCGCAATGGAGCTCAGGCTTTCGATTTCGACCACTTTCATGACTTGATATAAATAATGTATACCCAGCAATAGAACTCGAGCTCCTCAGCTGAAATATATCATTAGTTTTCGGAATGAACGAATTCTATGCGAATTATATCCAAAAGACGCAAAAGCCGGGAAAACGCGGCTTTTTCGGGATTTGATCAAAAGATACGGCCATAGCTGTATAACTTTGATTGAAATTTCTGTTTCAGCTGCACAAAGTATAATAACTTATGCAGTTTAAACAATTTTTTATTTATTTCTTTGAGCAAGAATAGCAAATTAAAATTTGCTTAAAGCAAAGCAAGACACCGATCCTTTAGCGCTTTGAAAGAAAAGATAGCGCTAAAGAAGAGATTGTGCTCTTTCCAGTAATTTCCGGGGGCGCTGTTTCTCTCGGTTGCTTGCGGACGAGGCGCTTTGTCGGCATGGAAAAATGGCCAGCGTCGGCAGTCCGCACTTCTAACTCTTGCATTCGACATCGATCGTCCCTGCGCTCAGACGGAAAGCCGCTCTCTCGTTCATACTCCCATCTTAGAGATTGCCATGGTTGGGCATTGGTTCAGCATTACATTAGCTCTGCTCACTAAGACGTAACATAACCAGTAGAGGGCCGTGGAACTGTGAGCTCTGCACTCGCACCCGCGGCCTCAGGGAAATTCTATTCAGTACGGTGAGGACTTCTGAGCCTGTTCTCTGTTTCCTTCTGGTGTACAGTATTTGCCGCTCAATACGTATCGTAATAAATTTCATGGAGTTGTCGCGTATCTAGCCAGAGGAATTGTGAGTCCCTTAGATGTTTCCGTGCCACTGCGCGTACGGCAAGCGGGCAGCAGATTGGGGGGTGCTGAACACTGTATATGTCCCTTGATTTGTATGAGCGTTCTGGGCTTTCCTTTCGCGGACGCTTGTGAAGGCGTAAGTCGAGTGACAGGGGACGAAGGAGAGGCATTCCGGGCAGCTGTAGTTCCATCAATAGCTTGGGCAGGCGATACGGTTCAAGGAAAGGGCTTGTCGGTACCGCTTTATTTATCCCTGGGTAGGATTCCATCTGCATGACCGTGCCCACGGAGTGGTTATGAGCGCTACTTCCAGGGGCTTTCTCTGCCTGTGGGGCCACTGATCGCAACACCTCCACCGTTCGAGCATGACGACTGTCGTGTGTGGGTGAATCGACGCGGCACCGAAATGATTCGTATTTTGACAGCTGGATGCCTCAAGAAGTGGATAGCAATAAGCATTCGTTAAAAGCCTACATCTTTACCTATATAACTAAACTACTGTTTTTCGTCATTCATGTCTGCTTCCTTCCAATAGTTATACTCAACTACTGTTTATCTCTCAGGCTCTTGTTCGTTTTTAAACAACACTGTAATAATCGCTAGAATCTGGCAGCAATAAGATTTTTATCTCAGCGACCTTTCCTCTATCAGTTACCACAACTGCGTTTGTCTTCTTTGGCTTTCGACCAAGCTATAGCTTACAAAGTTTGAAAATACGAAGAACTGTAGTACGCAGGCTTCATAAAATGGTGTTGTTGTAATCCAGAGATACTAAGGAGTCTGCGAAGGCACGGTCGTTAGCTTTCCACTTTTCAGAATGTAGGAGTTCTTCAACATTCTAATGAGTACAAAACATTGGGTGGGTGATTAGTGAAGAAAATTTTGTATGCATTTATATTACATGCGTGCGAAAACTGACAGGATTTTCCCTAGAACCTAAGGGTAAGTTGAAACCACATTGCCAATTACCAATAAATATTGGTAGTTCTCATTATGGCGCACTGCGCAACGAGCATAAACGGACTTAAAAGCGACAATTTTGGTTAATTGACGTGAAGATGTTTATAAATAGAATCAGAAAGGAAAGAATTTACAGGAAGTGACTAATTTTGATACAAGGGTGGTAAACGGATTACATCCTGAGGCCGGATCCATGAACGAGGCCAGAGGTGAATCCTTACCTCGACGACCACTTACCCGTCACTTTCCCTGAACTTCGCTCTGTATCTGATTCATGACGGCTAAAGCAAGGGTTTTGCTCCACTCCCTATTTCTGACCCAATGCATCTCTTCGCTGGCCCGTTGCCAGCTCTGAGCTGTTGGCCAGCTTAGAGGTAGCAGGGCGCCAGCGGAGGGATGCATTGGGTCAGAAAGTGGAGCAAAACCCTCGCCTTGAAGGTAAATGTTCCCCTACGCGCTGACGAGGTAGCATTTACCTCGACACCTACCTCTGGTTTTTTCCGCCGCGTGTTTATGAATCGCACGTAAGTAGGGAGTGGAGGTAAATCTTGCACTTACCTGCAGGTAAGTCGTTCAAGAATCCGGCTTCAGGACATTTTTTAGGCGCGCGGCCCCGATCTCTTATAAAAATTCTTTTTTATTCAACTTTCGCACACTCCTTCCGTGAACACCTGAATAATTTGAATCAATCGGTACCTTTGGCTTATGCTAAATTTGGATAGAAATTCTTTAGGATTAAGAGCTGTGTAAAATATTGCCTAATCCCGCAAACCATTTAACATGTTTCAGATATGCAAATTGCTTATTTCCATGTATAAAAGAGGGTGCGAGTAGTACGTGCGACGCCTTCTTGAATACTGCTGTTGACGCAAGTCAGTTAGCAATAAGTATAACGAAGACGCGTTTTTTAAATGACACGCACAAGTAAGGAACATATAACTAACACATTACAAGAAGGACACGATTTTAAGATTTTGTTTTTTTACAGATGGCCAAAGGATTGCGATCAAGCACTAGCTTACAACTACGCAAACCCATCGAAACCTCTCAAAGTACCGTTGGACGATCTCGAAGCGAACGCTGGAAGCGTTTATGGCCTCTCGTTTCCACTGCTTGTACTTTGGCTGACATCCTACTACCACTAAAAATAAGAACGAGAACTAAATAAAATGCACACGTTCCGATGATTTATTCAAACTCACATGCGAAGCTACAATACCCTGGCGCTACAATATCGTATCTTTCAATCCTTGGCGGTAGATGCGCAAAAACGCCTTTTCTGGCGCTTTTCAGTAGCGCACTTCAGTAGCGCTCTTCTTCTTCTTCTTCTTCTTCTTCTTCTTCTTCTTCTTCTTCTTCTTCTTCTTCTTCTTCTTCAGCGTTTGTCCCGCTTCGTGGCGGGGTCCGCTATTCTGGTGTCATGACGCCACCTTTCCCGATCCAGCGCTAGATCGGGGTGGACACCAGCTACTTTCAAGTCCGTATGTAACGTATCAGCCCAGCGCTGCTTCGGGCGCCCTCTAGGCCGCTTTCCTATTACCTCGAAGTTAAGGCCTATCTTGCGGACGCTGTCTTCTTCTCCACGCAGAACGTGGCCGTACCATCGTAAGCGAGCTTCGCGCATCTTGTCAGTTATCGACGCGACACCGAACTTCTGCCGAATAGCATCGTTTCGAATGCGGTCCAGGCGCGTGACTCCTGCCGTTCAGCGCAGCATCTTCGTCTCCATGACGCTGAGGCGCGTTTCAACTTCCTTGGTCGCTGGCCAACACTCAGCGCCGTACATTGCTATCGGCCGGACGACTGCTCTGTAGATCTTCGACTTAAAGCGCTCTGGTATCTTCTTGTCGCAGAGCACGCCAGTCAACGAGCGCCACTTGGACCAAGCTGCACTCACGCGTGAATTCACTTCGACCATCAGTTTGCCGTCAGACGCGACTGCTGATCCCAGGTACTTAAAGACCGCAGTGCGTGGAAGCTCGATGCCGTTAACCTTGATGGAGCTGGACTCGGTAACGTCCGTCGTTAAATACGCGGTCTTCTTCACGTTCAATCTGAGTCCAAACCGCTCCAAGCGATCACACCAAGCTTGCAACTCTCGCTCGAGTTCTCCTTTATCTTCGCTAGCGAGCATCACATCATCGGCATAAAGCAACGTCCAAGGGACGGGCTTCTGAAGATCTCGTGTGATGGCATCCATGACGACAACAAAGAGAAGTGGGGAAAGCGCAGAACTCTGGTGTACTCCGACAGAGATGGGAAACTCCATCGAGGTCCCAGCTGCAGCTTGAACTCGACTCTTTGGACAAGAGTAGAGAATTCGCACCCACTCTATGAGCTATTCAGGAACTCCATGTTGTCGCAGGGCGTACCATATCACTTCACGCGGTACGCGGTCAAAGGCCTTCTCCAAGTCGAGAAAAGCGATATGCACTGGCTTCTGTTTCTTGCGATGCTTCTCTATCAGGAGGCGGACGGCATGTATGGCATCAACGGTGCCACAGCCAGCCACGAAGCCGCACTGATTGCTGGACAGCTGTACGATGTCTCGAATTCGTCCGTCGACAATTCGCTCAAAGATCTTCATGCTGTGCGAAAACAAGCGAATCGGACGGTAATTGGAGCAGTCTGCAGGACTGCCCTTCTTCTTCCAAATTGGAATCGTCGTACTTTGACGCCAACACTCAGGCACTTTCTTCTCCTCCACAACCTGATTAAAAAACTTCGCCAACCACTCAGCAGGGTACCAGTACTTGGACTTCCATAAATCAGCTGCCACGTCATCGGGCCCAGTCGCTTTGCCTGGCCTCATCTTCTTCAAAGCCGCTTCAATCTCCTCCCCGGCGATCTACCGACCAAATCGTCGGTTGGAGCCGTTGAAGGGACGGCTGGATGAGGAAATTCTACTGTAGAAATTTCCTCAAAGTAATCACGCCATCGCTTCAATGCGGTGGCTTGCGGTGCTTAAGAAGAAGACTGTTCTGATGCCGAAAAACTTCCCAATATCCTCGATCTACCGATGGTGCAACTTTGCAAGTCGGTACAGTATGATGGAACAGTGTTTTAGATGAAAACCTTTCATGGTGGATGTGTTTATTAATTAAAGGGTGTCAAAGTAGCCTACGTAACACTTCTTGGCAGTAATCCGCTTATTTTCCCTACTTCTGACCGACTGCGTGATGGTTTCCTTCAAGATAGGAAGAGATGGACTTTTCTAGTGTGAAGAGACTTCAGCTGCTCTGGAAAGCAGTGAACTCTACGTTAAAAATTTAACTGAGGGTCATTGGAAATATTGTTCACTGTCACGGAATGTGCTTGTTTGTGCACTCACCAGTCAAATATGAGTTGAGCGAATGTTTAATCTCTATTTTCAACTATCTAAACCGCCTCGCGAGTCAAAATTCCAGTGGTCCGGAATCGCCCTATAAACGTGTCATCCGCTCTTATTTGTCATCGAATCGCTTAAGCGGGAGCCAGAAACATTTTCATTCGTCCCTGTCGCGTGCCAGAATGCGTCAGTTGATACTACTTGCTATTAAAACACGGAGAGTGTCATATCATTCGTTCAGGGCTTTTAAAGAGAAATCCACCCAGCGTGTTGGTGGGTGCCCTGGCGTTCTTTTGGAAATCCGTGGAACCCAGAAATTTCAAAGACTTCTAGACAAATAAATAAATACACTTATACGGAACACTCGGAAACGTTCGTTCTGATGAGCGAGAAGGAGACATCAAAAAATCGTTCGTTTCTCATGAACATCTCTTCGTAGGACTCAGCTGCGGTTCAACGTTCCCACTCGCAGGGTCGAAGTAGGCAAGCGTTTGTTATGCTTGCCTAAAGCCGCATACACACTTCGCAGCGGCAGTGCTGAGGCATAGCGTGGAAGGGCTGAGTCGCACTGCGTTAGCAGAGGTGGAAGTGACTTTGGTGTGCACACTTCCACTGCCGCAGTGCTTCCCGCAGCTGCCGCAGCGGCGGTTGTGGGGCTACTCGCCGTGGCGAGCGCGGTCCGAGAGTGGTCTCAGCTGTCGCGGAGGAGAGCACAGATTGGACTAGGGAAGGGACTCCGGGGTGTGGCGAGTTCACCGGACGCGAAACAAAACAAGGCTCGCGCTCCGAGGCTGCGGTCGCGGGGGGCGAGATGCTCGGAAACCGGCCAGGGTTTGGCAGGGAAGAATGAGCTCGAGCATTCCTCACTGTCGCTGCGTGCGGCTGCGGCGCAGTTCCACGTGCCGCAGTGGAATGTGGGCAGAGACCAGCTCTGCCCACATTCCACTGCCCCTGCAAAGGTGCGCGTCAGGGATGGGCGGAATTTCTGTTTTCTGATTTTCTGGCCATTTTGGCATTTTTCTGTTTCCGCTTTCTGGGAAAATGGCCCCGAAATTGGTCAGAAAACCGAAAATAGCGTGAAATTTTTCTATAGGTATATGACCGTCAGATCTCAAACTACTTCACTAACTACTTCACACTATCGCAGCCTCAAAAAAAAAGTTCTTAGGCTATTTCAAAATCGAGAAAAGCTGTTTGCGCGATGGCTTCCATTACAAATCGTGAACTTGTTTCATTCGTTCGATTGATCTCTTTTGTTTGATTTGGTCTGCGTGCTACTATCACGCATTTCCTCCGTAGAAGGTTTCACGTCTTTAATAAATTGGATTTGTTGAATCTCTAGCTTAAGAAGCAGTCCTGGTAAAAAGAAAACTTCGTGACAGTTAATGCTGAGAAACTGGTTTGGTGGTGATCACGAATCTGACATCTGTTTTTAAATATTGTGCCGATTAGGGTAGGCTACAGCAGATACGGGTGACTAGGGCTGCCGAGGTCATGGGGGTGTTAATCACGCATCTGACCGTTTTGAGAATATAGAGTGAAATATTTGTGTAGGAGATGTGTAGGAAGCAAACTGGTGAAGGATGCAGCGGTTTTGAAAGAATGCGGAAATACTGCATAGCACGGGAGTCGAAAATCTGGTCCAGCATCTTTGGAGCAGCCCCGTACCCTGCTGAGCCACCGACCCGCTGGCCGCCGAGCCTTTCGCAGCGATCCATACAACATCGTGCACGTGCTGACGGTGCGCTACTATACCCCCGCCTTCGAGGGTCCGTAGCTCTTCTGGTTCAAGGACTCAGCAAAAACGAAACATGCTTTCTCTACTACATGAAGGGTGAGATTCTCACAGTACTACCCATTTCCCCTGTTCAGACCTACGCCTGAGACCCTTCCCTGATAAGTGCGAATTTGAAGTTGAGATTCATTCACTCGTCCGATGAATCGCGACATTCATTAGATTGGTAGCCTGAGTGTAATTCACACGAAATTGTCTGTTGGAAGAACTTTCGACTATGATTTCTTAAAATTTTCGGCCAAATTGTTCGCTCAATGCAACAATCTACGGTTAAACACTATTTAAAAGCTTGGGACAGAACAAGTGCAGCGCGTAAACATGAATCCCTAAAGCTTGCCTATAAACACTTGCAATTATGCGATGGGCCCGAAACGAGCAATGAGGAAGGAGAATTCCACTTCACTGACTTTAAAAGCCCAATTCCTTGTCATGACACCATCAGTCCAGAGGGTCATTTGCACTCGCGGTTACGGGCTGGTACAGCTGATAGACTTTCGTGCTTCTTTAGCGCATATGTTTTTCTCAGGAGGCGATGGTCAATTGCTCTATGACTTGGAGGCACCGGGGAGTCAAATCAGTTGTAGAATCAATTCTATAACTTGGAGTCATTTCAGGTGTAATTCACTAGAGTACGCTCCAAATTTGAATGAGTCAATGCGCTGGTTGTTACAGCCGCGTCAGAGAATCCTACAATCTTCGAGTTATTAATTAGGACAGTTGTGCAATAAAGACATGGTAAAGCTAAATAAGGGCCCGGCATCCTTGAGATTTTGACATCTTCTAAGGTATAGGTTAATGTAATCTGTTTACTAACTTTTTCATGCGAAGGGAAGCATGATGTAGGTGGCAGGAATTTATATTAACCCTTTCACGACATTGTCCGACGATGTCGTCGGACATCATCATAAAAATAGTTCATTGAAAATTATCACATACTTGATAGGAAAATTTTAATCAATGAATCCACTAAAAGCTACGGTCAAGATGGTCCGTGGGAAACTTCACTTGTTACTTTTTTCGTATTAACAAATAATACAAATAAAAGAATAGAAAAAATCAGCGTGCGGGAAAAATGCGCGCTGTCCCACACGGCAATCACCTGAAAATCGCGCGTGTCGTGAAAGGGTTAATTCCTGGCAATGGAACTGGGCTAGCCTTTTTTCTGGTCACACTCTAGCACAACATCTCACATTCGAGTGACCTGAGTTCCAGTTCACAGAAAGACCTAAAAATTCTCCTTGCACTAGAATGAAAATGATCACCTGCTGAACCATATTCTATGCTGCAACCACCGCCTAGTAAACTTGTGACTTCTTCTCCACTTGTTCACCACATAGACGACTCTTTCCAATGCACACGAGTAGAACACATGCAAAGCCATCAAGGAATATTGCACTTGATTGGAGGCTGTGGAATAACAGCTGAACTGTTGGAAAGAGTAAAACAATCATGTTTCAATCTGATTATCACTGCACGTCATGGCGGGAGTCTATTTACGTTGTAGTGCGCCTTATGCAGAGCGTCTGACATTTTCATGATAAAAGTGAAAAAGCCTGACACTTTTCGTCTCGTTTTCAGTGGTCTGATTAGGGTTGTTGCGTTCGCCCTATGCGATCCGTTCAAAATGCTGGGCAAAAGATACGATAGCGTCTGTTACAAAGGTAGTGAAGAGCAGGACTGGCGAATGCAAGCAGTTATCAATTAGTAATGCAATATTTTAGAGTTTCCGAAAGTTAACAAGTGCAAGCAAACCGAGCGAGCGAAGTAAATTTATTTATTTATTTATTATTTAAATGCCGAAAGTAATTGCCTGGTATCGTCGAACGACGATCTTTCATTCCAGAAGTTGTGGTTGCCTTCAAAAATGATAAAGGACAAAGCATGACGTTAGCCGGTCGCTGTTTGAGATGCGTCATCCGTTCTATCTACCCCTGTGGGATACCGTAGAGGTCATTTGAGTGTGGGCTTGCCTTACAGAATAAATTGCGGTTGGCGCCGATGTAGAGGCCAGTGTTTTATCCTTTCCAGACAAATCAGGCACCAATTCACAACTCAGCAGGTATGGAAGACTTGATTGCCCGTGGTAGGATCCTAATCGAGGAGCACGCGATAGCCGTCCTCCCCCGACTTCTCTGAGTTTTTTCTAATTGTTTAAAATGCACTTTGTACAAGTCAGTTAAACACTTTCAATACATGCTGCATCTTGCTTCCCTACTTTACTTCTAAAGAATACCACACAAATATCTTCTTTTATAATTTTAAGTCAAAAATCCGACTATGATGAGTGTCCAGAAATGTGATCATACTCTTTCAATCGTCACACAATTCCTTCCCGTCTGCTACAAAAATGCTGTTGGGTACAATTCAAAATGTGAGAAGGCTAAGAACTTTAGGTGTTCATACCATAGAAATGTGCCATGCGCTCATTCAATAGGGATGTTTGTTAGATTATTTGTGCAAAAACTGTTTTTGTCGAGTTGGCCAGCGATCAAATTATTTTTTTGGTTTTGATGGAATGGTTTTTGTTGGTTTATTCGGAGATGTTGCGGTTGTTCCTACAAAGTCATAGTTATAAAGTTATATGAAAGCCAATGGCAAAAGGAATGATAAACATTTTTGGTCGTCCAAGCAGTGTAAGCTTTTTATTTTGGCTTTTGAGATAGCGTTTTTGAACAAGCACTTTATTTTGGTTTTCCAAAAACTTGTCCAGCTTGATATGAAAGGTGCTAGTTAGTTGATTTTAATGGCTTCCATCTTAATTAGAAGTGTCCGTCCAGCTCAAGCTGAAAACGTCTTAATAAAACATAGTTAGCTTCGATTAGCTTTAAAAAAGAACAAACAAGGAAATTAGATGCATTGTAAGTCAGGCGCCTGTTACGATTTACGGTTTACGATTTACGAGTTACGACGATTTTTCGTAATTACGGTTTACGATTTACGAAATTTCGGATTTCATTTACGCACACCCCTGCTCAATAAGCCTTAGGCCTATGTCATACCATCGCTCACCCCGCGCGAAGCCTAATGATACGCTCCCGTATCGACTTATCGCTTCGCGTGATCGATATGGGAGCTTATCATTAGGCTACGCTCGGAGTGAGAGATGGTATGACATAGGCCTTACAACAATTTTTTATACGCTGTTTAACCTTCGTTAAATATCAGTTTTTATTTATATCAGAATTAAATACGAGGCATGCTTTTAGGTTGCTGATGTGAACTCTACCATCTCCTGCATTATATCCTGCCTAGATAATCCTTAAGGCGACTTTTTAGGCGTTGTTTATTTTCGTTAAATATCAGTATTTATACCAGGATTAATTGCGAGGCACGCTTATATACTACTGATGTAAACCCTACCATCTCCGGTCCTAGAATTTCGATCTCTAACGAGTGATCCAGAAAATAACCCTGCCTCAATAACCATTAAGGCGAATTTTTTAAGGCTCTGTTTATTTTCGCTAAATATCGGTTTTTATTCACATATGTCAGAATTAAATTCGAGACATGCTTCCATGCTAAAATTGCACGAGGATTCCAGTTAGATAGACGAGAGATCTTTTAACAGAAGTTTAAAGCATTAGTTTCAGCATGACACCTCTTTAGCATTTCGTAACTGATTTTTCTGTGGAACTTTAAATGCGCACATCACATATTTCGAGACGAAGTCTGGATAGGTGTTTCATCGAATCTAATGTTTACCGAGAATAAATTTTATCACACAGTATTTCGTATGGTTCGTAAAGTCGCCTGTGGCTTCTACCGATGTTTTGACCTCGCGTCCCAAAGGGAATGTACCTGCATAGCCAATGTCTCCTCCACCAATTAACGAGTTAGGAAACACATGAAATCCCATGAGAACACCAAGAGTATGTACTTCGGTGCTCCTAGGAGGTCTACTGACTGTCAAATCGAAATCATAATGTAATTTAAAACTGGGAAAGTGTTCTACGCACTGATCATAATGTCGTTTCAAAAAAGTTGAACACTTGGGGTGCTCTCAGAGGTATCGCGTCTATCTAGTTATATTCCTCACTCAATTTTAGCCAGGAGGCACGGCTCGCAATTACTTGTGATATAAGTAAACACTGATATTTAACGAAAATAAACACCTAAAAAGTTACCTTAAGACAGGATGTAATACAGGAGATGGTATAGTTCACATCAGTAGCCTGGAAGCATACGTCGTAGTTAATTCTGATATAAAAAAACATATTTAACGAAAGTTAAGCAGCACTTAAAAAATTGTTGTAATTGTTATTGAGGCAAGATTCTTTCCTGGATCATTCAATAGAGCTCGAAATTCTAATAAAGGAGATGGTAAGGTTCACATCAATCCGAATTTCTGGACTGCCACTGCAAGCCGTCTGCGCCTCCTATCCCTCTATCGATTGTAACCACATTAAATCTGGTCGACCTACAGGTTTTCGTGGTTGGCTGGGTCACCATCGCTTTCGCGGCGAAGGCGTCTGGCTGAGTGCGAAGCGGTGGGAATCATTGCGCGAGTCGACGCTAGTTGTCACCGCAGGCACTGTCCCGCGTCTTTGCCCGTGCTGCTTTCAGGCAGAACGTCTCCCTCCCTATCTTTTTTGCTCCAAGAGAGCAGCATTTATCTAACAAATAAAGAATAATCTTGACGACTTAAATGAGCACACGGTGTGATTTCTTCCTTCTTTTCATGCACTCAAAAATTGATGCTCTTACCTGCACATTGAATCAATATTTGATGAATTATTTTTACTGCAAAGCTGTTTAAAAAAGAGGATCTGCTTTAACCACACACACCTTTCCTCTTGCTTAGGAGGTGTTCAGTTTGATTTCAGGACTATCCATCTTATGTCGATAGGTGTCCAGTTTGAAGTGAAATAGTGCAAAAATGCTCGTTATTGGTAAAAATGCATTTTTGACTACAATAAATAGCTAATGCGAGGATTTCGAAATTTTCTGTTTTCTGATTCTCTGTTTTCTGGAATTTTTGGCTTTCTGTTTTCTGATTTGTTTTCTGACAAATTTGACTTTACGTTTTCTGTTAACTGGGAAATTTTAAAATTTTTTGCATATCCCTGGTGTGCATGGGGCATAATGCTCGGTGTCATGAGCGCGATGTCGTGAGCGAAAAGGAAGTGCTGCAGTTGCCGTTCGTCGATTGTACATTAAAAATATAGCATCAAACTGAACTGACTCTATAATTTTGGCTGTATAATGGGGAATCGTTTCATCACACTGTCCTAGACAAGTCGCCTCATGATTTCTGCCTCATAGGGTGTCCCTTACTAGAAGTACATATGTGAGATCATCATCTCATAGGCAATTCTTGTATCCGAACGAGATTAATTAGCTGCCAACACGGTATTTCCATGTTCCTGTTATACTGATAACATTTCTTGGAATCTGGCATACCTCCGAGTGCCAAATGCCATACTGTTGCACAGCTACGAACTGCGTAGCTACCCTCGCAACACTATGGCATCTGGCATACCTCCCAGTCGCTCCAGCGACTGGTCTCGGCGATATTGTTGCGCGGGTAGCTACGTAGCCGCTTTTTCATGAATTCTCACCCGCGTGACCTCAGAGGACAAAAAAGCGCATTCACAGTTCGCCTTCGCCTCTTCCTCCTTGAAAACAGCACAAGACGTCTCCTTTGTATTCTAGAAGGACCGCCGTCGCGGTCTCAGTCTTGTTGAGTTTCTCCGCTCTGGTAGCCCTCTTTTAGTGGTACAATTACGAATAAACGGATTATTAAATAAACCAGACGTTCAGCGGCCTACTGGCCGCCAAACGTCTGGTTGCAAACCCGGAGAATAGAACACCCGACCGTCCTCTTGCCCTTTTTAGGCCTTTTTTCATTCATTAGAACAAAGAAATTGGTTTTGCTATATAGAATAGTATAGCGGGATACGGTAGGACAGAATCTTCAGAACTGCTCTTATGGGGTCTAATCACCCTCTGTCGCACGTACGCGATTCACTTTCTGAAGTACTCGTGGCGTACATGGCGAGAAGCAGATAGAGAGTCTTAATCCGAAGTGCTTATTCTGCGGAAGCACAAATTAAATCAATTGGTATTGGTAGACTGCTCGATGCAGTTCACAGTCCGACAGGAATAACATTACTCCCATTCCTTTACTCATTCTCCCTACCCACCCCCAGCCCCACCCACTCCACCATTATCCCCTTACCCATGTGCCGGCAGAAAACGGAAGTAAGAATCAAGTACGCGCACACTCGTTGTTGCACGAAGCCTTTAAAAAGTCATCTGAAAATCCCACGGATGCTGTGCAAAGTCTTATCTGTGGCACGTCTTCTGGATCCGGTTGCACATTGGATAATGTTGTAACACATTTCCTGAGTCTGGACGCATATGTCACGTCGTCTACGACACGTCTTTTGCACCCAACACATGTGGTACGACGTCCTTAGCACGTCTTTTGACGCCACGTTGGACGACACTGAAAGAAAATACTGCTCCCCTTATTGGTCCCTTTCACTGATCCCCTTCAGTAGTCCCGTTTACTGGTCCCCACTTTAATGGTTCTACTACTGGGCCCTTTACTGAACCCCCTTAAATGGTCTTCCCTTTATTGGCTCCCCTATTGGTCCCCTCCTGTCTGGTAATTCACTGGTACCCCATTTATTGGTTCCTCTTCACTGGTCCCCCCCCCCCCCCCTTCATCGGCCCCTACTACCGCTCCCACTTCACTGGACCTCCCTTTACTGGTCCCCTCTTCACTGGTTCCCCTATCCTTCACCGATCCCCATTACTGGCCCCACCCTCACTGGTCCCCTTTTATTCACCAACCCTTTTCCGGTCCCCCCCCCCTTCACTGGACCCTCCCTCCTTCACCGGTCCCCATTACTGGTCCCTTCTTCACCGCCCCCCCCCCCCCACCTTCACCTGGTCCCCTCTTCACTGGTCAACCTTCTGCCGGTCCCACCTTCACTGGACCCCCTCCTTCTCCGGCCCCCCCTTCACTGGACCCTCCCTCCCCTCACCGGTCCCCATTGCTGGTGCCACCTTTACTGGTAACACGTCGTGTGAATCCGGAACCTTGGCACATATCGATGTCACCTCTCCTGAATCCGGACGCCTGTTGAACAACGTCGGTGACATGTCTTTTCAACCCGAACGTGCTTTGCGCGACATCGGAGACACGTCGTGTGAATCCGGAACCCCTGGCGCGACATCGGTGACATGTCTTCTGAATCCGGAACCCTTGGCGCGTCATCGGAGAGACGTCGTCTGAATCCGGACAGACCTTTCGCGGCATTGGTGACACCTCTTCTGAACTAGGACGTCCTTTGCGTGACATCGGCGACACGTCTTCTGACCCCTCTCAACACGACGTAGGTGACACCTCGCCTGAAGCCGGATGGCTACTACTCGACGTTTAAAGGCCAGATGAGCAGACGGACGGACAGACGGAAGGACAGACACACCCGCTACACTTTTATATATAGTAGGATAATTTTGTGTCGGAGGCGACGGAAACCCACACAGAATGAGCACGGTCATTCCATGAAGCTGACGCTATCGCTCCTGAGCAAGATATAAGATAAGATAGGAAAGCCCTTCTTCAACCAAATCAGCCAACCGGTCAGTTGAGCGATGGTTGGCAGTGGTCCAATCCCGACACCAGAGAAAGAAAGAACGACCGCGCCTCATCGCAAACATGCCCTGGGCCTGAGAGCAACGCCCCACCCCGTTCTTGACGCACCAAAGCCGCTGCCGAGTGTGCCCAACCCTTAAAGGCCCCCACAGAGTTCAGCGGCAACGCCGCGGCCCTATGCTTAACCATAGGGCAGAGACGCAGAGCTCGCCGCGGGCGGCGTCCCTGCCCTGTCCTCAACCATAGCGGCGAGTGGCGTTGCCGCAGAACTCTGTGGGGGCCTTTAGGCCTCGTTGCATACTTCCCGTCGCCGCGATGGAATCGTGGCGATGTGTTTTGCAGAGCGACGCGAAAGAGGTTGAACTTCTCCGTGCTCGTCGCATCGCTCATCGCCCTGCAAGGGGGCGCGACGGCGATCCGTCCAGGACCAGCGCTAAACACCGCGCGCGGCGCGAAAAATTATGCCGCCCGCGATGAGCGCGGGAAGCCATCGCGCATGCCGACCGCCACTATTGCGGCGTCCGCAGCGAAGTTTCCTTTGACAATTCGACCGCGTGCGACGGAATGGGCATGAATTGAGCGCCGCGATGGCGTCGTGGCGATGGAGGTATGCCCTCCGCCTTAAGGCTCGAGCGGCAGCTGCTGCCTGATTTGCTGAGCGGCAGAGGCAGCGCCACAGCCGTGAGCACACTTCGCTGCGGCGGCGCGGCGGTTTGCTGCCGCAGCAAGAAATGTCGGGGGACATTTCTTGGCGCGCGCTGCTGCTTGCTATCCTTCTTATCCTTATCATCTGCCAAAACAGCGTGTACCCTCATTTGCTGCTTGAGCCGGGTTTGCTGCGGCAGCGAAGTGTGCTCGAGGCTACTGACTTTTTATTGGAAAAAATTTCGAATCTGCTTATTCTCGTTCAGGTGTCTTTTTTATAATTCAATCCGTGGTTCGAATTTCATAGCTTTTTTGCATGGCTCGCTTTTCATAGTTTCTGCGAATATTATTTTTAGGACTGACCAGAAATACTAACCACTGTACTCGACATCTGCTTAAAATGGTGAGTGTGTAGTAGCTTCTCGTTTGCTGGCTAGCAGAGTGTATTCCATTTTATGCTAGTTGAAATTTTCAGGCGTTCACTTGCCTTGCAAAAGGCCACATGCTGCTCCCCCTAGTGCGCGTTGCTGGCAAGGGTGTTTAATATGAAAAAGATAAGCAAGACTTCACTATGGTAAATCTGCCAAATGTGGAAAAGATACATGGTGGATTCTCCTCCAATTTGCACCGGTGAACCTTCTAGGACATCAAAGTTTTCCAGCCTGCAGTTATTTGTGGTTGTGATGCTTCGGGGAAGGAAATACTAATATTTCCACTATGCTCAACTGTGGACAGAGAAGGCTGCGAAGGCTACATCAAAACTGCTCTCATTGCTCATCGGAAGATGATCACTTGGATTCTGCGCTCTTCCACTTTTCGCTCGTTTTTGAAAGTGAAAAAATTCGCGGACTGCGCTCTAGCGCAAAACCGGAGCGGAGCGAGCGATTGTGTCGTGTGTGCCGCTGGAGATGAAGTGCTCTTGCCCAATATACTATCCTACTCTGATCTGTACATTGAAATTACTATCCCTCAGAATGTTGTTCCCCAACACTCATGTAGCTCGCTATGGTGTGCCCTTCTAATTTCAGAGGGTGGTGAGACTACTAACGTTCTTACCCTAAGCAGAACCTGGCACATCAAGATCACTAAAGAGTAGGCTTCTAAATGAATATATGTGAAATGATATAACGATTCAGGAAAGATGGATTAGATCTTCATGTTTGAGCGCAAAAAGAAGGTTCAGATGCACTTCCTTGCGGTCCATCTCTGACGCGATAAGCAAGCAGCAACTCATTTATGAATATTTCTCATGGCCCAGTGGCAACGCGTGCGCTGTGCAAATGCACACAACACACTGACTGTCTGCGCCCTCCTAGCGTAGAGGTCGCGTCGCATGCTGTCATTCGATCGATCTCTTGTACGCCTGCGATTGCTCTCCCGGCGTGTCGTGGTGCAGTGGATTGTGGCTCGCTTTGTGCGAGAGAACTCGGGGTTCGGTTCTCCTGCGTTTCGACTTCCTTGCGCACGCGACGCAACTGATCGAGCGAGCTTGGTACCGTAGTGATATAAGCCCTAGTTTATACTTGCGCCGCCCCAAGGCGCGGCACCACGATCGCCTTAGATATCGATTTTTCGCGTCGCCCGGTCGATACCTATCCCGACCATCGTGCCGCGCTCAAGTGTAAACTAGGACTAAGAGACGTCGATATCAGCGAAAAGACCGAACGGGAAGGTTGAAAAGGGCGAGAGATGACCATGGGTGGCTCCAAAGTAATCGATCATATTATATGGGGATTATACAACACCTTATATGGAGCACTATCCGGAGCTCGTTCCCTTGTCTAGCGTCTGTCTGTCTGTCGCTCTCCTTAGCACCAGCAACATGTTACGACCATTCTTCACCCACCTTGTTTTAATTTTCATCCTTTCAGCTTCTCCCGCTGCTAACGATCACATTGTTCAATCCCATAGTTACTGGTAGGATAAAGGACATGGACAAGTAAGCAGCCTTAATTCCAGAGTTTTCGTGAATCAACAGTCTCGGTTTTTTATTTTTACGTGAAAGCACAGAGAAAACTTACTATTAACGCAGATTTCTAACGAAGATAGCAGCAGTGCGAGTGATCCTATAAAAACCATTTTCGAAGTGGCAATTTATTGTTATTGAAAAGGGTAGATCGTGAAATGAACGTATCAGTTCTTCAAAATGACGGAGCTATGAGAGATCGCCACCCTGTATGCGTCCCCAGACCGTCAGAGACAAGGTAATAATCAAGCAAAGAGGCAAACAGTATCAAAGCTAACTCAAGCCCGTGGAAAATGCATTGAAAACAAGAAAGGTGAATCGAAGGTGAATAAGCCGTTTCTGAGCAAAAAGCTCAGCAAAGGTTTCTCGCTCGTTCCTATATGTGAATACAAGTGCTCCCACATGCTTAGCAGCGTGTCTCACACTTCTCCGCTTCGAGTGTTTACAAAACTTTCAGGCCTGGAACAGAGTTCGGCGGCACCGCACCGCTAACTCGTGCATTCACGGGGTTGCGCTAGGATATTCCATTCCCGGCTAGTATTTCCTGTCTTGATCAAGCAAGCTGCTGGGGTCCCTGTATTTGTCCCAGACTGGTCAGTTAAGGATAAGATACAGGGTTGTACATATTCTGGCCACCGAAAGTCATTGGCAAATACGGCCAAATACGCAATTATGTTGGCTCTACGACTCCACGAAGAAGTAGAATACGTTGCAAAGCGAAGGATCAATGCCGACGTTTATCTTTTTGTTCTCTATTTTATTTTGCTTGCATTGAGAGTGGTACAAGCGCAACCTAGAGTGCATGTCCTCCGGCAATAGATAGCAAAAACCACATGTGTCAGTCGCAAGAACTCCATCAGTCAAAGGCAGAAACCATTATCTATGACAAAACAAAATCTAAATATAAAACCTTTTTGTCTCCAAGATTTCCTTTGAAAGTCGAGTGCCTGTCCCAAACTGGGACTTATTAATGCTAGCCTTTATCATTATCCTTACTTACACAGAAGAAACCGCTACCGCTATCGAAAACCACATCGAAAACTGACAGAATTAAAATCCTGCAGTTTCGATCCATTCGCTACGCAGCATTGAGTACAGTAATACCCTTGCGTTATATCAAGCCGCCAGGTTCTTCCGTAACTCTGATTCCGGGCTTAGAGTTGCCTATTACCTATAATATTGCCTTTTTTAGCGCTGTGCTATCACTGTTCCATGTTGCTCAACAACCTTCGAGCTGCAAGCTGTTACCGCTCGATTACGCACGATCACTCAGTATCTCCGCTCTTTTGAGACTTTTCTCGCTGTTCAGCACCTCCAATACATTCAGCTCCTTCGGCGCTACCCAATCTCTCTGAGAGATCAGAGGCCGGATTCATGATTGAGTTTACCATGGGTTACGTGGGTGGTGGATAGAAATTTGAGAATCTTCCTTGATTCGCGCGAGTGAAGAGGTGGGTGAAGGGCAGGGTAGAATTTCATCATTCAGCGAATGATAGTTATTATTACAATTCATAACGACTGATAAGCAATCTCTCAGAGGTTGACGAGGGTGAGGGTAGAATTTTATCCGGCTATTCGGCATTAAAACTGGTTTAGAGTAAAGTTTAGTGAAAAGCTCTACCCGACTATTTAGGTGGGGCAGAGCCTTTATCAAGAGGTGTAGCTTCACCGTTGTGTTTTCAATCCTTTTTTCCTTTTTCTTCTTAGACCCATATCCCAATATAATGATCAAACCACGCCTACGAATAATCACTAATTATTAACCATTCTAAAATATTATGTGAAAATCGTTCAATTATAAACTCTTGAAGAGTCCTGTCTAACTCGACCTCATCCGCCGGAATAACGTTACCACCATCAGGATAAGCTGGGAAGATCGCTTCGATTCCTTAAGCGGCCATTATTTAAGCTCAATGCAACTTTCTTAAAATATGTAATGGCCGAGACAATAATCTTCGATGCTCTTTTCGGAGAGTGCTTACAACAAAATTCTCAAAGTAGAAAGCTATGATTTGAAAGTTTGGAAGTAACCTTAACGCAGTGTTGAAGACCTGAAACTGACGCATCAACTGTCCAAACGCGTGCTCCACAACGACACGACCTTAGAGTACAGCGAATGTATTTTTATCGAGCCGTTCAACAGTTTAAGCTGTCAACTGTATAGGGGAATTTATTTTATGTCGACCTGCGTCAGATCTTTATTCTCGTACAAGTGGCTTCAAAAGGATCGGCTCACATCTGTAGCCATATTCATGAACGTTCCCGGGATCTTCCCCGCTTCCCACGGTAAGCGATCAGGGGCCGGATTCATCAACTTACATAACTTTAACGAGGAATTGTAAGCGAAAAGCTCAGATAACGCGGTATAGCTCACCAAATCGCTTGATAAGCCGCGCTATCTGAGCTTTTCGCTTACAATTCTTCGTCAAAGTTACGTAAGTCGTTGATGAATCCGGCCCCATGTGAGAGAGCGAGGTGGTAGAGAGAGGCGAGAGATTGTAGATGAGGTGAGGGAGCGAGGCGGAGTGAGAGGAGAGAGACGATATCGCATATCACCCACTCCCGCCGTTTCATGAATTCGGCCCCTGATCTGCAGGCACTAGGGTACGACGGGAGAATAGTTTTGTATAACTCAAGATCTTAAGTATTCATTTCATATGAATATGATCGATTGGAACTGTAGGCATTATCCAGTGATAATGTTACCTTCTCTTATGAATATGAAATTTACCCTACACCCATATTATCCTCTCTAAACAAGCTTATCACAAGGTACATTTTATCCAGTGAGTTCATTTGTAAGCGGTGCTTCATACAAGCGTTAAGGATTCATTTCTAAGCAAAATTCATTTCCTTTTGCTTCTGAAGCAACAACACACAGCAAGAAGCTCTAAACATTATCCTTATGGCGTCAGTCAGATGGATTGCGTTGAACACATCAAAATTTATGATTGGAACATTTTGACCGGACCTTTGTTTTTTATCTTTGTGAATTACAGTGATAGACGATGGCCTCTCTTTCCATATATGGATAAAAAATTTACGGTAGTTGCTAAGACGTTTATGACTATCAAAAGTTGATTCACTCAAAGTACGCATGTCACAGCATACAATAACTTCTAATGTTCAATTATTCTTAGAGGACATCCACTAGCTGTCTACTATCTCAACTAAAAAAGATGCGAAAACAAATAAAATTCGATTTGATTCGAAGTGCTCACCAGTGGATGAGCCGCTCAACGAATTTTTTCGCATGAAAAGACTACGATAAGCTGTATGCCTAACCTACCCTCCGCTTACTATCTTCACTGGATAAACGTTTTCATCCGTTACCTTACCAATCATGAATCCGGCCCCAGCTGTATCCTTCCTCATTATCCTTCTTCAAGGTCGGGAATCCTCATGGGAGATTCTTTCCCTACTCATGCATGCGCTTCAGATACTTTTCAAAAAGGCGCCGCATGCTATTATTTACTCTGCAAACGCAGCCTGAATGACGTGTTCCACAAATTTGACGGTCTGTGATGATGCATCAAACAATACTTATTCAACCGAAAGCGTCAATTTATCGAAGCAATATCGCCTCACGTAAAGCTTCCTCTCTCGCTCCCAACCCGTATTGCGCTAACATGTAATGTGTTTGGTCAACGAATCCACGGGCCTGTCTAGAAAAACTCAACCAAAAACAACAAAAAACAGAAAATGAATACTATTACGGAAAATGGTGCATTGCAGGGTAGAATGCTTCTCGACGTGCACGAATGACTATCTCAAGAACCACACGGATTTTATTACAGAGAGTGTGCCAGATGAGGTAATATAATACTAGAACGGCGCAAAAACAATGGTTGTTTTGAAGCAACTATTTTGAAAAACTATAACTAGCTCCAAAAAGAAGCGTCGTAATAAAAAAAACACAACAAAAGAAATAGCACGTTTCTGAAAGAGAAACTAGTTTAAGTATTCCAGCAGTTTAAAATTCAGGAGTTCTGAAGACGAAAAAATTGACGAGTGTGTTTTTTGCATTGTCGCGGTTTCAGAGACCTTTCTCAGATAGTAAAATGTCGAGCTGTTTGAAAATGATAGTTTGGTGTAGAAAGGTCTGAAGAGAGTGAAAGGTGAAGAGTTTCATATACCAATTCAATCAGCTTTTTTGTTGTCATCAATGAAATGTGCGGTCGAACGTTGTCATGAAGCAGGTTTACACCTTTTCTGTCGACCAGTGTCGGCAACATCCGACGCAGATTTTGGCGTTTTTGTCTAGTTCCCTACAGTACTTCATTCCTGTCGTGCAATAAACCGGGCTACTCACCACCAAACAGTCACAGTGATCTTTCTTTGGTGCAATACCGGTTTGGGAGTTGCTTCGGAGCATTGCCTTTTTCCAACCATTGACCGTCGTCGATTGTCGTAGAGAATCCTGCTTTTGAAGCACGTCACAATACGTTCCATAAAAGGACTGCTTTATTGCGCAAAAAAAGAGAACAAGACACGACAAGATTGCATCGGCCAACTCGTGCGGCACCCGATTATCGAGATTTTTAATGAACTTTTCCAATCTTCTTATATTGCGGCCTCACGGTTGCATAGTGAACGTTTAGCTCTTCAGAAATTTCTCTTGATAATGCTCATGGATTGACACCTACCATTGCCTTCGTCTTAACGTTGTCAACTTCTGATGGAAGACTGTGTTCCTCCCGGTTTTCAGGGCTGAAGTATCCAGCTCAAGGTTTCTCTAACCATCTGCCCACTCCACCGTGCTTAGAAGATGAGCGGCTGGCCTGACGACTGTCAGGCTACCCTTCACAGCTAAAGAGCATCACAGATTATTGACAATTTCACTTAGCTGGTTCTATCAGAGTTAGCCTTTCTTTAACTTCTTTAACTGATCTATGACGGCGTGGCTGAACATATTATAAATGTAAAACAGATAGCAGCTAATGTGCTGGAATCCTTACTTTTTGTTTCCAAGGTGGTACAAAGCAAATTACCAGACCTTTTCTTTACGAGACTTTTCAAAATTCGTAGTAGTTGTAATGTCATCTGCATAATTGCTATGAAGATGAGCTTTCTTCTCAGATTTCTTCAGCATGGTCTTCAGGCAGTACATAGATCACCGCTTGCTTTGTGGATCATTTTCGAATTTTTATTATATATATCTACTTCCATTTCAGACGTCCACTAACGAAACGTCGCCAACTTCGAGAATTCTCATAGCACTCTGCATGTAAGTTGAACTCACAACATGGGCTTTAAGAAAATGCATTCGCACACTTATTTTCAGAGGCGTCAGAAAAGACTTACGACCATTCAATCAAAATACTTTACATTTTGACGCTAGCTAAGGCCTATGTTATACTTCGGAGACGCTGTTGTCGGCGACGTCGGCGAAGCGGGCGCTACGCAGTGCGTAGCAGCCCGTGCAACACTGTCACCAACATCGCCGACAGCAGCGTCGCCGAAGTATAACATGGGCCTAGCACTTTACACTTTTATAAGGGATGTCCGTGAACTTATCCCACCGGTTCTCAACAAGATCTATGTATACAGCCTAGTACGACATCTAAGAAAGAGTACAGGGAGGAGTTGGTTTTTGCCGCTGGCCATTGGATCCTCCAAAATGGCCAAAAAACGTGCCGACTCTTCGCAAGCTGTATTGGGATGGAGAAGCGAGCAGGTAGAAAGGGGAGGATAAAACAGTCGAAACATATATTTTTACACCTACAACAACGAAAAATCAGGGAAAGAGCAATAATCTGTTTTTTGACACTGCTCATCGGCGATTACTTCTATCCCTATCCATCCCGCTGCAGACATCCGTGGTTCTCCATCCCAGTAGTGCACGCTGAGATTCGGCACGGTTTCTCGCCATATTTGAACCGCCCAGTACAATACCAGCCCTATCTTTTGTCCATTCGTCGCAAAACCGCGACTTTTGCGCCGTTTTGGGCGAGAAAGCGCCTCTTGTCGATAACTCGGTTCAAAGTGGCTAATTCTAAAAACGGTTAGCATATTTGCACCCGCGATGAGATTTCCTATCTAGCCATGTTAGCATTTCTAGATAACTTTTAAATTGAAATTTAGGTCAGCTGAGGGTTACTGTAGTGCTCCAAACACTACGATAGGTTTACGACCGCTCCCTCCTCTCTGGGGATAATTACTTCCTGAGGGCCTTTTACCTCTTGGCGACAGGCGGCTGCCTACTGGAGTCCCCTAGATGTGAGAGTATCCCGGTACTTTTTCACGTTGTCGCCAATCTCCCAGCAAACGTCTTTCCAGCGATCTGGCAGGACTAGAAGAGTCGGGAAGACCCGTAGTGAGGCTGAAGAATCTCAGAAGACTTTTAATAGTCTAGGTTAGAGCCTTATCAGCGAACTCAAGTTTGAGTTTTGAGAGGGACTTCAACTAGTTCAAAGAGTTCAACCGCAGCACGAGAAGAAAGATCATGGCTGAACAGAGTATAGTTGACTTTGAGAGACTAACGTGACCAATCTTTGAAGACCTTTGGTTCCCGCCGTGCATTCCACTTTCCTATCGCCGAACATTGGCGGTACGTAGGCCAACAATATGCGGGTCTTTGTATCTTCCAAATAACACAACTTGACCTCGCTATTGCAGCCATTTCAGTCATGAACAGAGCACCTGTTCCAAGGTGGGCTGAGTACAAGTTAGGTGAAAAGCGCTTTTTGCTGATTTTACTCCAATATTTCCTACCTACCGACATGTCCTTCTGGAATATGTTCCACAACTTTGAAAGAAGGTTAATGTCTCTAAGCTGTGATTAAGCAGTAAACTTGAATATCGGAAAAACACGCATAACTCGTCACCTCGAACCCACTACATGTCATAGCTTCATCTGTGGTATTGGATTTTCTTCGTTTTTGAAGGGACACAAACAATTTGCGCGAGTAGGTAGGAAGTTCGGCTTTTTTCGGTCTACTGCAAGCTTATAGGGGCTTGACACTGTAGCAATAAAACAAAATGAGTTGCTCCGGAGCAGCTTCAAGGCGTCTCTCAAGCACCCACTTTTCGCCTAGTTCTATAAGGATTTTGTTTCTTCACATTTGCTCCTCCGTTTTTCTAAAAACCAATGCGACAGCTGTCTTGCGCGTGCAAGGAGCTTCATATCGATGTAAATTCATCGCGATCCGAAACGCTTCATATTTTCATATTTGACCGAGATATCAGGCGAGCTCAATCGGATCTGAGACCGCTAGTCGACCTGAGCCCGCCGCCGCTCGCTAGGTCACCACCTTCCTTCCTCGCACCTTGATGGAAGGCTCAGCGGAAATGCCCCATTCCTATGAAGCAATAGAACATCGGCGAGCTTGGAATCGATTGACGATTGCTTCAGTAGTTTCGGCTTCATATTTCAGAACGCCTCTTGTTGTTGTTTTTTTACTTTGCTTTTAATATCTGTATTCTTTTCTTTTATTTACTTTTAAGATAATGAAATAGCGAAAGATACTGAGACGTTTTCTAAGTGCCTGGGATTCAGAAGACGTGACGAACACGTCGCCCTGCATGCTTGGCTTGGGGAATCCGATGATCATCGAAGTAAGGCCTTCACAGCAGAGGGCAATCAATATCGATCGAAGTTAACGGTTTTATCTCAAATTTGACCGACCAGGGTGATGGATACGTGATTATGATCGTTGATGGAAGGACTCCACAGCAGGTGGAAGGTTTCGATCGAAAGGACTTGGAAGTGCGCCACCGAGCCACTCCTCGTGGGGCGTCATAGTATTTGATGATTGTTGCGCACACGTTTTCACACCTCTTTTCAGGTCTCTAAAAAGCGCTCGGCAAAAACGAACAGTGGTTCTGGACTCCGCTCAAACGGCCCTACATCCTGTCAAAATAGCATTGCAAAAGCCCACCTTGAGTTGGAAACCTTTCCTTCTCAGGAGGGTTGTAGAACAACCTAAGGGATGAAGGCACCGAATTGCACAAGCAGCAGGATCATTGAACCGTCTAGAGATGATGCCGGATGTTTAGCGTAGTAGTGGGGAGGGGTCTGGATGGCTTCATACCGTACAACTACTCACCTGTTCCCAAGGAAGGTAGAGCAAAGTTGGAGCATAATTAGGTTCTCAAATATTGCCTTTTGTACTGCTAGGGAGGGAAAAAAGCTGCATAATTAGAATAGCTAGCTAAATACCTCCCCCAACAGTTGTTATCTCAGGGCAAAATTAAGAGTATAGAATATAAATATTAAAAGCAATGCATTAACTTAAAATAAATAAAAGAAAAGAATATGGATTTTAAAAGCAAAGTAAAAAAAACAACAAGAGGCGCTCTAAAATATGAAGCCGAAACTACTGAAGCAATCGTCAATCGATTCCAAGCCCGCCGATGTTCTATTGCTTCGTAGAAATGGGGCATTTCTGTTGGGCCTCCCACCAAGGTGCGAGGAAGGAAGGTCGGTGACCCAGCGAGCGGCGACGGGCTCAGGTCGACTAGCGGTCTCAGATCCGATTGAGCTCGCCTGATATCTCGGTCAAGTATGAAAATATGAAGCGTTTCGGATCGCGATGAACATCGGTAGAAAGCTCCTTGCACGTGCAAGACAGTTTCGCATAGGTTTTTTGAAAAACGATATTACGGAGGAGCAAA